>OZ020510.1:89442496-89452496 GCA_963971375.1 Platycheirus rosarum
TAATATTATAATAATAATAATAATAATAATAATAATAATAATAATAATAATAATAATAATAATAATAATAATAATCAATAATAATAATAATAAATAATAATAATAATAATAATAATAATAATAATAATAATAATAATAATAATAATAATAATAATATAATAATAATAATAATAATAACTAATAATAATAATAATAATAACAATAATAATAATAAAAATAACAATAATAATAATAATAATAATAATAATAATAATAAAATAATAATAATAATAATAATAATAATAATAATAATTAATAATAATAATAATAATAATAATAATAATAATAATAATAATAATAATAATAATAATAATAATAATAATAATAATAATAATATAATAATAATAATAATAATAATAATAATAATAATAATAATAATAATAATAATAATAATAATAATAATAATAATAATAATAATAATAATAATAATAATAATAATAATAATAATAATAATAATAATAATAATAATAATAATAATAATAATAATAATAATAATAATAATAATAATAATAATAATAATAATAATAATAATAATAATAATAATAATAATAATAATAATAATAATAATAATAATAATAATAATAATAATAATAATAATAATAATAATAATAATAATAATAATAAAATAATAATAATAATAATAATAATAATAATAATAATAATAATAATAATAATAATAATAATAATAATAATAATAATAATAATAATAATAATAAATAATAATAATAATAATAATAATAATAATAATAAAAATATAATAATATAATAATAATAATAATAATAATAATAATAATATAATAATAATAATAATAATAATAATAATAATAATAATAATAATAATAATAATAATAATAATAATAATAATAATAATAATAATAATAATAATAATAATAATAATAATAATAATAATAATAATAATAATAATAATAATAATAATAATAATAATAATAATAATAATAATAATAATAATAATAATAATAATAATAATAATAATAATATAATAATAATAATAATAATAATAATAATAATAATAATAATAATAATATAATAATAATAATAATAATAATAATAATAATAATAATAATAATAATAATAATAATAATAATAACAATAATAATAATATTAATAATAATAATAATAATAATAAAAATAGTAAGAATAATAATAATAAGAACAATAATAATAATAATAACAATAATAATTAATATAATAATAATAAATATAATAATAATAATAATAATAATAATAATAATAATAATAATAATAATAATAATAATAATAAAAATAATAATAATAATAATAATAATAATAATAATAATAATAATAATAATAATAATAATAATAATAATAATAATAATAATAATAATAATAATAATAATAATAATAATAATAATAATAATAATAATAATAATAATAATAGTAATAATAATAAAAATAATAATAATAATAATAATATTATTTATTATTATAATAATAATAATAATAATAATAATAATAAAAAAAATAATAATAATAATAATTAATAATAATAATAATAATAATATATAATAATAATAATAATAATAATGACAATAATAATAATAATAATAATAATAATAATAATAATAATAATAATAATAATAATAATAATAATAATAATAATAATAATAATAATAATAATAATAATAATAATAATAATAATAATAATAATAATAATAATAACAATAATAATAATAATAATAATAATAATAATAATAATAATAATAATAATAATAATAATAATAATAATAATAATAATAATAATAATAATAATAATAATAATAATAATAATAATAATAATAATAATAATAATAATAATAATAATAATAATAATAATAATAATAATAATAATAATAATAGTAATAATAACTATAATAATAATAATAATAATAATAATAATAATAATAATAATAATAATAATAATAATAATAATAATAATAATAATAATAATAATAATAATAATAATAATAATAATAATAATAATAATAATAATAATAATAATAATAATAATAATAATAATAATAATAATAATAATAATAATAATAATAATAATAATAATAATTAATAATAATAATAATAATAATAATAATAATAATAATAATATAATAATAATAATAATAATAATAATAATATAATAATAATTATAATTATAATTATAATAATAATAATATAATAATAATAATAATAATAATAATAATAATAATAATAATAATAATAATAATAATATAATAATCAATTCAATTCAATTTATTAATAAAAATAGAGTAACAATTATAACATATAATATTTAATTCAAATAAAAATTAAGCATGGCATATAAGCCGTCTGCAGTATATGATATCGATTAAGTTTTATTTTTTAAGAGATTGAATAAAGTTAAACAGTTTATACAATTAAAATCTAATGGTACAAATATATACTAACAAAAATAAATTAACAGAAATAAATTAACGGAAATAGATTAACAGAAATAAGTACCTTTATAAATCACAATTTTTATATTTATATTTAAGCAAAAAAAATGATTATTTTATGTAGGAGTTTCGAATTATTTAATATTTACACAAGATATTACGGATTACATTCAAAAAGTCAAAAAACTGCAATAAGACGAGAAAAAAAAAGAAAACGTAAATGAAAAGTTAGAGATGGCATACTTTGGCTTCTAGTTTAGCTAAAAAAATGGTTTATATTAAATAACTAAGAATAGTCAAGTCAAAACAAATTCAAATATGAATTCCTGTAATTGTTTGCGTGTGAAACAAATCGCACAAGTAGTTTCCAACCTCCCTCACCCTTTAAAATATTAATAAGCTCATCGAAGGACAAGAAGCTTTTGCTAAAATAAAGCCTGCGTATTTCTTGAAGAATAGGACATATTGCAATGAAGTGGCGTACGTCTTCAATTTGGTTAAGGTTGCATAGAGAACATATAGCGTCTAAATCTGTTCTGTGTGGCCTATAATTAAGTTTAAGGGTTTCAGCTCGAACCTTAAAGATTAAACTCATATCTGAGGCTGAAAGTTCCTCCCTAAAATAATTATTATCACGCAAGCTCAGATTCAAACGTCTATACGTAAAGCATAGAGGTGGAATTTGTTACCCTTTCTAATTGTTGTTGATAGATTTTATCATCTACCACCGATATTAAATCATAAAAGATGTTTGTCCACTCTTCTCTGTTGCTTACATTCAGATCTAAAGAGACGCTGTGAGCCGACGCGAGCGCGTGCCAGTTTCTAAAAGGTGAATAACCACAGCGGAGTGATACCAGTAGAATTCTTTTATGTAAATTGCTATCAAATCTATGCATTACTTTCGTGAGATAGTCTGCATTGGCTTTAAACTCCTCACATAAACTTGTGGTTAATCAGATTCAACATATATTGCGTAATTGGGGGTATTAAAGGCAACCGGAAAATTCGTTTGAAAAAGTATCTTTGAATGCTTTCAATTTCCTCAAAAAATTGGTACCCATAAACTTCAGTTCCATAACAAAGACATCTATTAACCGTTGCATTAAAAACTTTAAACTTTGACGTAGAGTCAACAAATTTATTAGTAAAAAAATTAGACCACAAGGTTTCTTTAATATGGGCTTTCATACTTAGATTGTGAGTTATAATTAGGCCTAGATACTTAAACTCACTAACTACATCAATATTTTGACCATCTAAATTCCAGTTCCTTGTAAGGTTATCAGATCGGTTTTGAGTTCTGAAGATCATTATTTTAGATTTATTAATATTAATTTTAAGATCCCATGTATCACAAAACAGTTTCAGCTTATTAATTTGGAGTTGAAGCGTTATAGGATTGTCTGAAAAGATCACCAGGTCATCCGCGTAGAGCAGGAGCTTTATTGACAAATCGCCAAAGGTTACACCTCCTGGTAAGTAATTTTCAATATCATTTATATATAAGGCGAACATCAACGGACTCAAAACGCAACACCTGTTTCTGATCGGAAAGCTTTAGACTGGTGTTCACCATTGCATACAGTCGCAGACGTGTTCAAAAGAAGCAGTTCATAGACTTTAATGAACTTTGTTGATACACCAATAGTTGAAAGCTTATATAATAGTGAATGACTATTGATAATATCAAAAGCAGCTTTGAAATCTACAAAAAAAAGTGTATAATGGTTTCTTTTTACCCATAAAACGTCTTGCGATGCTTGTAAGAGCAAATATTTGATCCATTGTTGAGAGATTGGCCCGAAAATCAGCTTGGAATATAATATTATTGCTATCAACCCATCTTATAAGTCTACAGTATAAGATCTGAGCAAAAAGTTTTCTTAATCAACACAAAACGGATATACCTCTGTAATTCTCAGGAAGATTTGGATTACCGTTTTTAAATATAGCACATATTTTCGCCAAGCGAAAGCTACTTGGAAACATCTCGTCAATGAACATTGTATTTAGCAATGCTAAAATGCGTTCCAGAAACTCAGGGGTCGAAAATTTGTAGAACTCGATCGGGATTCCATCTAATCCCGCAGCCTTATTATTTTTCATTTTATTAAGTGATGATAATAATTCAAGCATTGTAAAAGACGAGTCTAGCTCAGGTATCGAAATTTATTGAAGGGCGTAGCTTAAAGAGTTTTGGTTTGAGTCTGAGAGCAAGAGGTTTTCAAAATAGTTTGCTAGTTGATCTACACTTACGCTCAAAGACTATGACTTGCTCCTTCCACCTAAGATCCACACTTTGCACCAAAAAGACTTGAAGTCCCTACAGTTTAAAAGATTCCTAGCAGCTTTCTTTAAGTACAATTGCTTTTTGAAACTGCATAAATCCTTATATATTTTATTTTGTTGCAAGTAGAGTCTTTTGAAAGCTTCATTTGAAGACTGTCTGAAAAGCTTTAAGTAAGCGAAGGATTTTTTCCTACTTTTTTTACACTCTTCGTCATACCACTTTGAATTAAAAGATGATTTATTCGGACAAGAACTTACAACTGCTGAATGCTTAACTAATTCAAAAACAGATTGTGTTGAAGATTCTATGCAAAGTTCAGCTGATCATTAAAAGAACCCATTTGTTGATTTAAGTTTCGCCTATACAAACTAGCCTTACTATCGACCCATTTTAGTTTCTTAACAGCATTAGATACTTCAGCTCTGTTGTGGCTATCTTGAAGCGTACATTCGCACGACACTACAATAGGCAGATGGGTTGAATAGTTTGCCGGATATACCTCAAAATTTTTAATCATATCAATCCAATCGCCCTTCACAATACAAAAATCAATTACAGAGCAACCTTGGGAAGATATAAAAGTATAATCGCCCCTGGAATCACCATTTGATACACCATTTAAGATAAAAAAAAACCAAAGTCTTCGAACAACTCTATCAGTAATTTGCCGTTTGTGTTCAAGCAATTATCCAGTGAGTTTCTTATATCAGTAAACTGACCATTATTTAGAACAGGAGAGTTTTGGAAATTACCTATACGACCGTTAAAGTCACCATTGATCATAAGGTTCTCGTACTTGTAATTTAATAATATACTCTGCAATTCTTCGTATTCTGATGACCAGGAATTAAAGTTCAAATATACAGGAATAATATGAAAATGTTTTGAATCCCATTCTACATCGATTAAAATTGTGTTACTATAGTTCCTTAAAGTTACATTATTAATATTATTTTTGTAGCCACATAATATTCCACCACTAGCTCTCCCGAGTCTGTTATTTCGAATAGCCGGAATACATTTAATGTTAAAATTTTAAAAAATATTTATAATATTGCAATTCTTTCCCTTCTTCTAAAAGAGTTTCTAATAAAATAATTATATCATATTTTTGAATAAGTTTAAAAAAATCAGGCGTAAGTAATTTGTTTTTAAGCCCTGTAATGTTATAGCATAAAATTTAAAAAAATATATTTTGTTGGCAGACGGCAACCCTATCCTACGCTGTATGATGATTATAGTTGGATCATGAACCATCTTGATTAGATATTCTTCGACTACCAGATGGCTCTGCTGCTGCTAAGTTGGTTTGCTTGTAGATGTCAAAAAAACACATTGCGTCTTCTCCAAATGTCGTTTTGACGTACTGAACTTCCTCTTTTGTTTTTGTTTGTAATCCTTGCAGCGAATCGTAGTGAAAAACAAACTTGTCAATTTGCAATTTGGCACCTTTTAAATAAACTTTCGCGTTCGGGTTGATTGACAAAATTTTACTTTTGATATCGTTTAGTGCGCTTCTTTTTTTGCGATAGAGTAAAGATTGTTCTTTGTGTACGAAGACTCCGGAACCCTTTAATGTTGGTGCGGCCACAATGATTTTATTTGCCATACCAGCGTTTTCAAAATTTAGAACCATCGTTGTTTTTTTATTGTGTCGGTTGTTAAATTCCTGAGTGTTTTCGATAATCAGCGTTGTCCTTTAGATCAAGTAGGCCGAGACAAGTTTGTTTAGCAAACTCAACCTTGTTTGGCTTATTATCTGATGGAAAATGCATTGCAACAGTTTTATCATTTGCTTTTTTGGACAAAATTTCGAGTTGCTTTTCAAGAGTTTGGAAATAATTTTCGACGAAGGATAAACGCTCTGAGAATTGGGCATTTTGAGACCGTAATAACTGAATATCTGTTAATATGGCCGCGCCGTCATCTTTTGTAGCAATGTTTTTTAAATGTTGATTTAGACATTCATCTAATATATTTTTGAAATCTTTCGATTGCATTATTTGTTCTGACATTTGAATATTTGTTATTGGCACAGATTTCTTACTGTTTGGGGTGCTAACCGGAGATATTTCCGATGCGTTTCTCTTAGGTTGCATATAGGACTTGCCGCCAAAACAGTTTTTATGATTTGTAAGAAATTTAAAAGTTTTAATTCTCCTACCTTCTTTGTTAGAATTGAGGATTGTTTATTGCTTGTAAGTACAGATTTTTTTGACTGTCAGTTTAAAAGTTATTTTGGAATTTTTGTTAACTTTTTACTAGTTTAAATAATGAAAAATTGAAGAACTTAGAGAACTTAGTTAACTTAATTCACTCTCTCTCTCAATATTATAAATATAATAATAATAATAATAATTATAATAATAATAATAATAATAATAATAATAATAAAAATAATAATAATAATAATAATAATAATAAAAATAATAATAATAATAATAATAAAAATAATAATAATAATAATAATAATAATAATAATAATAATAATAATAATAATAATAATAATAATAATAATAATAATAATAATAATAACAATAATAATAATAATAATAATAATAATAATAATAATAATAATAATAATAATAATAATAATAATAATAATAATAATAATAATAATAATAATTATAATAATAATTATAATAATAATAATAATAATAATAATAATAATAATAATAATAATAATAATAATAATAATAATAATAATTACTATTATAATAATAATAATAATAATAATAATAATAATAATAATAATAATAATAATAATAATAATAATAATAATAATAATAATAATAATAATAATAATAATAATAATAATAATAATAATAATAATAATAATAATAATAATAATAATAATAATAATAATAATAATAATAATAATAATAATAATAATAATAATAATAATAATAATAATAATAATAATAATAATAATATAATAATAATTATAATTATAATTATAATAATAATAATAATAATAATAATAATAATAATAATAATAATAATAATAATAATAATAATAATAATAATAATAATAATAATAATAATAATCAATTCAATTCAATTTATTAATAAAAATAGAGTAACAATTATAACATATAATATTTAATTCAAATAAAAATTTAAGCATGGCATATAAGCCGTCTGCAGTATATGATATCGATTAAGTTTTATTTTTTAAGAGATTGAATAAAGTTAAACAGTTTATACAATTAAAATCTAATGGTACAAATATATACTAACAAAAATAAATTAACAGAAATAAATTAACGGAAATAGATTAACAGAAATAAGTACCTTTATAAATCACAATTTTTATATTTATATTTAAGCAAAAAAAATGATTATTTTATGTAGGAGTTTCGAATTATTTAATATTTACACAAGATATTACGGATTACATTCAAAAAGTCAAAAAACTGCAATAAGACGAGAAAAAAAAAGAAAACGTAAATGAAAAGTTAGAGATGGCATACTTTGGCTTCTAGTTTAGCTAAAAAAATGGTTTATATTAAATAACTAAGAATAGTCAAGTCAAAACAAATTCAAATATGAATTCCTGTAATTGTTTGCGTGTGAAACAAATCGCACAAGTAGTTTCCAACCTCCCTCACCCTTTAAAATATTAATAAGCTCATCGAAGGACAAGAAGCTTTTGCTAAAATAAAGCCTGCGTATTTCTTGAAGAATAGGACATATTGCAATGAAGTGGCGTACGTCTTCAATTTGGTTAAGGTTGCATAGAGAACATATAGCGTCTAAATCTGTTCTGTGTGGCCTATAATTAAGTTTAAGGGTTTCAGCTCGAACCTTAAAGATTAAACTCATATCTGAGGCTGAAAGTTCCTCCCTAAAATAATTATTATCACGCAAGCTCAGATTCAAACGTCTATACGTAAAGCATAGAGGTGGAATTTGTTACCCTTTCTAATTGTTGTTGATAGATTTTATCATCTACCAACGATATTAAATCATAAAAGATGTTTGTCCACTCTTCTCTGTTGCTTACATTCAGATCTAAAGAGACGCTGTGAGCCGACGCGAGCGCGTGCCTGTTTCTAAAAGGTGAATAACCACAGCGGAGTGATACCAGTAGAATTCTTTTATGTAAATTGCTATCAAATCTATGCATTACTTTCGTGAGATAGTCTGCATTGGCTTTAAACTCCTCACATAAACTTGTGGTTAATCAGATTCAACATATATTGCGTAATTGGGGGTATTAAAAGGCAACCGGAAAATTCGTTTGAAAAAGTATCTTTGAATGCTTTCAATTTCCTCAAAAAATTGGTACCCATAAACTTCAGTTCCATAACAAAGACATCTATTAACCGTTGCATTAAAAACTTTAAACTTTGACGTAGAGTCAACAAATTTATTAGTAAAAAAATTAGACCACAAGGTTTCTTTAATATGGGCTTTCATACTTAGATTGTGAGTTATAATTAGGCCTAGATACTTAAACTCACTAACTACATCAATATTTTGACCATCTAAATTCCAGTTCCTTGTAAGGTTATCAGATCGGTTTTGAGTTCTGAAGATCATTATTTTAGATTTATTAATATTAATTTTAAGATCCCATGTATCACAAAACAGTTTCAGCTTATTAATTTGGAGTTGAAGCGTTATAGGATTGTCTGAAAAGATCACCAGGTCATCCGCGTAGAGCAGGAGCTTTATTGACAAATCGCCAAAGGTTACACCTCCTGGTAAGTAATTTTCAATATCATTTATATATAAGGCGAACATCAACGGACTCAAAACGCAACACCTGTTTCTGATCGGAAAGCTTTAGACTGGTGTTCACCATTGCATACAGTCGCAGACGTGTTCAAAAGAAGCAGTTCATAGACTTTAATGAACTTTGTTGATACACCAATAGTTGAAAGCTTATATAATAGTGAATGACTATTGATAATATCAAAAGCAGCTTTGAAATCTACAAAAAAAAGTGTATAATGGTTTCTTTTTACCCATAAAACGTCTTGCGATGCTTGTAAGAGCAAATATTTGATCCATTGTTGAGAGATTGGCCCGAAAATCAGCTTGGAATATAATATTATTGCTGTCAACCCATCTTATAAGTCTACAGTATAAGATCTGAGCAAAAAGTTTTCTTAATCAACACAAAACGGATATACCTCTGTAATTCTCAGGAAGATTTGGATTACCGTTTTTAAATATAGCACATATTTTCGCCAAGCGAAAGCTACTTGGAAACATCTCGTCAATGAAC
>OZ020510.1:89457496-89499996 GCA_963971375.1 Platycheirus rosarum
CCAGTGAATAACGAGGATAACACCAAAAGACCCATCGGAAAAGACAATTTACATACAAAGGAGTAACATATTTTCGCAACAGACGTTGTCACAGAAGAAAAAAAATGAAGGACAATTAAACGAGGAATATTATAAAACCTATCAAGAAGCTTGGGATGAACACGGTTATAATGAAGATCTTGCTGAATTAAAGTTTACAACGGAAACCTCTCTAGCGAACCATACTTAGAGTAGTCATATATGAGATGGGATTTTTTTTTAATTCTTAATAGATACGAATAGATGGAGCAAATAAAAACTTCATATCTGAAAAAATTGCTCAGAATTGTAAACCTGTCATCTCTTCGTTTAAAATGGATGGCAGATAGAAATAACTCAAAAAACCAGTGCCAGGCAATTGTACCCATTTTGGCTTTTTCGTCCTTCTAGGACTCTCGACCTACAATACCTAAACAAGCATCTGGATAACGTGGAAAAACTATCTACCATATCTTCTAATACCAAATTTTTCGTGAGTTCAAACCTAACTATTCTTCTCATTGCCATAGTCATACATCTGCTTTTATTCCTTTTCATTAAACACCGATCGAAAAACAAGCAAAAGCATCAAATTCCTTTACCAATCAAACTCGGCATTCCTTCAGTTAATCCAGTTACAAGCCAGATTTCTCCTCTGGAACAATTTAATTAAAAATTTTAAGCTGCGTAACGCAGATACTTAAGAATGGGGTAGTTAACACGACACATTTTGCTCTTACTTAATGCATTATTTTACCTGTGACCATAATAGCTCAGGTAAGCAAAATTTCACCTATTGTTCAAATGCAATTATTTCCCATAAACCATTCTTTCCCAAGCTCCACCTTTTTCCTAGAATCCCATTGTAAAATTATAATTCCTGAGTTAAGTTCTCAGAAAAAGTAACAATAATAAGGTAATACAATTTATAAATATACAAATTGTAAGTTAACATCTCAGAATTAATAAAGAATTAATAAACTCATTTAAACTTTAAGAAATAGTAGAATTGATTAATAAGCAATTGTAAATAAACTTATTTCGATTTATATAGTATTGCCAAAATTGATTATTAAACAAAACTATGTTATGCCTATAAATGCTTGAAGGAAAATAATAAAGTGCTTCCTTCCAAGTCTACAGCAGACCAAAACACTTGTTTTGTGCAATGCAAGTCACTTTGATAACTTGGATGCTCCTTCGATGATGTTTCCCTTTTACTTTATTTACTTTCCGGATGTCTATTGCATAAATATGAAATTTTAGAAATAAATAATCATAAGTAGGCACCTAATCGAACATTTTAAACTGTCAAATTAATTTATTAAATTTATTATTTACATTTGTATTTGATAATACTGTCCAGCAAAATATATACTTTAACCCAAATCTTGTATAAATAAAAAAACAAAGTCCAAGTTCGAGAAAACAACGACCTCAGTCATCACACAGCTGCCAAAATACTCAACAGCATTTGCTACCCAGTGGACTGCGTATGCGTACCTCCTACCTTGAAAGCAGCTTTTCGACTTCAACACAAAAATAAGAACAATATACATGATCCTCCCATTATACTAAAATTCGGCTGTCACTCTCTACCACAAAGCAAACAAAAGACCATTAAACTAGAAAACACCTGAGTAAGGGTGCAAGGGAAAGAATTTCATAATATATACTTACAGGCGAGCTTGGCTTCCAAAAAATCGCTCTTATTTTCAACAAGCTATGCTCTAAAACGCCGTGGTGTTCTTTCCACAATGTACACACGCTCTGGTTCGGTCTTTGTTAAAGAGTGTGTACAAGATCATTCATATCAACAATTATACAACAATGAAAGCCATCTATTCTGCTGCCGCTGCGACAGTAAATCAAGAAGAAGTGGAAAACGAAATAGAGAAAACATTTCACCAACACTGAAAGTTATTTTTCTTTTTTTTTCTTTTTTTATAATTAACGCGGGAGTAATGTTATTACGAACTTTTCGTTTTAAAAAAATTATTTATTGTTTACAAAGTTTCTGAATCTTAAATCAAATACAAAATATAATGAAACCTATTTGTCAAGGTGAATTCCAAGAATTGAAAAGGGCAGGAAACATTCCAGACGCTAACTCATCAATTCTCACAGTTCACCTGGGCAATAACATTATTTGGAATTAAATGCATAATTGACAATATTATTTGAAAGTAATGTAGGTGTCGAATAAACATCCGTTGTAGGCTTCTTTGCAATTGGGGTTTTGGGATTGTGCTGTTGTGTATGGCTCGTGTATGCTGTTGATGGGTAAAAGTTCTGGTGCGGTTGAGAGGGGCGTTAAGGCGAAGACGTAACTCCTCCCCTCTTAGTATAGAGCGACGGTCAAAAAGATGTTTGGCCTGGAGGGAAAGATAAAGGAATAGGAATTTGGTTCACCTTAGTCCTTTTCTTTATCTTGATGAAAATGAGGATGATGGCCACTATGATGACAATGATTGCAACTGATGATGACGTTGTCGTGTAATGTAGAACTTCTGTTTTGGTGTTTAGCAGTGCCAGCCTAGTTTCGGCAAGGAATCTGAAATCTTTTAGTTTTTCTAGGATCTCGTTTACGTGAGTGGGATGAACTTTGTTGTTTGGCAGAGGAGGTAAGTGAATTTCGTCCCAAAAGACTGAAGAGTTTTCATGTCGTTAATTTCGACGTCACAACCTTGGAAATGCATTAAGGCTGTATTTTATATGAGCCCTGTTCTTGTGCTGCAAGTGGAATTAAAGTAATCTTTTGGTACATTAATAAAAAGAATAAAATTTTGTTTTATTTATTGGTAAAGGTATAATTTGGTACATTGATTATTTTAAATTTAAGGTATTTGCACATTAAATATGATTTTAGTACCGTTGTAATAACCTTGCAACTTTGAAAGTTCGTATATTTGTTCAGTAGATGTTGTCGATTTGTTTTTATCGTTAAATCTATTTTGAATTAATTCGAGTTCTTTAGAAGTTAATAGGAATTTCGGAATTATATCTAGTTTGCTCAAAACAAGTGCTTCGGCTATGTCTGATATATGGTTTGTTAATAAATCGATATTGAAATTTATTTGGTTTAAGTATTAAATTTCCGTTTTTAAATCTTGATCTCTTTTTATTTTGTTAGCTGAATGTTCTAAAAAGGTCTGTTTTTTAGTCTATTTATAATTTGAATATTTATTGAGTCTTGTTTTCCTATCATTTTAGTGAGATATTGCGTATTGTTATTCATCGTTAGTATTTGATTGTTTAAAATCTGCGCATCTTGTGCGTCCATATTTCTCGTAATAAATTTAATGGCGGAACCTAATCCATTGATTAGTCCTCTTTTCTTTCTAATAGTTGGATAGATTGTGTGAAGTTTCTTTTTCAGTTCTGTTAGTTTGAGTTGCGTTATTTGGACCGAATTATTATGTATTGTGTGCTTTTGAAAAGTGTTTAGAGTATCAGTAATTCTTTGAATATTAGTTTCGTAGTCTTCTAGGTCGATAATATGTATAACATTGAAGAGTGAGATTATTGTTCTTGATGGTCCTAAATGAAGTGGGATGATACTACGGTTTTTGGGGGATATTATGGATTTCTATTAGTTGGGTGGATATTAGTGGTAATCTAGTAGTAAAGGAAAGAAGAAAGAAAAAAAATATATATGTAGGGTTATGTGTAAATATATTAAAAAATTGGTCATTCTTTTATATATATTTTTTTTTTCTCTTTTTTTTTTGTCTTTTTTTTTCTTGATAATAACCGTATTCCTTGGTTATAATCTTGATGTTTCTTTAAGTTTGTTATGATTCGACTTCTTCTTGAAATTTAGGGTAGAGCTTATCAAGGAATTCGTTAAATTTATCTAAATAATCGTGTTCATTTACACAGCTTAGTGTTTTGAAAAATGTATATGGTCTGCAAAAGAACAATTCATAGGGTGTATGTTTGGTTGCCGAATGTACAGCATTGTTGTAGGTAATAAATGATTCTTATAATATTTCTTCATGATCACTTGAAAATTTATTCTCTTGCCTTTTTGAAAATATTATTCTGTAAATTTCAGTAAGGGTCGAGTGGAACATTTCTACAGGAGAATTGCTTGAAGTTTGGGAAGGAAGTGAAATGTAGTTTGATTTCATGTTGTTTGCAGTAATCTTGAAAGATATTTGCAATGAACTCAGAACCCTGGTCACACACGATCTTTTTGGGTATACCATATTGACTAATATATTGTTTTAGATGTTTTAGAATGGTAACACTACTTCTGCAGCTAAGCGTGTAACCTGCCGCAAACTTGGAGAACTTGTCTAATGTTGTAAGTATCTGTTTATTATTTATGCTGTACAGATCGATGTGTAATATTTCTAAGGGTGTTAGAGGATTTTCGGGGTGAACAAACTTTATTTTGGGAGGGTTTCGATCATATTTTTTGCATGTCTCACAATAACTAAGTGTTTTAGTTATAGTGTCTTTAATGTTGGGAAAGTAGTATTCTCACTTTAGGTGAAGGTATGTTTCATTTATTCCCCTGTGGTTGGAACGTTCGTGGTATTCACGTATGAGTTTTTCTTGTTCATCTAAGTGTCGAATGTCTTTTAGGATTTCCTTGCATCTAATTAACCTGAAACTATTATTTTGAGAGAAATATTTAGGAAAAGTGGTTTGTAAAATGGAAAAAATGTCGTCTGTTTGTTTTCTAGGTGGAAAGAAATTCTTGAATATATTTATCATAGTGTCTTCATCGTAAATTGGTCTTCGAATTGTCCGTCGTTGTCTGTTTTTAAATACTGTTTCTACTATCGTTGGAGAACCTTTGTCGCTAATTTCTAATATGGCCTGTAAATTAAATTCATTAAGAGGTTTTCCAGAGATAGGAATACCATCGTTTGCGTTTTCTTTTGCACTGTGTATAGTTTGCAAATCTTTATTATTAAATATATCGATATTGCTTTTTTCTGCAGTATCTAGTTTAACACGACTTAAAGCATCGGCATTTGTGTTTGACTTACCCTTTTTGTACACAATTTCAAATTCGTATTCTGCTAGTTTCAGACGCCATCTCACAAGTTTTGAGTTTGGTTCCCGGAGGCTCATAAGCCAAGTTAATGGTTTGTGGTCCGTGACGATCTGGAATTTTCTGCCAAATAGGTATGGTCGGAAGTATTTTATCGCCCATACAATAGCGAGGAGTTCCTTTTCTATTGTTGAGTAATTACATTCAGAAGAGGAAAGAGTTCGGCTTGCGAAACAAATGGGTCTATCACTTCCAATTTTACCTTGGGATAAAATTGCACCTAGTGCGAAGTTACTTGCGTCTGTTGTAACGACGAAAGTTTTTGAAAAATCGGGGTATATAAGGATTGGGTCGTTTGTCAGTAGGTTTTTGCATGTCTTGAATGCCTCTATGTAATTTTGGTTTATAGATTGGTCAGCTCCCTTCTTAAGGCGATTTGTGAGGGGTTTGGTCAATTTTGCTAGATCTTTAATAAATTTCCTATAATAGTTTATTAGGCCTAGAAAGGACTTGATTTCTTTGCTAGTTTAAGGAAGTGGGAAATTTTGTATGGCTTGGATTTTGCTTGGATTAGGCTTTATACCTTCGGGAGTAATAATATGCCCTAAAAATGCAATTCCACGTCGCATGAACTCGCATTTATCCATTTGGATTTTCAGATCAGATTCTCGTAATCTGTCAAAAACGAGTTTAATGCTTTGGAGGTGTTTTTGAAGGGAGGTTGAATAAATGATTATATCGTCTAAATAGACGAGGCAAATTATACCAACTAATTCCTTCAGAACGTTATCCATCACCCTCTGGAATGTGGATGGGGCGTTCTTTAGCCCAAATGGCATTCTGAGGTACTCGTAATGACCTCCTTCTACCGTGAATGCGGTTTTAGGGATATGGTCATGGTGCATCTCAATCTGGACAAAACCGCTTGCCAGATCGAGAGTTGTAAAATAAATGCATCTTCCTAATTTGTCTAGAATTTCGCTAATGTTTGGGATAGGATATCTGTCCGAGATGGTTGTTTCGTTTGACTTCCGATAGGCAATCACTAGTCTCCATTTTTGTTGACCACTAGCATCTGCCTTCTTGGGTACTATCCACACTGGAGAGCTCCAAGGGAAATAACTGTAGCGGATTATTTTTTGGTCTAACATTTTTGCGATTTGGTCTTGAAATTCTTGTTTATGTACATACGGATGTCTGTATGATTTCATATAGATAGGTACTTCGTCTGTTGTATTAATTTTGTGTTTAATTTGGTTGGAGAAGGTTAATTGGTCTCCTTCAATATATATGATGTCGTTATAATTCTTGCATAATTGCAGAAGTTGTTCACGCTCTTCAGAGTTTAGATGATCAGTGCGGAGTAGATGGTTGATTTTTTTTTTTGGGTGTTTTTGTCTCCGATTGTTGTGACATATACGTTGTTTAATTCTAAGAATTCTTCTGGCTTATATTATTCTGTTTCCAATGATTCCTCCAGTAACACCTTTTCATCTTTTTCGGTGTAATTTGTTATTTCAACAGTGCAATGACCATTGCTTTATAAATACCTTGGGTAATAAATATGTCTGGTTTAAGTTCTATCATACTTATGAATACATCGCAGTTTGTTTTGTTTACAGGGAGTTTTGTAAGGGTCTTAGAGTGAGCTGGAACTTTTACTAAGTTTGAAGAGTTGTTTTCTTTTAAATTAATACTGGTTACAGAATTTTTTGTTATAAGTATTTTGTTTTCAAGGTCAATTTTTGCATTTATTTGTAAAAGGGAATCTAGACCAAGGAGACCATCGAAAAAATTATGAAATTTGAATATAAGAAATTTTAAGAAACCTCTTTGTTTGAATTCTGTAAATATTGGTACGTGTTCGCTTGTGTTGTGAGTTGATATTTCTTAAAGACTGTTGTTATGGTGATAGGATCGCAATTGATAAGTGCTTTATGTGGTATGTATTCAGGATTAATTAAAGAAGCCGATGCTCCTGTGTCTAGAAGAAATCTCAAGGGTCTTCCGAAAGGAGAAGAAATACTGATGAAAGGAAGTGTTGTTCTGTGAGTTTCGGTGTTTATGTATCCTGTTGGTTCTTCGAGGCTGCAATGGAAAAATTTCCTTCTTCTTCAATGTTTGTGGGATCGGAATTAAAATAATGATCTAATTGTTGGAACGAGTCACTACGAATTTTGTTTTTATTCTGGGGTAAGTTATTCTGAGGATTTGCGTTTTCTTCAAGGTTGAAGTTAAGGTTTCTACGTGTCTGTTCACTTGGGTTTTGTTTTATGGGTTGATAGAAGTTTGTATTTGTTGTTGGTCGTCTGTTTCTATTATTGTTCTGTTGTGATTGTGTATGTGTCCTGTGAAATAGATAAGAAAATTGTGATGTGTGAGGTCTAGGGGTGTTGTTACTGAAGTGAGGTCTAATATTTCGGTTATAAGGCACAGGATTACCGAGAGGTCTGTGGTACGTTGGATTGAAGATTGGTGGGGTTCGTGTCGTCCTTTGGTAAGAAATATTCTGTTCCTTTATACAGATAGATAGGGCAGTGGTTATGGAATCAGGTCGCATAGCTCTGATTCTTGATCCAAGTGCTTCGTTCAGACCCGTTAAGAAGGAGTTATGACACATTTCGGCATAAAGTTCCTTCTTGGTTTTGATAACATTGTTATCTAGTTCATGGATTAGAATATTATTGCCGAGGGCGGATTGGATCTCAATTATTTGGCCATAGAACGATTCTATCGACTGGCTTTTCTGCCCCAAACTATGAAGATCCCTGATAAGGGACGTCTCTGTCCTCTTATCTGAGTAGTGGGGGATGAGGTTGGGCTTTATATCGTCCCAGATCAAAGGAGTCCCATACATATTTAGGATCTCATTTGCCTGACCCTCTATCTTGTTTCTTATGGCTCTTAGCAGGATTTGGCCATATGGGGTGTTGTCTGTCCCCCTTATATACAGGAGAATTTCTTCCACGTTATTTAAAAGATCGTGGAGAAGTTTTGGATTACCATCAAATTTTGGTAAATCTTTGATTGCATCAGGTATTCTTAATGAGTTGAATATTTCGCTATGGTTGATAGCGGCAGGGATTAATGGTGGGTTCTGTGAACCCGAATAATTTTTTATTTCGTTCATGATTTCCGAAAAGGACCCGGACGAATTTGAAGAATTGATCTCCTCTGGTTCTTCTGCCAAGGAGTGTAAGCTTTTGGCTAGAGATCTCAGATAAGGGAAATTTCTTTTTGGTTTGGTTTTTGACTGTTTATTCATTTACTATTATATAATGTACTGTAATTTAATTCAAAATAGTCCAGCTAAATAACTGAACAAGTATACGTTACATATATTATTATTATATTATATATATTAAGTAATTTATATTCTATATAATGTTTAATATACCAATAATTTTATAATTATGTTGCATACCATAATTTTAAATAAACTTACATGCACCCAATTGTCAGGAGGACCACGTTCATCGTTTCCTTTAGGCTTCTTTTTGGTGTTATAGATGATTATTTTCTTAGACCGAGCTTTTAATGTTTCCTTCTTATGGTGTTTTTTTTATTAAGTTTTGCACATTGTACTCACAATACTACAATTTTCAAGCTTTGATTTGTTAAATACATTTGTTATTGTTTATATTTTTCTACTTTGTATAACTTGTTTAGTGTTTTCTTTTAGGCTAGCGGCGATTAAGGGTTGATACCCACGGTAAAAAAATTAATATTGTATATTTTGTCTTTTTTTGAACACAATTATGTTTTTTTTTAATTAGGTAACACCAGGCTAGTATATTTTACCGTCACCTATCCTACCGACTGCGTAATTAATGTTATTACGAACTTTTCGTTTTAAAAGAATTATTTATTATGACCGATTGGTCTGAAGTTTACAAAGTTTCTGAATCTTAAATCAAATACAAAATATAATGAAACCTATTTGTCAAGGTGAATTCCAAGAATTGAAAAGGGCAGGAAACATTCCAGACGCTAACTCATCAATTCTCACAGTTCACCTGGGCAATAACATTATTTTGAATTAAATGCATAATTGACAATATTATTTGAAAGTAATGTAGGTGTCGAATAAACATCCGTTGTAGGCTTCTTTGCAATTGGGGTAAAGGTGAATGGATTGTGCTGTTGTGTATGGCTCGTGTATGCTGTTGATGGGTAAAAGTTCTGGTGCGGTTGTGAGGGGCGTTAAGGCGAAGACGTAACTCGCGCACAAGGGACTATTTGTTTCCCTTTTAATGTAGAATGATTAAAGTAATATTAATATTTGTAATATTCTTTATTATATTTATCTCTCATTCTTTGTTTCTCTTAAACTATTTCTTATCTTTATGATTTATCTATTCTATCTATTTTATTATTATTCAAATTCAAATTGAAATCTTATTGTAAAAATAGTTGCTTTGACATTGTTTGTTACCCATTATCTTGTGTGTGTGTTGCTTTGATCTCAACTCTCCCTTCAGAGTTGAGAAATCGAACTGTGAGTTCCATAGGATACACCAAGAACGTTATACTGCGAACGATGGTAAGAATTTTAAACCATCGACGAGAGGGTTTTAATGTTGTTCATATTAATGCTCAGTGTTTGTTAACGAAAATTGATGAATTCAGATATTTATTTGAAAGTTCGACAGCCGACGCAATTTGTGTGTCTGAAACCTGGTTCTCTGCATCTGTGAGCGATGCCACATACTCACTTAATGGCTTTAATATTTTTCGTTCAGTCAGAAGCAATCGGGCGGAGGTGTTGCGTTATACGTCAAATCTAATTTAATTTGTAAACATAGATATTCCTCGTAACTAGGCTCCTCTTGCTAGTACTTGTTTCTAGTTGTTGGAGGTAGAAAGAATAATCTTCTTTTGGGAGCCCAAATAGATATATCGACTTAGAACCTCTTTATACAGTTATAGAAGAAATCACAATTAGTTCCTCAAACATAATAAGCGGCGATTTTAATAGTGATCTTTTAACTGATAGAAGGCTGTGTGAAAATATGAATTATTTTATTTGTAATTTTGTTTCTCTCTTTACATATATGTTATTGTTACTAGTTAAGTGTATTCATAAGCTTTCACTTAACTAAAAGATGTAAATAATCTTAACGTGTAAGTTTATAAGAAAATTAAATAAACTAAACTAAACTAATAATAGCCCACTGCTTAACAAATTATTATTTTAAATACAAAATTTAAATTTTTAACTATCACTTTTGTTATTTCTACGAATACTTTTACTCACTAGTAATATGTTGCAACCTTTGTGATTCTTCTACTGCATATTGTATTTTTATTTAGTACCCTGGTGATGTCCTAACTAAGGCTCCAAAAGTTTAAAAAAATAAAAAACAAAATTATAAATTGTGGAAAAAACAAAATGTTTGTATTTTTAAAATTTAAAAAAAACATGTTTCCATTAAAAAGTGTGGCACGAGTACGATAACTTAGGCACCAAACATTGATAACGGTGTTTTACATTACATTAAATTACATATTGATTTACTCCGTAGATACATCTATGAAGTAGACATTTATGAACACTGGCTACTCAGGACATCGGCTCTGACAATTACAAGACAACACACAAGACGACATTGATTCAGGACAGAACAGAAGAATGGGAGAGAACGGAAAACAGAAAAAGCACATAGCACATGTCAACAGCACGCGGTTGGTTTTCGGTCGGTCCCCAATCCGACGCTCTATCGGAGCCAAGGAAGTTGACGAATATTGTTTTGTCGAAAAAAAGAACAGCATCCCGTTTAGAAGGTAGGGGCAATTTTATAAAAAAAAAATACTTCAAATGGAAACAAATTATTAGAAACAACAGCAACTCTTACAACGAAATACTATACTAGTTTTGAAAGCCGGAAATCTGTTCCTTAATCCAAAATTCAAATTATGTTATTTATACAGTTTTTTTTTTTTAAATCGCTTGCAAACTTAAAATTTTGATACAAAATTGAACGACTGGATCGCAAGTACTTGCTCATATGTGCGGTCACATCGTCGAATAAATTTAAAAAAATGTACGACTGGGTCGCAGGAACTTGTTCTTATGTTAGATAATTGCTTAGTGGCTGCATATATATGTATATAAAAGGTGTTTTTTTTAGACGTGTGGTTTTCAAGAAGAAATAAAACGCATATAGTTCAATGTTTTGTGAAAATCGGGATAGGTGGCCATCTCGTTTTGGACCCATTCACCGAACGTGTGACGCGCTTGATGGTCGTTCAGCTTAAATTCTTGCACGAGTTGGATTTTGTAAGCCTGCTGGCGGGTGGACTCATTCTGGTCTTCTTCGATACTTTGCTCTACCGAAACGAACCATTATTTTGGTAATAAATTTGCACAATTTGCAAACTTATTCAGGAGTAAATCTACTCATTATGAAATGGCAGACCAAACTAAGCATAAATCAAGTGACAGTGACCAATTCCGAAAAAAGTATTGCCAGATTGATATCCACACGTCTATTAAAATAAAAATAGAAAATTCTTTCATTTTTTTAATTAGTTTAAGAGTTTTCTCGGAAAAACTAGGTATGCAATAATATTTGATAACTAAATGTCTATCGAAGAAAAAAAAAATTTGAAAATCGTTCGACCAATTTCTTAAAAAGTCGTTTTCTTTAAACTTTTCGAAAATATATTTAAATTTTTTTTTTGTGTGTCATTATAAGGCAATCTGTAGTTTTCATCTGGGAAAATTATTTAAAAAAATTCAATCTACCAATTTTCAAAATAATTGGAAAATCAATTTTTTTTAAAAAAATCGAAAAAAAAAGTTTTTGGAAATTTTGAATTTCGATATTAATTGAATTATAAATGACTTCATGTGTGCAAAATTTATTCAAATCGGGATAATAGTTTACGATAAAACCGCATTTGAAAAAAACGGTTTTATGAGAGGTACGGTTGTAGAACAAATTTCGAAAAATTTATCCTAAATGAAAGATGTATTGTTGTAAAAAATTAGCTCCCTGAAAGTTTTATCAAAATCGTTAGAACCGTTAATAGCCGAATTAATTTTGCATACAAAAATTTTGAATAACTGTTTTTTTTTTAATTAAAATAAATTTTTGATTTTTTTTTCAAAAATCAATATTTTGAAAACTAATTTTTTTTTTAAGTTTTATAATCACATGTATTTTAATAAGTTCTAAAAAACTGCATAAATTTAAAAAATTATTTTTTTTCAAAAAACTAAAAATAAAAAACAGGATTTTATCAAAACCGGTCCTACAATTTTCGAAATACATTTTTCATAAATTCCTTGTTGTTTAACACGTGTTATGGCATACTTCATTTTTACTAAAAAGCATTAAGTATTGTGGTTTTTAATACTTCTTATAAGTTCAAACTCTGTTATTTTCAACGCAAATGTTACTTGTTTCTGCCAAAGATCTTGCTTCCCAATGTAATTAGGCACATAAGAGCAAGTACGTGCGACCCAGTCGTGCCCATTTTTTTTATTGCGAAAAGAAGGGCAAAGTTGGCTTCTTCTGTTCAATGTTAATATTAATTTTGAATCGAACACAAAAAATCGAATGGCTTTTGTCTTCCAGTTTTTGAGAAAATTGAAAATTACTAAAACTACTTTATATGAGATTTTTGTTTACTTACATAAATCTTATAGTTCTAGCACCCAGCTTTACGGCGTATGATGTGAGCGTATGAATGAGTTATGTAAGGGGGGCACCCCCCTGCAACTCTACCTGCTGGGACACACTATACAATTTCGGGTAGGTGCGAGGTTGGGTGTATGCAAAGTTTCTTTTGCATTTAAGGAATCTAAAGAAACTTTGAATTTATCCTAGGTATATATTATAATTAAGGCTCGTATCTATACTGTTTTTCGCAGTATAGTACGGTTTTTTTTCTCAAAATACTGCTTTTTTTAGAAACAGAATTTCAAATCAGCAAATTTTTGACTTTGCTCCTCAATGAAATAGTCCTTAGTTTATGCATTTATGCCACTTTTATAATGAGAAGTGTCTGCTTTCACTCATTAAAAATAATGTAACCGGTCAGCGGCTCGCGATTGGCATCTAAAACTCTAAGGAATTAAATAATGACCACAATAAATGTTACTTACACTTTGTCAGCGGTATTTGGAATTCTTTTTCTAGTCTAGACTCACAAAATAACCCTTTCCTTATTTCGGCAAAACAGTGGTGATATCACTAGCGAAAAGGAATGTATCTCTCGAGCACTTCGATTGCTATGCAAAATATTCTACCTAAATTGAAGTTTTTTTGGATTGCATGAACCCTTTTTCTTTGGGTCTTTTCTTTCCCTCGATCGGTGGGCGACGTTAATTAGGTCCTATTTTGTCGCGAGTCATTTCTTTTATTCTAGCAGATTTACTTTCGATTTTGTGGTCAAAGAGAGCTGTCGCGCGTGTCGTCTTCAAGTACTAATCAAGTTTTTAAAAAGTGTTTACATACATAATAATACAATATAAAGTAATATATAATATAAAAGTTAAAAATTAACACAGCTGTGTTTTAGAACGGATCAATTCTGTTTTGTTTTCCGTTAATTTTTCATCAAAAAGAATAAAAAATGTCGAGAGACAAAAATACATTTAATGCAAAACTTCGTGAAAAATATCCGATTTTAGAAAAATTCAAAAGTGAAAGTGATGTGTTGTGCAGAAAATGTAGAGGTACTTTTTCCATTGCGTCTGGTGGTAACGCAGATATTGCTCGTCACATCAAACCCAAAAAACATCAAGATGCTCAAACTGCGGGTTCTTCCAGCCAATCCATTAAGTCACATTTTAAAACAGATTTGTATATACATTTAGCGGCAATAGAAGGGGTCTGGGCATATCACGTAATCAATTATAATCAAAGTTTTAAGTCTTCGGATTGTGCAACAAAAATATTTAAATCATGTTTTAAAATAGAAAAGTTTTCGTGTTCGCAAAAGAAATGTTAAGCAATAACTACTAAAGTTATTGCGCCTTACGCCCAACTTGAAAAATATCTGAAAGACTGCAATTATGTGTCTATCTACACAGATGCATCGAACCATGGAAATATTAAACTCTTCCCAGTGCTCGTTCGATATTTCATTCCCACAATTGGTATTCGAGTTAAAATTCTGAATTTAACCAAAGAAAGTGGCGTAAACTCAACCACAATATCCAATCTCATAGGATCTGCAGCCAATAAATACAAGTTGAAGAAGAAAATCGTCTGTTTTTGCGGGGATAATGCAAAAGCTAATTTTGGTGGGGAAACACGAGGCTGCCAGAAACAATTTTTTTACCGATTAAAACAGTGGATTCCGCATTTTATTGGCATCGGCTGTGTCGCTCATATAACACATAATGCGTTGAAATTTGCATGTGAAGAAATACCTTTCAACGTAGAGTGGGCTATTGTTAAAATATATTTCCATTTTTACCTTAACACTGTACGCGTGACTACGTTGAAAAATGTTTGTAACTCGGCAGAAGTGAAATATAACAAGCTGCTCGGATATGCGAAAACTCGATTTTTGGCTCTCGGTCCTGCTATTAAGCGTATCTCGGAACAATATGAAGCTCTTCAGATGTATTTTATTGAACTTGGGAAAGGAGAAAAGAATCTGAAAGAATTTTTTAGTAAAAAATCGTCAAAATTTTGGTTGATATTTGTGCAAGAACAATTAGTAAACATCTATTCGGAATATCCGTCGAATTTAATTAAAACATTTTCATCTTTTTCAATAGGCTGAATTATTTGGTAAACACGTACTAAAATTGAAGGCGATGATGTCACGGCTATCGAAGTTGCGTTCTGTTTAAATGAGCTCGAAGAAACACTAAAAATGCGTCAAGAAGATGATTTTTTATCGCCAGCTGCCGTAGGAGATAAACAAAAACTTATTGACGATGGATACAATGCAGATAAAATGGCTAAAAACGGATGGAATTTTATCCGCTGTTGTGCAACGTTTCAATGTTTTAATATTAATTCATCAAATTTTGCAGCCGCTGCAATCTCCTATTTTCATATATGGACATCACAATTTGTGACGCTAAATCCTTTTGGGCTTGCAACACTGAGAGAAACTCCAAAATAGAATGATGTCGGAGCAGTCATGACCAAGTTGAAGGAATACAATTTGTATAATGCCAATGAAAATGCGGCAAATTTGCACTCGCAATTTAGATACATAAAAAATTATTGTACGAGTGACAAACTCAATCAGTGGAAGGATGGCCATGTTTCATTTGTAGACCGATGGGTAGAAATATTTAACCATCTCAACAATACAGATTGCGAATACAAAGAAATGGCTACAATCGTAGAATACATTTTATGTTTGCCAGGAACTTCAGCATCGGTGGAACGTGTATTTTCAGCGGTCAACAAAACTTGGACGTCAGACAAGACGCGATTAGAAGTGGAGACTTTGGAGGCGATTCTGTTCATCAAATGCAATATGAAGAAATCTTGCGTTGACTTCTATCAATATCTAAAAACAAAGCCGGAATTGCTTCGTCAAATTGCTGCAAAGGGAAAGTACGAAGCAAGAACCACAGACGTTGATGTAGATGTTAAAATGGAAAGCGATTCTGATGATTGAAATAAATTTCCTTTTGATGACTTTTTTGCTTTTTTTTCTATTTTTATTGAGTAAAATAAATAAAAATCAAAAAAAATACTGCGAAAAATACTGTTTTTTTTAACTCGGCTTACTGCTTTTTTTTGCAAATTTTGAGGTAAAAGTACTGTTTTTTGTCCAAAAAAAGATACGAGCGTTAATTATGATATATCCAATATCAACAACTATTTTTTTAAATACCTATACATATACGTGGCCCAAAGTTGCACATTTAAATTTTTCAGCATGAAAATATACGTAATGCATTATAAAACATTCACATTACCTACATAGGTACTACTGTACGACTGCATCATATCATTTCTTATATTTGTATCTCATGGATTAAAGAACAGATTTCTGGCTTTCAAAACCAGTATAGTATTTTGTTGTAAGTATTTCTGTTCTTTTTAAATATTGTTTTTGTCATTTTTAGTAATTTTTTTTTTAATTGCCCCTACCTCCTAATCGGGTTGAGATAGAACCCTCCCTCCTATAGTAAAAAATGCTCGTTTTTGAGCCCTCTTCAAAAAACCGTTATCAATTTTTGGCGCCTAAGGTATCGTACTCTCTCGAAAGTGTCGCTAACTAAGTACATAGCACTTACACTATCAATGCTAACATGAATTTACATTACGCTAGACATATTACCCCCTGTAAACTTACATGTTGCTAATTTCATGTGTTTGCACAATTTATAATGGTTATAATAAGCTCTTGACCATTTTGCAGCACGAACAGACTTTAATGTTACCCTATAGTTATACACGTGCATACATAACATAATACATATATGCAAATGTAATGTACGGTATCCTTACAGTTCTGAAAGTCATTCCTACGCAAACAATATTTGGGTATTTACGGTTAAACCCAAGAAAGGACACCAGCTTGAAGTTATTTGGTACATACAAAGGTATGTTATAGGTACATATTATGTATATCTGTCATATAAAAGACACCCTGATAAAACCGGCCATTGATCTCAAATGTTATAGATATATTCTGAATTCCTACACTTTATTAAACAAAAAATCCACCCTACATCGTTGGACCAGTAAAACATTTGTTTACACTTGAATCAAAGAGCAGGGTGGGCAGCATTGTGTGCCGCAGACATAAAACTCCTGTATTCCGCAAGGGAGGAATTTTATGAGGGATGTCCTTTTTTATCTAAAGCTATTTAATGTAATGGTCAGATCGACCGCGTTATAAATTTGCAGATAAATATCGAAAAGCGAACAATTTATTTGGTGCTAACGAATTGCTGGCAGCAAATGTACACGTTTTTATGTACCACATGATAATTTTTTTAATGATCAAGACAGAGCTATGATAAAAAAAAACTACCACTCTGGTTTTATATTTACATAGATACAGTTTGGCATGATACGCTTATGCATGGATATTGTCCACAAGTTGTGCGTTTTTATTTGCGATATGCACACATACATAGTTACTATAAACATTCGTCCAGCTAATCAGATAGGACATTATGATGATAAAGATAAATATATAGTGTATTTAGTATTTAATTAAATTAAAAATTTAAGACTCAAATATTTTTATACATTTTCGAAAATCGAAATGGATTTTAAGTTCTTTCTTTAATAGAATCGTGCTATTTATGCTTCTCAATTGTTAAGGTAGTGAATTTCGTAAACGTGTAGAATAATTGAAAAGGAACTGGCGCACAAATGTCAAACAGCTAAGACGGGGATCAATAAATAAATGTACAGATTTAGTTTAAATTAAAAAATTGTGATTTTACTGTAGAGATCAGTAAGTTGGTAAGTTAAGAGTACATTTACGCAAAAACAAGACTAAAGACCTAAAATTGAGAATGTTTTTGAAGGACATTCAAAGAAAGCGCGATAATATTGTGAAACGCTGTCAAATCGCGGTAGTGTAATGACGTATCGTATAAAGGAGGCAGGACCAATATAAATAACTAATATATAAGATAGAAAGAGTACACACTGAAGGCTTCCCATAAATTTACTATAACTTGTTGACATGTTTTTGGGCACAACCGAATACACCAATTCATATAATTCAACATAGACAAAAACCAAATGATACCAGTTATTATCAATATACATATAAAATAAAACAAATTAGGAAAACAAATATTCTGTGCCATTTACTAGAAAACGAAGATATATGTAAATCAACATTCTGATGCAATAAACTTGTAATCTGTCCATCTTTCGCGCAAATAATTTAATTTATGTATTTACTCAAAAAAATACATGTAACGCCCGCGGCGCAAGCATTCAATTAGTTTATTGTGCCATTTTCAAAGCACGCTTTATGATTCCGACAAAATCGTCAACGCACATGCGAAAATATAGTTATTATTAAAATAATTATTAAATTTTAAACAAATATGTAAATAAAATGCACAGATCACGATAAAAACTTAACAAAGGAAAATGATAATTTATTTCTTTGTAGTATTTTTTTAAATACGATGTTTAACATTGATTGAAAAATACTAACAAACAAAGTCACCCTAACAAATTAAACAATGTTGCAGATTAAATGATATAATAAAGATGAACATGTTCAGCTTCACTATAATCTGCAATCTTCAGATTCATACTTCCTATAATCTTCATACATGAAGATGATCTGCATTTTGGTCTCCCCTCTCTATCGCACTAGTATGATTTATGTATTGTGTGTCCTCTTTTTTTGCACAGATGTCGACGAAGATGAAGATGCATGTAAGGCCTAATTAAAACTGTTGAATGCATTCGTCGTCAAAACTCGAGACTGATGACGATGCGAAGGTTTTGAGGTGCCAACATTGACTTGGATCACTATCTTGTTGGTATGGTGTTTCGAGGTGGATTGCTCTGCAAAGAAGTATTGCATCCGCCGCTTCATCTCGAATCAACACGGCTGCCCTACGCGATGTAAACAAAAGCAATACACACAGTCGCATTCGAAGGCTCGCACCCGGAGAGCTCGATGAGGGAAGAGTAAGTCCTGGGCATAGAGTAACCATATTATAAAGAGAGATATATTCTGGCTTCTTTTGATAATGCCTACAAGCTTGAAATGTCATCATTGTATATGAAATCTATAGTACTGCCATCAGGCAGCATCTAGTTTAGCGAGATACTGCCGTAATAGCGCTGCAGTAGTTCTTGATATGCATTTGTATGGGTTTTGGAGAGTAGAATGAAATATTACGTTGAAAGAGGAGGTTATATGTTATATTTTTAGAAAGGTATGAGTTAGAATGAATAAAAGCATTTGCAGGAATAATTAATAATAAGTACGCATGAAAGGTTCAAAAAGTGACACTAGACCATATGGTGTGTTTGTGGGTTTGCTTTGATTTTTCGTAAACAAACCAAGATTGTGTGTTTTCAATAATTTTATTTGGATTTTGCATTTTTCATGAAATATTGTTATTTCTGTAGCTTATACCGAAATCACATACCAATGTTGCCACATTCGGATTTGACTGTTTACAGTTTTAATGTATATTGTTCAATTTCGAACGTAATAAGGAATTGATTTTTTTGTATTTAAACGTAGGTAGGTTGCTTTTAACATTTCTATTGAAAGAGAGAACAGCAAAAGCTATGTTTATTCAAAACGGCATTTTACTGCTTACGATCATACATAGGTTAGATATATGATTCCGTGAATTTTTTTTTCAAAAAAATTAAAAACACCCAGAATAATTTTTTTATTTTTCAAATTTCTATTTTACAGCAGTTCGAAAAATATTAACCATTTTTTGAAGATACTCAAAAGCAATAACATAGGTACAAACATCTGCGATAGATGTGTTTTATTTTTAAAATAAGTAACTAGATAAATTTATTTTTTGCAGACTAAATAAATTTATATAATAATCAAATATGGTAAGCATATATTTGCAAATTTTTCCAACAACTCCATGCCAATGAAGAAAGATACAGAATTCGAGTTGCGTAAATACATTATACAGGTTACATATCAGACAAAGTCGATATTCGCGCCATAAGCAAAATTCAATTCAAACCACATAATTTCATAATGTTCAGATTTCATTTGATTTCCGTTCCCACGGAAATCAAAAGAATGCATTATCTTTATTTTTATAACGTTCATATTTCAGTTGATTTCCATTCCCACGGAAATCAACAGAATGCATTACTGTGCATTTGTCTTTGTAACCTGAACCCAAGAAACAGAAAAACAGAAATGTAGAAACCTTTTTCAAAGTTAGTTTTAAGTGAGCTTTCCGACAATAAAGATCTTCCACAAAGTTTAAGTTTTTTGTTTTTTTTTCACAATTCGACCACACGAACTTTTATTTGGCGCAGTCGGTAGGATTTCTATAAACTGTAGAAATCCATACGAGAACGAATCTACTCGAAAAAAATTTTTTTTTTAATAAATAGTGTTAGTGTGTATCAAGCAAACGAATATTGTTTGAACCCAAACGCGACTAAAGTTTTAACTATTGCCGGTAGAAAAAAATTTATAGATACAAACTAGTGTTAATGTGTATCAAGCAAACGAATATTGTTTGAACCCAAACGCGACTAAAGTTTTAACTATTGCCGGTAGAAAAAAATTATAGATACAAACTAGTGTTAATGTGTATCAAGCAAACGAATATTGTTTGAACCCAAACGCGACTAAATTTTTAACTACTGCCGGTAGAAAAGAAACTATAGATACAAACATAAAATCAGTGTGTGTAGTGTGTGCAAAGTCAAACTAAAATTGACATAACAAAAAGCAACTATTCGTCGGAACAGAGCACTCGGATTTTGGCAGAAGGAAATTCAAGAAATGATGAACGAAGAGATCATGAACCGGTTAGGGGCCGTATTGGAAGCATTGGCCGCACCTCACGCCCAAAGACCAAGTAGAGTATTCTATTTAATGAAAGAAATCCAACACATACCAACGTTCGAGGGAAAAAGCGAAACACTAAGCCAGTTTTTCGCAAGCGTGGAAACTCACTTAAACTCAATAGATGAAGGAATGAGAGGAGAAGTATGGCAGGCAATCTATAATTCGAAAATAATAGGACGAGCAAAAGAATTATTACTGAACAACAGACCTGAAGGATGGGAAGCGACGAAATCACTCCTAAAACAACACTTTCGACCAATATGCAGCTACAAGGACATATCAACGAAAATTTGTAATATTAAAGTAAGTTCAATTCAAGATTTAACTGATAAAATTGAAAAATTAACACAAGAAATAAATCAATTTGTGACTTATGAATCTAACCCTGCAGAAGCAAAAGAAACTTTTTATACAGTATTAATCAATAGAATAAAGCAGTTAGTGTCAGGAAATTTATCAAGAGAAATCAAAGATCTTTATAACTTACATGTGATAAAAGACATCTTATACTCCTATGTAGGATATGATAACAACAACATAGACAGAGAATTTATAAGTCAGGATAGGCGTAGTACTCAGAATTCAAATTTTAATAGGAATGTGAGAAACAATAGTTATAATCCCTTCAGACAAAATAATTATGAGTCAAATCAAAATAATAATAGGCAGATTAACAACCATTTCAACAACAATTCTAACAGACAAAATAATAATTATTCTAGGGAAAACAATAATAACTTCAATCCAAACTATAACAGACAAAGGTACGATAGCAGAGATTTCCACAGACAGAATAGACATAACACATCAGGTCAGTATAGGCAGAACGTCCAACCCGTTTTTAACCCCTCTGGACAATTGAGAAATGCGACACAACATCCGACACCGATGTCGGTGAACCAAACTGAAAATCGAGAAGAAGAAATTCACAATTTAGAGTTTTTTCTAATCTAAGCCTTGGAAACAAAATATTTGTAGACTTAACAATAGATAAAAATATTTATAGAGCACTCATTGACACTGGGTCAACAATGAGTATAATAAATTCTAGTGCAGTTGATTGTAGTAAATTTCGAGTATACGACAAAGTCAACATGCAATTGCAAACAATAAACAATATAACAAACGAGGTAGTAGAAAGAGTAATCACGAACATTCCCGAAGAATTCAAGAAGACAGTAAAATCGCCACAAGGTGGTATAAGAGAGACCTAGGTCCAAAGCCATACGATATTTTAATAGGCATGGACTTACTAGGTAAAATTGTCCAAACTCTCGATTTCGACAATAAAACTCTCGTACTAAAAAATAAAACCTTAATTCCTTTATACTCCGAAAAAGACATTACAACTTTCGATTGTTTTGAACTTATTGGAGAAGGGAAAGAACTGGATCTAAGTTATTTAAATGAAGAGGAAAAGAAAGAAGTAGAAACATTGTTAAGAAAATTCCAAAAATTAGTTTATCATGACGGTGATCAACTGACTAATACAGATACGATCACGCATGAGATAAAGACTACTATAGATCAATCCATACATTCAAAAATCTATAGGCTACCACATAGACATGAGGAGGAAGTTAGACGACAAGTTGAGGAGATGGAAAATCAAGGTATTATTAGGAAATCTAAAAGCCGGTATTCATCTCCCATTGTTGTAGTAGCGAAAAAGTTAGACAATTCAGGAGAGCAAAAGTTTCGCCTTTGTGTAGATTACAGGAAATTGAACGAAATAACTATCGATGATAAGTACCCACTCCCGAACATCGATAGTATTCTCGATAAGCTTGGCAGAGCACAATATTTTTCATCAATTGACCTTGCGAAAGGTTACCACCAAATTAAAGTTCACCCCGCCGATATTCAAAAAACAGCATTTGTGACACCCAATGGCCTCTATGAATACCTTAGAATGCCTTTTGGACTCAAGAATGCCCCGGCCACATTTCAAAGGCTAATGAACAACATTCTTCGAGAATACATTAACAAAATTTGTGTCGTCTATTTAGATGATATTTTAATTTTCTCAACCAGCCTCAAAGAACATATTCACGCTTTAAATTTAATTTTCAAAAAATTATCCGAACATAACTTAAAAATTCAGTTTGACAAGTGCTCTTTCATGAAAAAGAACACTGAATTCTTAGGTCATGTCCTCACGGCAGAAGGCATGAAACCAAATCCGAAGAAAACTAAGTGTATCGAAGAATATCAGATTCCGAAAACAGAGAAACAAATAAAATCGTTTCTAGGAGCTACAGGGTTTTATCGAAAATTTGTCAAGGATTATGCCAAAATAGCATATCCTATGATTAAGTATTTGAAAAAAGATTCCAAAATCAACATACATGATCCGGAATATATTCAAGCATTTGAAACTTTAAAACTTAATATTATCAAACATCCAATTTTAAAATTCCCTAACTTCCAAAAAGACTTTTCTGTCTATACAGACGCAAGTAACTATGCAATTGGAGCAGTGTTGACACAAGAAGGTCAACCAGTCTGTTACGCATCCCGCACTTTAAACGACCATGGAAAAAAGTATTCAGTAACGGACAAAGAATTTTTAGCAATTGTTTGGGCTGTTACGTATTATAGACCTTATTTATGGGGGAAACGATTTACAATAGTTACAGACCATTTGCCAATTAAATACTTAAATAAAAAATACACGGGAAAAGAATTTAGTCAGAGAACTCAAAGATGGTTATTAAAATTACAGGAATATCAATATGACATCGAATATCTTAAGGGTAAATTAAATAATGTCGCAGACTTTCTGAGTAGGATTCCAGAAGAGAATAATAATAAAGACGAGATAGCCGTAGAACAATCAGTCAATAATTTATCAGACAATGCAACAGTACATTCAGTAGAAGAAGAGCAGCTTAATCATATTCCTATAAAAGAATCAATAGTAAATATTTATAAAACTCAATTAATTCTAACAAACAATGCAGAAAAAGAAATTGAAATTTTAAATGGAAGAAGAATTATTTGCATTGATATGACAAAAGGAGAAGAATATTGGACAGACGTATTACGAAGATTTATTAAGCCAGGCATCACAGGAATATACACAGAATTAACGTATCACGAATACAATAAAATACAACAATTGTTAATACAGTTGTTTGGTCATGATAATCAGATCAAATTTATTAAGGCCACATTGAGAGCACAAGAAATAAGTAACTTAGAAGAAGCACAGAAACAAATCTCTTTATATCACACCCAAGAAAGTCTCCATAGTGGGATTATAGAAACATATCATAGTTTAAAAAATAAAATATACTACCCCAAATTAGTAAAAGAAATAACCAAAATCATAAATAATTGCAAAACATGTCTACAGACGAAATATGAAAGAAAACCAATTAAGAAGAAGTTCGAACTAAGCGAAACTCCGAATAGACCGAATGAGATCCTGCACCTAGATATCTATTACTTTATGAAAAATCCATTTATGACCCTAGTAGATAAGTTAACAAAGAAAGCATATGCATACTATTTGCCAAATCGAAACTGGGTAAAAAAGATAGAAACTCTTGAGGAACACTTTTCAAAATTCGGAAAACCTTTTAAAATAATTGCGGACAACGAGTTTAAATCTGAAAACTTAAAAGAATTTTTTAACGCACAAGGAGTGAACCTTCACTTAACAAAACCAAATACACATACAGGTAACAGTGATGTTGAAAGATTCCATTCAACATTGCAGGAAAAATTAGTAAAAATGAGGAATTTAGACCTCACAATAATCCAAAAAATCCATAGAGCCGTTAGTAATTATAATAATAGATACCATTCAACCATTAGAATGTCTCCAGAAGAAGCAATGTTCACTGACATAGCTACCTTAAGAAATCGCATTAAAACAGAAAAAGAAAGAAGAATAGAAAAGCTTAATAGAAATAGGGAAGAATATACTGAGAATAGACAGGTAATAGCAGTAAAAAATTACAAAAGAAACTATTACAAAAACGAGCCCAGATATAGAATAAAAAAATTAGAAAGAGAACACCCAATTAATATAAAACGACCACGTTTATTTGCAGATGATAATCTTAGTGTTGCTACTACTAACAACATCAGTAACACCAACCCTAACAGTGGATAAAATAATGACAGAAAACGGATATTCTGTTATTAACATGGGTGAGACAGAAATTATTAAAGACACAAAGATAATACTTCATATAATCAACATTCAAGATTTGAAACACACAATCGGTGATATGGAGAGAAACATTCAAAACTTAAAATTATATAACGATTTTATAATTAGGAGACAGCTAGATACAATAAAAGCTAAGGTTAAAGCCATAGAACCACAATCAAGTATTAGACACAAAAGAGGATTGATTAATATTGTAGGAAAGGTAAACAATTTTCTTTTTGGTACAATGGACGACGACGATAGAAAAGATATAATAGAACACATTAGCGTACTAGAAACAAACACTGAAAACGCAGTTAACACAGTCAATAAACAAATAGAAATAAACCAAAGTTTTAATGAAAGCATAAGACATTTCAAAACCATTACAGAAGCGGATAGGATAGATTTAACTAAAACCTTCTCCGAACTAAAAGAAAATGAAAAACAATTTATACTCAAACAAATCAAATTAGATCAAATTCTAAAACTCTATATGTTAGAAGAGAAAATAAACCAGATCATAGACAATATAGCTTTAATTAAACATGGACTAATACATCCTAGCTTACTAACAACAACAGAAATTATTAACACAAAGCTTGATTTATTGAAACTAAAAAATATTAAAGTTGGAACTCTTAAGTATAACAGCGAAACTTTAATCATAGCAATAAAAATTCCAAATAATTACGAACAAGTCGATTTAAAACTTATAACCCCTATTCCAAACAAACAAAATTTAGAAATTGTACTCCAAGAATATTATTTCATTGAAATTAACCAAACAATGTACTATTATCAAAATGATGTTCAATATAAAAAGGAATTGCTTACTGTTAATAATTGCATAACAAACAAAAATTGTACTCTTAAAGAAAATCACACTACAGAAATTAAAAGAATGGACGATAGCACAATTATTTGTAAAAACATTAAAAATGAAAGCGACGATAGAAATATCAAACTGGAAGGAAATTATCTAATAACTATTAACAATTGTACAATCCAGATATTTAATGAAACAATTACTAGTAAAAATATGTATTTTATTGAAAGATTCTACTATGACGAAACGGAGAATTATAATTTTACTAAGGAATTAAATTTTGAAGAAATCATCCTTAAAAACATTGTAAACCTTGAACCGATAAAATTACTAAAAATACATAAAAATATTCATTATGTTATTGGTTCAACGACCATAATACTTATCATTATACTAGTTTTAATATTTGTGAATATCTTAAAAAGATATAAGAAAATTACTATTTTAATTAAAGAAAAAGGTACCCAAAATTCAAATGAAAATGTTAAAGAAACTCCGAAAATTCAGGAGAATTTTAATGTAAAGGGGGGAGAGGTTACATATCAGACAAAGTCGATATTCGCGCCATAAGCAAAATTCAATTCAAACCACATAATTTCATAATGTTCAGATTTCATTTGATTTCCGTTCCCACGGAAATCAAAAGAATGCATTATCTTTATTTTTATAACGTTCATATTTCAGTTGATTTCCATTCCCACGGAAATCAACAGAATGCATTACTGTGCATTTGTCTTTGTAACCTGAACCCAAGAAACAGAAAAACAGAAATGTAGAAACCTTTTTCAAAGTTAGTTTTAAGTGAGCTTTCCGACAGTAAAGATCTTCCACAAAGTTTAAGTTTTTTGTTTTTTTTTCACAATTCGACCACACGAACTTTTATTTTACATACATACAGTGTAAGTTATGTATATTCCTAGCGAAGCTGCATAAGAAAAAAAACATTCATTATTTCTTTTTTGTCTAATGACATGAGAGCATTATTTTTCAAAAAATAGTGCGCCCGTAATAAGAACTTTTTTATTAAAAAGTTTTTGTTTAATTCAATATTAAAAGACTATAAAGTGTTGTCTTGTTTGTCGGTTTTAATTATACTGTTGTTTACTTGACATAATGGTACATATGTCACGTTTATTGCGTAAAATGAACAAACTCAAAAATTTATTTTGCAAATACTCGCTTCTACAAATTTGCAAAATGTTGAGAAGGTATGTAAGAATTTAATTTTATATTTTTGTTTGCATTTTTCAGATTTTCCTTGGCAAAAAAAAAATCATCAAAATCTTTTCCCTTAAGGCGCTTAATGCAATGTCAACCACTTTGCACTCCTTCCCTGTGTGAATATTTCGTCATCCCTCAATTCCAGTTTTCAGCGATACGGAAATGATTTAAGAATAACACGTAAAAGTGTCGATGGTTTGTTTTCTTCTGACTGCTAACATTTTAAATACATCTTTCCCGTTCTGTCTCTTTCTAACATTGCATATGTGTTGGGTTCATCTCCACGACTAAAAGTCTACAATGAGAAATAGCGAGATAGCGAAACTAGATGACGCTAGGGGATTTGATTTGTTTATTATTAATACGTCAAATGCTAACGTTAACATTACAATATTTTAATTTATATACCTACTTTAATATACTTAAAAATATCTAAATTCTATGTTAATTGAATACAAAGTTTCAATGCCTTTGAAAAAAGAATTTATATTTAAAGTCTTCGGATTTAAAGTTGTCATTTGAACAAAAAAAGGCAAGAGAATTTATTAAAAGTTTTGATTAATTAATTAAGAGGACTGTTCTTGCCGTAATTTGATCTGCTGAATATTGTATAAAGAGGCAAATTTCTTCTTAAACTTGTCCGACTCAAATTGATACACATAATTTACACTTAAGCCAGATTAAATAAAGAAACAGTGAATCTTTTTTTTATACAGGTACTTAAATCAAAAGCATTCAATTAGTATTCTATTTCTATACGCCATCGCATTTCAGACAAATCTATAAAGCTTTTCCCAGCCCATCCTGCCATTGAGAATGCTTATAACTTCTTCAGCATCGAGTTGGTTTTTATCGAACACATCACATCGAACTTCCCGTAGTACTGGACATGATCCTAGAAAGTGTGCAATATTTTCTCTTTCGTGGGTATTACATAGCTCACATTCAAGAGGTAAATCCGGTCTATGAGGAATAACATTTAAGTTTAAAATTTCTCCTCTGGCTCGAAGAATTGTAGATATTTTATCTGTGGAATATATATCGAGGAAATAATTTGACCTGCCTAAGGTAAACTCGAGGCGACTATAATATTCCCTATACTGAGAATCCTTGGCCTGTTTGATGAAGTTCTCCCAATATTTTGTGTCAAGTTTGGATACAAGCGAGTAAAACTGGTGTTTTAAGTACTGGGCATCCTCCATATCAAGATCCAACGATTCTCCCAAAGAATCAGACAAGCTTATCCATGAACGTACAAAATTCAGTTTACTTGCAATAAGACATCTTAAAACTTTTTTGACTAGCCTTTCCGAATCCATTTGAAGTATTTTAAAAACATAATCAAAGTGGAACTAAAGTGCGTCGATGAACATCGGTGGAATTCCAGTTTCGATATGAAGCATGTAATTAGGTGTCGTTGTAGGAAGGAGGAAAACTCGTTTTAAGAAGAAACGAAGTAATTTTTCATCATCATCATACACTTTATGGCCCCAAACCTGCGCACCGTACAGCATTACAGACTTAGAAACGGCTTGAAATAATTTGTATTTTGCAGAGGGGGGAATCGATTGGTTTGCAATACATTTCTTCCATGATACACAAATGGCAGCTTTGGACTCCTGAAGCTTTGCCTTGACGTGCTTTTTCATACATAGATTACTCGAACTAATCATGCCAAGATATTTGCATTCTTAAACTACGTTGATTTCTTGTCCCAGAAAGTTCCATTTTTCGTTGCCAGCATATCTTCCCCTTCCTTTTTTAAAAATCATAATGTTTGATTTGTTGAAGTTTACTGTTAAATTCCAGATATTGCAGTATTCTTCTAACCATAAAATCGTTTCTTGGAGTTGATCAGGAGACTCTGCTAAAAGGCCGATATCATCTGCATATAATAATCCCGGAATATATTCATCTCAATTTGCACACCTGTTCCTAAGCACTGCACTAAATCATCAATAAAAAGAGTGAATAAAAGGGTACTGAGAGCACATCCTTGCTTTAGGCCCATTGAAGACCTGAAATCTTGAGATAGATTTTTACCATCCCAAACACATATAGAGTCCTTAGCGTAAAGAGCTTTCAAAACAAAAATAATTTTAGAAGAGACTCCGCAATTGGAAAGCTTAAAAAACAGAGCTTGTCTGTCGATACTGTCAAATGCTGCTTTAAGGTCCACAAAGAAAGCATATAGTTTTTTCCCACGATGAAGGTATGTTTCGGCAATGTTTAACAGCAAAAAAACTTGGTCCGACGTCGAGTTCCCAAAACGGAACCCAGCTTGAAACTCACTGAGCTTTGATTTATGATTTATACAAAATGTTAGTCTTTGAAACAAAATACTGGAAAACAATTTCATGGATGAATTTAAAAAAGATATTCCTCGATAGTTATCTGCAATAGATACATCTCCCTTTTTGAAAAGCGGGAAAATTATTGAGGACAAGAAACTTGAAGGAATAGAACGGGTTCTAAAAATATCGTTATAGTAATTCAGAAGAACGGCTAAAAATTCTTGGGGAGCATACTTAAAGAATTTAGATGGAATCCTATCTGTACCAGCTGCCTTATTTTCCTTGGCATTATCTAATGCTAAAAGTAGCTCCTCTTTCGAAAAATCTGAGTCCAAAAGGTCATCTTCAATAAGTGGCATCGCATAGTGAAACTTACAGGACGTTTACTCAGTGTTTAGAAGTGATTGAAAATAGTTTCTTAAATCTTCTGCCTTTAAGTTACTACCTATACAAAGCTTAGATCCATTTATAATTTCATCGCTTTCGAAAAATCTGCAGAAGAACTTACTTTACATAAAAGTTCACAAAACCTTTATTGTAATCGTCTTTTTTACTTAAGCACAATGCCTTATATTTTTTGTTAGCTTCGACATACCATTGCTTGAAACAAGAATTGTTATGGGTTCGAAATAAAGTGAGAAACGAAAACGAAAGAACTCTAGCAATTTCACATTCATTGTCAAACCATTTTTCATTGAGCAAAGGCAAGACTTTTGCAGAATTTGATTGAAGTGGATTAGTTTTTTCAATCATATCTAGCAGCTTCCATACGAGGAGCTAGAGAAGCATCATTTATTGAAGCTAGTTCTGTCTTCAAGTTTTCTTGGTATTTTTGAATTTATTTTGAACTCCATTTCAGCTTTGGGGGCAGCTTTAACTCATCCTCGTTAAAAGTAGCATGCAGGCTACTGCTTAAAGTGATTATTAGTGGCATGTGTTCAGAGAACGTTTTGGTTCCTACTTTAAAGTCAACTAACTGTTTTAGCCAGGAGCCTGCAACTATATTGTAGTCTATAACTGATTGTCCTGATGATCTTAGAAAAGTGTATTCTCCTTCTACATCTCCGGCACTTCTTCCATTAAAAACTACACAGTTATACGAGTCACACAGTTCCAAGATTCCCTCTATGATCCTTCCGGTTGTCTTTTGAAGATATTGAAAAGTTTAAACATGTTGTTTGAGTTGAGAAGTAAGGAGGCCATCCGTCTTCATTGCCGATTCGGGCATTAAAATCTCCCAACAGCAAAAGATTCGTTTCAATTTAAACGCACTAGTAGGTCTTCCAGCTGACTAAAATCTTCCTCCCAATGGTTACAGTTGGGGTATATCGGTACAATTACTTGTTTTACTCCATGTTCTTGATAGATAATCATGGAGTTTTCGCCAGAGAAATTTCTATTTTACAGTTCGAAAAATATTAACCATTTTTTGAAGATACTCAAAAGCAATAACATAGGTACAAACATCTGCGATAGATGTGTTTTATTTGTAAAATAAGTAACTAGATAAATTTATTTTTTGCAGACTAAATAAATTGATATAATAATCAAATATGGTAAGCATATATTTGCAAATTCTTCCAACAACTCCATGCCAATGAAGAAAGATACAGAATTCGAGTTTCGTAAATACATTATACATACATACGTGTAAGTTATGTATATTCCTAGCGAAGCTGCATAAGAAAAAAACATTCATTATTTTTTTTTGTCTAATGACATGAGAGCATTATTTTTCAAAAAATAGGGCGCCCGTAATAAGAACTTTTTTATTAAAAAGTTTTTGTTTAATTCAATTGTCGGTTTTAATTATATTGTTGTTTACTTGACATAATGGTGCATTTGTCACGTTTATTGCGTAAAATGAACAAACTCAAAAATTTATTTTGCAAATACTCAATGCCATTGAAAAAAGAATTTATATTTAAAGTCTTCGGATTTAAAGTTGTCATTTGAACAAAAAAAGGCAAGAGAATTTATTAAAAGTTTTGATTAATTGATTAAGAGGACTGTTCTCGCCGTAATTTGATCTGCTGAATATTGTATAAAGAGGCAAATTTCTTCTTAAACTTGTCCGACTCAAATTGATACACATAATTTACACTTAAGCCAGATTAAATAAAGAAACAGTGAATCTTTTTTTTTTTATACAGGTACTTAAATCAAAAGCATTCAATAAGTATTCTATTTCTATACGCCATCGCATTTCAGACAAATCTATAAAGCTTTTCCCAGCCCATCCTGGCATTGAGAATACTTATAACTTCTTCAGCATCGAGTTGGCTTTTATCGAACACATCACATCGAACTTCCCGTAGTACTGGACATGATTCTAGAAAGTGTGCAATATTTTCTCTTTCGTGGGTATTACATAGCTCACATTCAAGAAGTAAATCCGGTCTATGAGGAACAACATTTAGGTTTAAAATTTCTCCTCTGGCTCGAAGAATTGTAGATATCTTATCTGTGGAATATATATCGAGGAAATAATTTGACCTGCCTAAGGTAAACTCGAGGCGACTATAATATTCCCTATACTGAGAATCCTTGGCCTGTTTGATGAAGTTCTCCCAATATTTTGTGTCAAGTTTGGATACAAGCGAGTAAAACTGGTGTTTTAGGTACTGGGCATCCTCCATATCAAAATCCAACGATTCTCCCAAAGAATCAGACAAGCTTATCCATGAACGTACAAAATTCAGTTTACTTGCAATAAGACATCTTAAAACTTTTTTGACTAGCCTTTCCGAATCCATTTGAAGTATTTTTAGAACATAATCAAAGTGGAACTAAAGTGCGTCGATGAACATCGGTGGAATTCCAGTTTCGATATGAAGCATGTAATTAGGTGTCGTTGTAGGAAGGAGGAAAACTCGTATTATGAAGAAACGAAGTAATTTTTCATCATCATCATACACTTTATGGCCCCACACCTGCGCACCGTACAGCATTACAGACTTAGAAACGGCTTGAAATAATTTGTATTTTGCAGAGGGGGAATCGATTTGTTTGCAATACATTTCTTCCATGATACACAAATGGCAGCTTTGGACTCCTGAAGCTTTGCCTTGACGTGCTTTTTCATACATAGGTTACTCGAACTAATCATGCCAAGGTATTTGCATTCTTAAACTACGTTGTTTTCTTGTCCCGGAAAGTTCCATTTTTCGTTGCCAGCATATCTTCCCCTTCCTTTTTTAAAAATCATAATGTTTGATTTGTTGAAGTTTACTGTTAAATTCCAGATATTGCAGTATTCTTCTAACCATAAAATCGTTTCTTTGAGTTGATCAGGAGACTCTGCTAAAAGGACGATATCATCTGCATATAATAATCCCGGAATATATTCATCAGCAATTTGCACACCTGTTCCTAAGCACTGCACTAAATTATCAATAAAAAGAGTGAATAAAAGGGTACTGGGAGCACATCCTTGCTTTAGGCCCATTGAAGACCTGAAATCTTGAGATAGATCTTCACCATCCCAAACACATATAGAGTCCTTAGCGTAAAGACCTTTCAAAACAAAAATAATTTTAGAAGAGACTCCGCAATTGGAAAGCTTAAAAAACAAAGCTTGTCTGTCGATACTGTCGAATGCTGCTTTAAGGTCCACAAAGAAAGCATATAGTTTTTTCCCACGATGAAGGTATGTTTCGGCAATGTTTAACAGCAAAAAAACTTGGTCCGACGTCGAGTTCCCAGAACGGAACCCAGCTTGAAACTCACTGAGCTTTGATTTATGATTTATACAAAATGTTAGTCTTTGAAACAAAATACTGGAAAACAATTTCATGGATGAATTTAAAAAAGATATTCCTCGATAGTTATCTGCAATAGATACATATCCCTTTTTGAAAAGCGGGAAAATTATTGAGGACAAGAAACTTGAAGGAATAGAACGGGTTCTAAAAATATCGTTATAGTAATTCAGAAGAACGGCTAAAAATTCTTGGGGAGCATACTTAAAGAATTTAGATGGAATCCTATCTGTACCAGCTGCCTTATTTTCCTTGGCCTTATCTAATGCTAAAAGTAGCTCCTCTTCCGAAAAATCTGAGTCCAAAAGGTCATCTTCAATAAGTGGCATCGCATAGTGAAACTTACAGGACGTTTACTCAGTGTTTAGAAGTGATTGAAAATAGTTTCTTAAATCTTCTGCCTTTAAGTTACTACCAATACAAAGCTTAGATCCATTTATAAATTTCATCGCTTTCGAAAAATCTGCAGAAGAACTTACTTTACATAAAAGTTCACAAAACCTTTATTGTAATCGTCTTTTTTACTTAAGCACAATGCCTTATATTTTTTGTTAGCTTCGACATACCATTGCTTGAAACAAGAATTGTTATGGGTTCGAAATAAAGTGAGAAACGAAGACGAAAGAACTCTAGCAATTTCACATTCATTGTCAAACCATTTTTCATTGAGCAAAGGCAAGACTTTTGCAGAATTTGATTGAAGTGGATTAGCTTTTTCAATCATATCTAGCAGTTCTTCCATAGGAGGAGCTAAAGAAGCATCATTTATTGAAGCTAGTTCTGTCTTCAAGTTTTCTTGGTATTTTTGAATTTATTTTGAACTCCATTTCAGCTTTAGGGGCAGCTTTTACTCATCCTCGTTAAAAGTAGCATGCAGGCTACTGCTTAAAGTGATTATTAGTGGCATGTGTTCAGAGAACGTTTTGGTTCCTACTTTAAAGTCAACTAACTGTTTTAGCCAAGATCCTGCAACTATATTGTAGTCTATAACTGATTGTCCTGATGATCTTAGAAAAGTGTATTCTCCTTCTACATCTCCGGCACTTCTTCCATTCAAAACTACACAGTTATACGAGTCACACAGTTCCAAGATTCCCTCTTTGATCCTTCCGGTTGTCTTTTGAAGATATTGAAAAGTTTAAACATGTTTTTTGAGTTGAGAAGTAAGGAGGCCATCCGTCTTCATTGCCGATTTGGGCATTAAAATCTCCCAACAGCAAAAGATTCGTTTCAATTTAAACGCACTAGTAGGTCTTCCAACTGACTAAAATCTTCCTCCCAATAATTACAGTTGGGGTATATCGGTACAATTACTTGTTTTACTCCATGTTCTTGATAGATAATCATGGAGTTTTCGCCAGACCATTCAAACTTTAAAACGTGTTTGAATTTACTTTTGAAACAAACCACCATTCCACCGCTAACTATACCTAAATTATGTGTCCTACAAGCAGACGTCCAAGCAAGTTCATATCCTTTGAATAAATGATTAAATTTCTCGTATTGAGTTTCTACTAAAAATGTTTCTAGTAAAACAAATATATCGAATTCTTTTATGAAATAAAAAAAATCTGGGTAAATAATTTTATTCTTAAGCCCTGAGATATTATAACTTAAAATTTTAAAACTTAAATTAGTTGCATTAAATACTTTATTTTTTGAAATTAACTGTTGACCGACGGGCGGACATCAATGAGAATTTCCGGGTTCTGCTGTATTTATCTATTCACCACGCGATGGCGCTGCAATAGCATAGGAGGTTCTATTGTCAGATCCATTGAGATTGACAGCTCGCTTGGTGGTTGGGTGCTGTATGAATAGGGTAGGCACTGAGAGGCATCAAACTGGTGATGCACAGTCGCTGCAACTATATCGTACACATCAATTGTGCTTATTTTACCTCCCGCGGTAACCACCGGGTACTAGTCTGTACATCCGGACATTCCTGCTAAACTTATAAGCGCGAGTGTTGAACACAGAAAAAATAGCAACACTATAATGCTCTCCTTTACTGACTGTTCTGATCGATTCGCAGAAGTCTTGCACGAGCCCCTCAGAAAGAGGACGTACGGCGGATGAGCCCAACCAATTGGACCAACGGTGGCGTCAACAGCCAACGAAGCAGACGCCCTAATGAGCTACTTCGACGTATTTGGAGATAAGGTCATTGGGAAAATCCAATGCAAGTCAGGGTATTGAAATAGAGATCGTGGCGGATGAACCCTTAATGGGCCAACGGCAGCGCTCATATCCCCGAAGTGGGTTACTGACTCCGGATTCTCCGGTTCCTTTTGTCCAAGGAATCCAACAAAGGGCCTGGCCCTCCAGGTTGGGGGTTGTGCATGGGGTTAACAACCCTGCCACGAAAAAAGAAAAAGTTGCGAAGCGAACAATAGCCTCGGAAAAGGACGGATTTACTCTTGACGACCCGGAAAAACGAATCAAGGACAATGACCTTCGGATCTGCACTTGGAATGTTAGAACTCTTAACAGATCACGTGCAGCCAAACATCTAGCGGAGGCCCTAGACTGCTACAGAGCAGGAATTATTGCCATCCAGGAAGTGAGATGGAATGGGCCGGGCAAAAGGAGGATGAAAAACTGTGTGTGTAGGGTAATTGACTTCGCAGCGGCACATAACATCACCATTGCAAGCACACGGTTTACTCATCTCGATATACACAAAGGGATTTGGCGACACCCAGATCAAAGAACCGTCAATCAGATTGATCACGTTGCGATCGATGCAAGACATGCCTCCAGTATCTTGGATGTTTGCACCTTCCGAGCAGCTAACATCGACTCGGATCACTACCTTGTTGCAGCAAAGGTAAGAATGCGAATAACCCGAACTCCACAACAACGGAGTAATACTGTAAGGAAGTATGACGTCGGAAAGCTGCAATTGCAAGAAACCGCCAGAACCTATGCCGATCGAATATCCCGTAACCTCTCTAGAAATCCAGTACCGCCAGCATCAAGTGCCGAAGATCAGTGGCAACACTGCCAACAAGCCATCAGAGATGCCGTTACTGATGTGCTAGGTTTCACCAGACCACCGACACGAAACCTCTGGTTCGATGACGAATGCAGGCAGGCCCATGCAGCCAAACATGAGGAATATAAAGCGGCGCTGCAAAGAAAGACGAGAGCTGCTCGCGAGCTCTACGAGCAGAAAAGACGGGAAGAACACCGGCTTCTCCAAAAGAAAAAGAGAGAGCTGGAGAAGTGCGCGATCGAATATATTGAGAGATGCTACTCCAGGAACAACGTGCGGAAGTTCTACCAACGGGTTAAAAGAACATGCCAAGGAAAAAAAAACCCGCACAGAAGCCTGTAGAGATAGGAATGGAAACCTCGTAGTAGAGTCACAGTCGGTGCTGAGTACATGGAAGGACCATTTCTGCAGACTGTTAAACGGCGATGAAGACCAAAATCCCGCTGTCAGGTAGAATGAACCATTCAACATGGATGATGACAGACAAAACTTCCGTCCACCTGACCAAAATGAAGTAAGGATAGCAATATCTAAACTAAAAAACAACAAAGCTGCTGGACCCGACGGACTACCCGCCGAACTTTTTAAAGCGGCCGGAGATGACCTGGTGGAGTGCGTACACCAACTCATCTCTACAGTTTGGTCAGAAGAAAGTATGCCTGATGAATGGAACCTCAGCATCGTTTGCCCGATCCACAAGAAAGGAGACCCTCTAAACTGCGCCAACTATAGAGGAATTAGTCTCCTGAATATCGCCTACAAGATCCTCTACTATGTGAACGCCTGAAACCTTTCGTCAGCAACCTGATTGGCCCCTATCAGTGTGGTTTCAGACCAGGAAAGTCCACAATTGATCAAATGTTCACGCTACGGCAGATCCTGGAAACTACCCAAGAATTCCAAATCGATACCCACCACCTCTTTATCGATTTTAAGGCTGCGTAAGATAGCATTTAGAGAGACGAGCTATACAGAGCCATGTCAGGTTTTGGCATCCCCACAAAACTCGTCAGACTGTGCAGGATGACGATGGAGAACTCTCGCTGCTCCGTCAAGGTTAGTACTGACCTCACATAAGCTTTTGACGTCAAAAAAGGATCCCGACAAGGTGATGCGCTATCGTGCGATTCTTCAACTTAATACTTGAAAAAATTATAAGAAACTCGCAAGTCAATTGCAGTGGGACAATTTTTTTCAAGTCTGTGCAATTGCTAGCATACGCTGACGACATAGACATCATTGGCAGAACTCGGCGAGCTGTCACTGTCGAGCATTGAAGCTGAAGCGGCTAAAATGGGACTAGCAGTCAATGAGGCCAAAACGAAGTATCTGCTGTCCACAAAAAGGGACACACAACACCGGCAGATTGGACAAAGCATCACAATAGACAGGTACAACTTTGAGGTAGTTAGGGACTGTGTGTACATCGGAAAATGTTAGTCTTTGAAACAAAATACTGGAAAACAATTTCATGGATGAATTTAAAAAAGATATTCCTCGATAGTTATCTGCAATAGATACATATCCCTTTTTGAAAAGCGGGAAAATTATTGAGGACAAGAAACTTGAAGGAATAGAACGGGTTCTAAAAATATCGTTATAGTAATTCAGAAGAACGGCTAAAAATTCTTGGGGAGCATACTTAAAGAATTTAGATGGAATCCTATCTGTACCAGCTGCCTTATTTTCCTTGGCCTTATCTAATGCTAAAAGTAGCTCCTCTTCCGAAAAATCTGAGTCCAAAAGGTCATCTTCAATAAGTGGCATCGCATAGTGAAACTTACAGGACGTTTACTCAGTGTTTAGAAGTGATTGAAAATAGTTTCTTAAATCTTCTGCCTTTAAGTTACTACCAATACAAAGCTTAGATCCATTTATAAATTTCATCGCTTTCGAAAAATCTGCAGAAGAACTTACTTTACATAAAAGTTCACAAAACCTTTATTGTAATCGTCTTTTTTACTTAAGCACAATGCCTTATATTTTTTGTTAGCTTCGACATACCATTGCTTGAAACAAGAATTGTTATGGGTTCGAAATAAAGTGAGAAACGAAAACGAAAGAACTCTAGCAATTTCACATTCATTGTCAAACCATTTTTCATTGAGCAAAGGCAAGACTTTTGCAGAATTTGATTGAAGTGGATTAGCTTTTTCAATCATATCTAGCAGTTCTTCCATAGGAGGAGCTAAAGAAGCATCATTTATTGAAGCTAGTTCTGTCTTCAAGTTTTCTTGGTATTTTTGAATTTATTTTGAACTCCATTTCAGCTTTAGGGGCAGCTTTAACTCATCCTCGTTAAAAGTAGCATGCAGGCTACTGCTTAAAGTGATTATTAGTGGCATGTGTTCAGAGAACGTTTTGGTTCCTACTTTAAAGTCAACTAACTGTTTTAGCCAAGATCCTGCAACTATATTGTAGTCTATAACTGATTGTCCTGATGATCTTAGAAAAGTGTATTCTCCTTCTACATCTCCGGCACTTCTTCCATTCAAAACTACACAGTTATACGAGTCACACAGTTCCAAGATTCCCTCTTTGATCCTTCCGGTTGTCTTTTGAAGATATTGAAAAGTTTAAACATGTTGTTTGAGTTGAGAAGTAAGGAGGCCATCCGTCTTCATTGCCGATTCGGGCATTAAAATCTCCCAACAGCAAAAGATTCGTTTCAATTTAAACGCACTAGTAGGTCTTCCAGCTGACTAAAATCTTCCTCCCAATAATTACAGTTGGGGTATATCGGTACAATTACTTGTTTTACTCCATGTTCTTGATAGATAATCATGGAGTTTTCGCCAGACCATTCAAACTTTAAAACGTGTTTGAATTTACTTTTGAAACAAACCACCATTCCACCGCTAACTATACCTAAATTATGTGTCCTACAAGCAGACGTCCAAGCAAGTTCATATCCTTTGAATAAATGATTAAATTTCTCGTATTGAGTTTCTACTAAAAATGTTTCTAGTAAAACAAATATATCGAATTCTTTTATGAAATAAAAAAAATCTGGGTAAATAATTTTATTCTTAAGCCCTGAGATATTATAACTTAAAATTTTAAAACTTAAATTAGTTGCATTAAATACTTTATTTTTTGAAATTAACTGTTGACCGACGGGCGGACATCAATGAGAATTTCCGGGTTCTGCTGTATTTATCTATTCACCACGCGATGGCGCTGCAATAGCATAGGAGGTTCTATTGTCAGATCCATTGAGATTGACAGCTCGCTTGGTGGTTGGGTGCTGTATGAATAGGGTAGGCACTGAGAGGCATCAAACTGGTGATGCACAGTCGCTGCAACTATATCGTACACATCAATTGTGCTTATTTTACCTCCCGCGGTAACCACCGGGTACTAGTCTGTACATCCGGACATTCCTGCTAAACTTATAAGCGCGAGTGTTGAACACAGAAAAAATAGCAACACTATAATGCTCTCCTTTAATGACTGTTCTGATCGATTCGCAGAAGTCTTGCACGAGCCCCTCAGAAAGAGGACGTACGGCGGATGAGCCCAACCAATTGGACCAACGGTGGCGTCAACAGCCAACGAAGCAGACGCCCTAATGAGCTACTTCGACGTATTTGGAGATTAGGTCATTGGGAAAATCCAATGCAAGTCAGGGTATTGAAATAGAGATCGTGGCGGATGAACCCTTAATGGGCCAACGGCAGCGCTCATATCCCCGAAGTGGGTTACTGACTCCGGATTCTCCGGTTCCTTTTGTCCAAGGAATCCAACAAAGGGCCTGGCCCTCCAGGTTGGGGGTTGTGCATGGGGTTAACAACCCTGCCACGAAAAAAGAAAAAGTTGCGAAGCGACCAATAGCCTCGGAAAAGGACGGATTTACTGTTGACGACCCGGAAAAACGAATCAAGGACAATGACCTTCGGATCTGCACTTGGAATGTTAGAACTCTTAACAGATCACGTGCAGCCAAACATCTAGCGGAGGCCCTAGACTGCTACAGAGCAGGAATTATTGCCATCCAGGAAGTGAGATGGAATGGGCCGGGCAAAAGGAGGATGAAAAACTGTGTGTGTAGGGTAATTGACTTCGCAGCGGCACATAACATCACCATTGCAAGCAGACGGTTTACTCATCTCGATATACACAAAGGGATTTGGCGACACCCAGATCAAAGAACCGTCAATCAGATTGATCACGTTGCGATCGATGCAAGACACGCCTCCAGTATCTTGGATGTTTGCACCTTCCGAGCAGCTAACATCGACTCGGATCACTACCTTGTTGCAGCAAAGGTAAGAATGCGAATAACCCGAACTCCACAACAACGGAGTAATACTGTAAGGAAGTATGACGTCGGAAAGCTGCAATTGCAAGAAACCGCCAGAACCTATGCCGATCGAATATCCCGTAACCTCTCTAGAAATCCAGTACCGCCAGCATCAAGTGCCGAAGATCAGTGGCAACACTGCCAACAAGCCATCAGAGATGCCGTTACTGATGTGCTAGGTTTCACCAGACCACCGACACGAAACCTCTGGTTCGATGACGAATGCAGGCAGGCCCATGCAGCCAAACATGAGGAATATAAAGCGGCGCTGCAAAGAAAGACGAGAGCTGCTCGCGAGCTCTACGAGCAGAAAAGACGGGAAGAACACCGGCTTCTCCAAAAGAAAAAGAGAGAGCTGGAGAAGTGCGCGATCGAATATATTGAGAGATGCTACTCCAGGAACAACGTGCGGAAGTTCTACCAACGGGTTAAAAGAACATGCCAAGGAAAAAAAAACCCGCACAGAAGCCTGTAGAGATAGGAATGGAAACCTCGTAGTAGAGTCACAGTCGGTGCTGAGTACATGGAAGGACCATTTCTGCAGACTGTTAAACGGCGATGAAGACCAAAATCCCGCTGTCAGGTAGAATGAACCATTCAACATGGATGATGACAGACAAAACTTCCGTCCACCTGACCAAAATGAAGTAAGGATAGCAATATCTAAACTAAAAAACAACAAAGCTGCTGGACCCGACGGACTACCCGCCGAACTTTTTAAAGCGGCCGGAGATGACCTGGTGGAGTGCGTACACCAACTCATCTCTACAGTTTGGTCAGAAGAAAGTATGCCTGATGAATGGAACCTCAGCATCGTTTGCCCGATCCACAAGAAAGGAGACCCTCTAAACTGCGCCAACTATAGAGGAATTAGTCTCCTGAATATCGCCTACAAGATCCTCTACTATGTGAACGCCTGAAACCTTTCGTCAGCAACCTGATTGGCCCCTATCAGTGTGGTTTCAGACCAGGAAAGTCCACAATTGATCAAATGTTCACGCTACGGCAGATCCTGGAAACTACCCAAGAATTCCAAATCGATACCCACCACCTCTTTATCGATTTTAAGGCTGCGTAAGATAGCATTTAGAGAGACGAGCTATACAGAGCCATGTCAGGTTTTGGCATCCCCACAAAACTCGTCAGACTGTGCAGGATGACGATGGAGAACTCTCGCTGCTCCGTCAAGGTTAGTACTGACCTCACATAAGCTTTTAACGTCAAAAAAGGATTCCGACAAGGTGATGCGCTATCGTGCGATTTCTTCAACTTAATACTTGAAAAAATTATAAGGAACTCGCAAGTCAATTGCAGTGGGACAATTTTTTTCAAGTCTGTGCAATTGCTAGCATACGCTGACGACATAGACATCATTGGCAGAACTCGGCGAGCTGTCACTGTCGAGCATTGAAGCTGAAGCGGCTAAAATGGGACTAGCAGTCAATGAGGCCAAAACGAAGTATCTGCTGTCCACAAAAAGGGACACACAACACCGGCAGATTGGACAAAGCATCACAATAGACAGGTACAACTTTGAGGTAGTTAGGGACTGTGTGTACATCGGATCCGCTATAACATCTGACAACAACATCTCGTCAGAAATAAAGCGAAGAATTATTCTTGCCAATCGCTGTTTCTATGGGCTAGGAAGGTAATTGAGTAGCAAAGCCCTCTCTCGAAAGACAAAGGAGACTCTGTATAAGACCCTAATCATCCCAGGCCTGCTCTATGGCGCCGAGCATGGACTCTATCTAAAGCGGATGAAGATATCCTTAGTCGTTTCGAGCGTAAGATTCTTTGGAGGATTTTGTGCCCTATCTGCGTTAACGGGCTTTGGAGGAGAAGGTTCAACCAAGAACTATACGAGCTGTAAAGCGACATTGACCTGGTCAAAAACTACGCATATCACGTCTAAGATGGCTAGGTCATATAGAGCGAATGGACAACAATGCTCCGGCTCGCAGGATCTTCGATTCCATCCCAGAGGGTAGACGCAGTCTAGGTGGCGCGCTCAAGTGGAGGACGACCTCAACCAACTTGGAGTGCAAAACTGGAGGCAGCTAGCTGGAGAGGCATGTTGGTTGAGGCCAAGGTTCGTCCCGAACTGTAGCGCCACCTAAGTAAATAAGTATGATCCTTCCGGTTGTCTTTTGAAGATATTGAAAAGTTTAAACATGTTGTTTGAGTTGAGAAGTAAGGAGGCCATCCGTCTTCATTGCCGATTCGGGCATTAAAATCTCCCAACAGCAAAAGATTCGTTTCAATTTAAACGCACTAGTAGGTCTTCCAGCTGACTAAAATCTTCCTCCCAATGGTTACAGTTGAGGTATATCGGTACAATTACTTGTTTTACTCCACGTTCTTGATAGATAATAATGGAGTTTTCGCCAGACCATTCAAATTTTAAAACGTGTTTGAAT
>OZ020510.1:89505805-89508305 GCA_963971375.1 Platycheirus rosarum
GTTGTTAAAAAATCCAACAGTTCCTTTACAGAATTAATTCAAAATCCTCTTTCGTAAAGTCATTAATTTATGTTTTCCTCAACACACTTTCTGCTACCTATTCATTATATTCATAGTATGTCAGGATAAGGGATGCACATCTTTTTAAATCATAGGTCATCCGAAAAAAGGATCACCACAAGAGATAAAATTCGTTAGGTACAAAACACCTTTTTTAACATGGTCATAATTTTTTTCTTGAATGCATTTGCCGTGTTTGTCTTTTTTACACTTCCCTGTGCAACGGACATAGCACACATAGAGATACTCACAAGGAACAATCCCTTTAAAAAAAAAACAGAATCAATTATAGGTAAATCCCATAACCATTTTTCACTTATCAGATTTGAATGTACACATTTTTGTATCTTTTTTTTCTATTCCACTTCCCAAACGCAATGCAATCAACACACATTACGATAGGTACTCAATAGGCACAAACCCAATAAAAACTAATAAATAAAAACCACCACCACTTTCACTTTAAAAAAAATGTAGCCGTTACATTGTTTAATTTTTTAAATCCATTCACACGTTCAACCGACACTCTATCTCATTCTCGACCATTGCTGTCTCTGTCTCGCTCCGAATTCCCATCCACAACCGCACCAATATCTACTAATGGGTCTATCCGCAAAAAACGGACGAGTTATTGTCTGTGGAAGGCTGTTAAAGGTGTTAAAAAACCCGAGTTACAATCAGACTAAGACATTAGCCATCGCGACCTTGTTGCATTTAACCGGGTAAGCGTCCTTGACAGCTCCGACAAATTCTGCCAAGAAGACCACTACACAGATCCTTGACCTTGGATATAAGATTTTTCGAATCTTCAGTTGGCAGGTGGACTGTAAGATTGTTCTCTGCTTCCCTTTTTTAGGAGGCTTTCGACTTCTGTTTCTAAGCGTGCATTTTGGTATTCCAAGTAAGTAATTTTAGCCCCGACCTCGTCTTGGTTCGCTCTTAGTATAGACAATTCATGCCCTAGTGAAGCAATGTCTTAAGAGCACGTTGATTCATTATGAATATATACCTAGATGATTTTTTTCTCTAATAATTTAACATTACTCTGGAAAGTCATTTTTATTTTAGCATTCAGAATATTTTAATTGAATTTAAAAAGTTGCAAAATATGAGGAAATGTAAAATGAACTAAAAAAACACATTTTCTCCTTTTTTCAAGAAGGGGAAGGTGTGTTAATACATTCATAATATGTAATATATATATATAAATATATTCATCGCTCTCACCGGCACACGTTGTTATGTAATATGCAATAGAAAGCAGTTGCAGTTGACGTTAAACCTTCTTTGAATAATCTTATACTATTGTTATGTGCGGGTAGTGCCCCGTGGTTAGTGTGTCGGACTGCTAAGCGAATGAGCCTTGGTTCAAATCCAGCTCATAGCCATCTTCTTTTTCGGAGTACTGCCTCTTGCGAGAAACTGACAAAACCTCCAAGAGTAAAATTTGTCTCGAAAAAGTGCATCTCATGTAGCCGTTCGGACTCGGCAGTAAACTGTAGGCCCCTTCCACAGGAATGGTTGAGAGTATAAGTCACTAGGCCTTTGCTCCTTAAGGAGCTGTCGCGCCAGTAAATTTATTTTTTTATTTATTGTTATGTGCGGTTGTTTTAATTATCCGTCGCTCATTATTAAGAAATAACACATACTTTCATGTGTACCTTGTAAAAAGCTACTGTTTTGATATTAGAAACAGGCGCTTCAATTTTATTATATCTATAGACTAGCTGACCCACGTGACGTTGCTCGCGGCCAAACAATATTTTGATTGTTCTTTATACATACATATGTATAGATATATATATATGTATACTCGTATATAATTGGTTTTGATGCTGAAATTGTTCGTGTTGGAAGATACACCATGATAAAAAGCGCTATCCCACATTTTGACGTCATCAGTGACCCAAATTGACTAAATTAAATACAATTTTTGGAAAGAATCCAAAGTGTAAGTGGACTTAAAATGTATATTAAATTAAGTAGATAAAACATTAGACCAAACGTGCATCAATTAAAACTTACTTTCCAGCTTTTTTTTCTAAAACGGAAACTAATTTTGCCAACAAGGGTCACTGATGACGTATACGAAAGTCGCTATTTTGTTTTCTTGTATCATGAGGACGCACTAGCAGGTTACTCGTATAACATACAATATAACAAATCCCAAGTCACATAGAGCGCGTTTTCAAAGCCGTGACAAGTTCCACACGTTGTGATTATTTACAAATAATAAATAATATTCAATACAAATTATTATATAATAAATAATTTATAATAATTAATAAATATATAATAAATAATAAATAAATAAATAATATAATAAATTAAAATACAAAACAAATTTTTCTAACGCGGCGTCAAATAAAATAATTTGTAATTAATATCGTGGCGTTTTGACGCGGTGTGGAACGTGACGCGGGGTTGAAAATGCAGTTTT
>OZ020510.1:89510805-89970805 GCA_963971375.1 Platycheirus rosarum
TCCCAAACGCAATGCAATCAACACACATTACGATAGGTACTCAATAGGCACAAACCCAATAAAAACTAATAAATAAAAACCACCACCACTTTCACTTTAAAAAAAAATGTAGCCGTTACATTGTTTAATTTTTTAAATCCATTCACACGTTCAACCGACACTCTATCTCATTCTCGACCATTGCTGTCTCTGTCTCGCTCCGAATTCCCATCCACAACCGCACCAATATCTACTAATGGGTCTATCCGCAAAAAACGGACGAGTTATTGTCTGTGGAAGGCTGTTAAAGGTGTTAAAAAACCCGAGTTACAATCAGACTAAGACATTAGCCATCGCGACCTTGTTGCATTTAACCGGGTAAGCGTCCTTGACAGCTCCGACAAATTCTGCCAAGAAGACCACTACACAGATCCTTGACCTTGGATATAAGATTTTTCGAATCTTCAGTTGGCAGGTGGACTGTAAGATTGTTCTCTGCTTCCCTTTTTTAGGAGGCTTTCGACTTCTGTTTCTAAGCGTGCATTTTGGTATTCCAAGTAAGTAATTTTAGCCCCGACCTCGTCTTGGTTCGCTCTTAGTATAGACAATTCATGCCCTAGTGAAGCAATGTCTTAAGAGCACGTTGATTCATTATGAATATATACCTAGATGATTTTTTTCTCTAATAATTTAACATTACTCTGGAAAGTCATTTTTATTTTAGCATTCAGAATATTTTAATTGAATTTAAAAAGTTGCAAAATATGAGGAAATGTAAAATGAACTAAAAAAACACATTTTCTCCTTTTTTCAAGAAGGGGAAGGTGTGTTAATACATTCATAATATGTAATATATATATATAAATATATTCATCGCTCTCACCGGCACACGTTGTTATGTAATATGCAATAGAAAGCAGTTGCAGTTGACGTTAAACCTTCTTTGAATAATCTTATACTATTGTTATGTGCGGGTAGTGCCCCGTGGTTAGTGTGTCGGACTGCTAAGCGAATGAGCCTTGGTTCAAATCCAGCTCATAGCCATCTTCTTTTTCGGAGTACTGCCTCTTGCGAGAAACTGACAAAACCTCCAAGAGTAAAATTTGTCTCGAAAAAGTGCATCTCATGTAGCCGTTCGGACTCGGCAGTAAACTGTAGGCCCCTTCCACAGGAATGGTTGAGAGTATAAGTCACTAGGCCTTTGCTCCTTAAGGAGCTGTCGCGCCAGTAAATTTATTTTTTTATTTATTGTTATGTGCGGTTGTTTTAATTATCCGTCGCTCATTATTAAGAAATAACACATACTTTCATGTGTACCTTGTAAAAAGCTACTGTTTTGATATTAGAAACAGGCGCTTCAATTTTATTATATCTATAGACTAGCTGACCCACGTGACGTTGCTCGCGGCCAAACAATATTTTGATTGTTCTTTATACATACATATGTATAGATATATATATATGTATACTCGTATATAATTGGTTTTGATGCTGAAATTGTTCGTGTTGGAAGATACACCATGATAAAAAGCGCTATCCCACATTTTGACGTCATCAGTGACCCAAATTGACTAAATTAAATACAATTTTTGGAAAGAATCCAAAGTGTAAGTGGACTTAAAATGTATATTAAATTAAGTAGATAAAACATTAGACCAAACGTGCATCAATTAAAACTTACTTTCCAGCTTTTTTTTCTAAAACGGAAACTAATTTTGCCAACAAGGGTCACTGATGACGTATACGAAAGTCGCTATTTTGTTTTCTTGTATCATGAGGACGCACTAGCAGGTTACTCGTATAACATACAATATAACAAATCCCAAGTCACATAGAGCGCGTTTTCAAAGCCGTGACAAGTTCCACACGTTGTGATTATTTACAAATAATAAATAATATTCAATACAAATTATTATATAATAAATAATTTATAATAATTAATAAATATATAATAAATAATAAATAAATAAATAATATAATAAATTAAAATACAAAACAAATTTTTCTAACGCGGCGTCAAATAAAATAATTTGTAATTAATATCGTGGCGTTTTGACGCGGTGTGGAACGTGACGCGGGGTTGAAAATGCAGTTTTTTGCCGGATGCAAACTTGATTCTGGAAATGTTTATTATTTTTTCTACGATTTCCAGGTTCGGAGATGTCCTTATTTTTATTTTGGATTTTCCCACTATCGTTGCATTTACTACACAATAATATAATAAGAACGCCTATGATAAACACATAATTATTTTAATTTTTTATAATTTTATTTATTATTTTATTTATTATATGGACAAATATAGCCAAGATGCCTTATGTCTACGCCCATGACAGTCTCTCTTTTCCTTGATGTTTCGGAAGCAGGTTCTTCCAAGACAATGTAAATTCAAACAAATTGTATTTCCCTCTTCGTCAGCTACGACGTAGATGTTGGACTCTTTTCCAATGCCAATTTAGTTTCAAAATGAAGACAATTATCTTATGATCCTAAGAGGGTGAGCGATCAGAGCTAAGTAATCATAACCAGTGTTCGTTAGACGGAATCGGTCATCTGAAAAAAGATTGCTCTTATAAACAAATTTTTCACTTTGAATCGAAACAAGTTACATTTCTTTCCACATTCATATGACACCAACTTGTGCGTTGGCAATTCTCTAAGGAGCTTATGTATTCCAGCAGGTTTTAGGTTTTAGATTGGCAATAGAAGCAGCTATTAAGCCTGGGACCAGTTCGTTGTTTTTCATTCCCATTTCAATCTAGATTAGACTTCAATGAAAACAAACTACATACTTACGGTTCTTTTTGCCAGAATCTGCGATAATAGATCTCAGGTATCCGCAACCGAATGGATTTGATTTGTTACGCAATAAATGGGTTTTTTTTTTTTGTTGTTGTTGTTGTTGTTGTTGTTGTTGTTGTTGTTGTTGTTGTTGTTGTTGTTGTTGTTGTTGTTGTTGTTGTTGTTGTTGTTGTTGTTGTTGTTGTTGTTGTTGTTGTTGTTGTTGTTGTTGTTGTTGTTGTTGTTGTTGTTGTTGTTGTTGTTGTTGTTGTTGTTGTTGTTGTTGTTGTTGTTGTTGTTGTTGTTGTTGTTGTTGTTGTTGTTGTTGTTGTTGTTGTTGTTGTTGTTGTTGTTGTTGTTGTTGTTGTTGTTGTTGTTGTTGTTGTTGTTGTTGTTGTTGTTGTTGTTGTTGTTGTTGTTGTTGTTGTTGTTGTTGTTGTTGTTGTTGTTGTTGTTGTTGTTGTTGTTGTTGTTGTTGTTGTTGTTGTTGTTGTTGTTGTTGTTGTTGTTGTTGTTGTTGTTGTTGTTGTTGTTGTTGTTGTTGTTGTTGTTGTTGTTGTTGTTGTTGTTGTTGTTGTTGTTGTTGTTGTTGTTGTTGTTGTTGTTGTTGTTGTTGTTGTTGTTGTTGTTGTTGTTTTTGTTGTTAAAAAATCCAACAGTTCCTTTACAGAATTAATTCAAAATCCTCTTTCGTAAAGTCATTAATTTATGTTTTCCTCAACACACTTTCTGCTACCTATTCATTATATTCATAGTATGTCAGGATAAGGGATGCACATCTTTTTAAATCATAGGTCATCCGAAAAAAGGATCACCACAAGAGATAAAATTCGTTAGGTACAAAACACCTTTTTTAACATGGTCATAATTTTTTTCTTGAATGCATTTGCCGTGTTTGTCTTTTTTACACTTCCCTGTGCAACGGACATAGCACACATAGAGATACTCACAAGGAACAATCCCTTTAAAAAAAAACAGAATCAATTATAGGTAAATCCCATAACCATTTTTCACTTATCAGATTTGAATGTACACATTTTTGTATCTTTTTTTTCTATTCCACTTCCCAAACGCAATGCAATCAACACACATTACGATAGGTACTCAATAGGCACAAACCCAATAAAAACTAATAAATAAAAACCACCACCACTTTCACTTTAAAAAAAAATGTAGCCGTTACATTGTTTAATTTTTTAAATCCATTCACACGTTCAACCGACACTCTATCTCATTCTCGACCATTGCTGTCTCTGTCTCGCTCCGAATTCCCATCCACAACCGCACCAATATCTACTAATGGGTCTATCCGCAAAAAACGGACGAGTTATTGTCTGTGGAAGGCTGTTAAAGGTGTTAAAAAACCCGAGTTACAATCAGACTAAGACATTAGCCATCGCGACCTTGTTGCATTTAACCGGGTAAGCGTCCTTGACAGCTCCGACAAATTCTGCCAAGAAGACCACTACACAGATCCTTGACCTTGGATATAAGATTTTTCGAATCTTCAGTTGGCAGGTGGACTGTAAGATTGTTCTCTGCTTCCCTTTTTTAGGAGGCTTTCGACTTCTGTTTCTAAGCGTGCATTTTGGTATTCCAAGTAAGTAATTTTAGCCCCGACCTCGTCTTGGTTCGCTCTTAGTATAGACAATTCATGCCCTAGTGAAGCAATGTCTTAAGAGCACGTTGATTCATTATGAATATATACCTAGATGATTTTTTTCTCTAATAATTTAACATTACTCTGGAAAGTTATTTTTATTTTAGCATTCAGAATATTTTAATTGAATTTAAAAAGTTGCAAAATATGAGGAAATGTAAAATGAACTAAAAAAACACATTTTCTCCTTTTTTCAAGAAGGGGAAGGTGTGTTAATACATTCATAATATGTAATATATATATATAAATATATTCATCGCTCTCACCGGCACACGTTGTTATGTAATATGCAATAGAAAGCAGTTGCAGTTGACGTTAAACCTTCTTTGAATAATCTTATACTATTGTTATGTGCGGGTAGTGCCCCGTGGTTAGTGTGTCGGACTGCTAAGCGAATGAGCCTTGGTTCAAATCCAGCTCATAGCCATCTTCTTTTTCGGAGTACTGCCTCTTGCGAGAAACTGACAAAACCTCCAAGAGTAAAATTTGTCTCGAAAAAGTGCATCTCATGTAGCCGTTCGGACTCGGCAGTAAACTGTAGGCCCCTTCCACAGGAATGGTTGAGAGTATAAGTCACTAGGCCTTTGCTCCTTAAGGAGCTGTCGCGCCAGTAAATTTATTTTTTTATTTATTGTTATGTGCGGTTGTTTTAATTATCCGTCGCTCATTATTAAGAAATAACACATACTTTCATGTGTACCTTGTAAAAAGCTACTGTTTTGATATTAGAAACAGGCGCTTCAATTTTATTATATCTATAGACTAGCTGACCCACGTGACGTTGCTCGCGGCCAAACAATATTTTGATTGTTCTTTATACATACATATGTATAGATATATATATATGTATACTCGTATATAATTGGTTTTGATGCTGAAATTGTTCGTGTTGGAAGATACACCATGATAAAAAGCGCTATCCCACATTTTGACGTCATCAGTGACCCAAATTGACTAAATTAAATACAATTTTTGGAAAGAATCCAAAGTGTAAGTGGACTTAAAATGTATATTAAATTAAGTAGATAAAACATTAGACCAAACGTGCATCAATTAAAACTTACTTTCCAGCTTTTTTTTCTAAAACGGAAACTAATTTTGCCAACAAGGGTCACTGATGACGTATACGAAAGTCGCTATTTTGTTTTCTTGTATCATGAGGACGCACTAGCAGGTTACTCGTATAACATACAATATAACAAATCCCAAGTCACATAGAGCGCGTTTTCAAAGCCGTGACAAGTTCCACACGTTGTGATTATTTACAAATAATAAATAATATTCAATACAAATTATTATATAATAAATAATTTATAATAATTAATAAATATATAATAAATAATAAATAAATAAATAATATAATAAATTAAAATACAAAACAAATTTTTCTAACGCGGCGTCAAATAAAATAATTTGTAATTAATATCGTGGCGTTTTGACGCGGTGTGGAACGTGACGCGGGGTTGAAAATGCAGTTTTTTGCCGGATGCAAACTTGATTCTGGAAATGTTTATTATTTTTTCTACGATTTCCAGGTTCGGAGATGTCCTTATTTTTATTTTGGATTTTCCCACTATCGTTGCATTTACTACACAATAATATAATAAGAACGCCTATGATAAACACATAATTATTTTAATTTTTTATAATTTTATTTATTATTTTATTTATTATATGGACAAATATAGCCAAGATGCCTTATGTCTACGCCCATGACAGTCTCTCTTTTCCTTGATGTTTCGGAAGCAGGTTCTTCCAAGACAATGTAAATTCAAACAAATTGTATTTCCCTCTTCGTCAGCTACGACGTAGATGTTGGACTCTTTTCCAATGCCAATTTAGTTTCAAAATGAAGACAATTATCTTATGATCCTAAGAGGGTGAGCGATCAGAGCTAAGTAATCATAACCAGTGTTCGTTAGACGGAATCGGTCATCTGAAAAAAGATTGCTCTTATAAACAAATTTTTCACTTTGAATCGAAACAAGTTACATTTCTTTCCACATTCATATGACACCAACTTGTGCGTTGGCAATTCTCTAAGGAGCTTATGTATTCCAGCAGGTTTTAGGTTTTAGATTGGCAATAGAAGCAGCTATTAAGCCTGGGACCAGTTCGTTGTTTTTCATTCCCATTTCAATCTAGATTAGACTTCAATGAAAACAAACTACATACTTACGGTTCTTTTTGCCAGAATCTGCGATAATAGATCTCAGGTATCCGCAACCGAATGGATTTGATTTGTTACGCAATAAATGGGTTTTGTTGCTGCAACTGGCTTCTATTCTTTACCTGATACCTCGAAAGGTCCACTTAGAACGGAGATATCAGAGTCGTCCGATTTGTTATCATCACTCTCGTCAGTTTCGTCTTCGTCATCTTCGTCTGCAGCAACTGCGGTGGCAACAATTGTTTTATCTACTTGTCTTTCGGAACCAAGCCGAAACAAAAACAGTTGTTTACCTGGTGATTCTAATTGCTTGCGACTCTGGTTCATTTCTATCATCAGCAAGGGGTGTTGTGTTTGTGGTGATGGAAACAGTTTCATTGTCGTTTTGTTTTAATATATTTACTCTATGGCCAGGGAATTTATTTTATGAAAATCAGACTTGAATCCTTAAAAATTACAGCACAACTTGCAATTAGCTGAAAATACATAAGCGTTTTCATAACTATTGGAAAGGAAAGATGTAAGCTCACTTGGTCGATAGTTTGAGGGATAAGAATATTTGACTTTTATAGGGACAGGCTGGAAAAATGCTGTTTTTTAACCTTTCGAAAAAGCCCAGAGAAATAGGGCCTACGCTTAGGCAGCAATTTTGCTGGCATTGAAGAACACCTCCTTAAAACAATGGCCGGGATACTACCCGGGCTAATGGACGTATGTACATTAAGATCTTTTAAGACTCTTGCGACTGAACGAGGGCTAAAGAGGTTTGGTCTCATAAAATCATTTGCACTCTGAAGTAAATGAGGAAGACTAACACCCGCTGGATCTGCCGAAGGAGTATCACTAAAGACGAGCGTAGGAATTCCGTACGTTTTTTTAACAAATGACCAAAAATATTTACTGCCTTTGGGACGTAAAAGCCACGACAACTAGTATTGTGTACGTTGACATCGCACGTAATAACGGTTTCAGTGTTAGGATTATTGCGACGACCTATTTCTATGACCTATTCCTATGACCTCGTAATGCTGGCTTATACGCACTGGTTCATAAAATAAAATATATTAGTAATTACTCTTATTTCAATACTATAAACAAATATGTTTAAAATTTTATAAGAAAAATAATAATTATATTCGTAAAAAAATTTTATTTTTTTATTTTTTTTTATTTTTGTTTTAGAATTAAATTGAGTCAATACCGGGACTATTTTTTTTTAAATTAAACTTATTTTTTTATGAAAAAAAAATCATCGAATCAGACGCATTTTTCTCGATTTTACGTGTTTGAACTGGTGTAACTTGTTCAATTTTCAATATAATTCATCGAAATAATAAGAAATAAAAAGACCAACTCAAAAATTTACAACAAAAATTATTATCAAAAAAATATTTTTAATTTTTTCGGTTTAAAAAAAAAACTTAAAAAATTGATTTTTGTTCTTATTTTTTAAATCTTTGTGAATGTGGTTTTCTTTATTTATTTATATTATTATTATTATATTATTTTATTCTTAATATTATCTGAAAGGTAAGCTTTCACGCTCGGGAGTAAAACTATAGTTTTTTTTTTTAAATATTGTTTTTTAACACTCTAATCGCTGATTAAAAAAGCTAAAATATCGATTGACTTTATAAAGAAAGTAACATTCTAATAATTTTGGTTTTATTTTTTTATTTTTTTCAACATTTTATCTTTTTACATCGACTTAGAAAATGTATGTAGTTTTTTATATTAATTTTTTAAAAAAATTATCTAATTTGCATTTTTTCCATAGAAAGTTCATTGCAAACGCACACACATAAATTTGTAGTTAGAACGATTTCGCAGCAGAATTTGGTGCTGTTCAACTCTTTTACTTTGTTTTCTTCTATATTTTGTAGTTGTTATTACATGTGTTCTGCTTTCTACTCTCTAGTTCTAGTCTCTACCCTGGCTGGTTCTGATATATTTAGTTTTTCAGTCTCTGATTTTGGTTGCCTCATTTGTCATTTCCAATTTCCAATTCTATTAAGACTGACGGATGGATGAAGGGATACATATTATTGGTAGGATGATTGCGGTGGGAAGTATTTTTTTTGTGGGTCCGTTTTTTTGGTGTACAGTTTTATTTTGGTTTATGGACCATTTTACAGAAAAGGAAGGCGTTTGGTGCCTCACTCATGCGAGGAGTTGTATTTTTTTTTTTTTTGAAAACAGCAAGAAACTAAGGTATGATGCAAATTGAATTGTTTCTTTTGTGAAGTTTTTACGTTCATTTCGTTTTCTTTGCAAAAAAAATTATTTTGGTTTGGAGTTTGGAAATAAAATAATTTTTCTGGTGTTTAGTATGAGCGATATATATATCTACGTATAAATTTACATATGTATATGTATACTAGATCAAAGATCTTTGACAGATACAAGTAGTATACAACATATACGTAAAAGAATAACATGATCTGAATGGGTACGTGAAATTTGGGTCCAATGAAAAATTACCCACAAAAACGGTCCAATTATTAAATTTAAAATAAAAATGCTTCAAAGATAGTGAAAGGAAGCTCCAAAGATAAAACAGATTCGAATTGAATACGAAAAATGGCCACACAAAATTATAAGCAAAACAACAATAGCAAAATTTTTTTTTATTTCAGCGGTTTGGGGCTTTTTTTTACACATTTGTGGATAATTATATGCCTACTTTTCTTACTTATGCTCTTCTATACAGGGTGTCCTTTAATTCGTTTTCAAGATTTTAGGACATAATTCTCGGGTATATTCTAAGAAAAAAATCTTTCTACAGAAAGGGCCTCTCTCAATTTTTTATATAATTTATCGGGAATTTAAGAAAAGGCTTACTTTGGTGTACCTTGACCCATGTTAACTGTTATTACTAACGATAGGAACTTTGTATAGGACATTATTTTTAGAAGAAATACTAAAAAAAAATAGTTAAAAAAACTAAAAATAAAAACACGAATTTATTAAAATCCGTCCTAAAATGTTCGCAATACTTTTTTCATAAATTCATTATTATACAAGACGTATGATGGAATACTCCATATTTACTAAAACACCGTTAAGAGTTGTGGTTTTTACACTATTTATAAGTTCACAGCGTGTTAATTTTGTAAGTAAATCTTATTTGTTTCAATCAAAGATCTTGCCTTCCAATATGGTTAAGCACATAGCAGCAAGAACGTACGACCCAGTCGTGCCCATTTTTTTTTGTATTGATAGTAATTTATTCAGCAATTTATAGTTTAGGGTTATATTTCCATTTTCTTTTTTTTCTTCTTTTTTTTTTTTGATTTCTTGTAAGTTTAAGAATATAGATTCATTTTCCATTATACAATTTGGCCCAAAATAAATAAAAAAAAAAATTGCCTAGATATTTTATGAAAATTTACAAAACATCTTCGTTCAACGTCAACAACACATTGGCAAACGTTAAAATTGATCTAGGTCGGTCTTCTAGACAGACAAAATAAAAAAAATATAGGCCGTCCAACGATGCAATTATCATATCAACTTGACCTATTTTTGCTCTCCAGGTCCAGTTTTTTTTTCAGGTAGCTAATTGAAAATACAAAAATACAACAAATTCCTAGGCACACCATTATGGACTAGGATAGCGACAGAAAGGAATACATTACAAAAAACAAAAAAAGGTCATTTCTTTCTAATTTTTTCTAGAGCCAGGCCAGAGGCAGGTAGGTTTGTTATTAGTGCCCATGCCCATGCATTTCATTTTTTCGTGGTCGTCGCGTCGTCATCGCTCCTGAGGAAGAAAAAAATGCACATTCATATTCTGTCCGATACGAAGAGATACGTTTTAAAACGTCCATGCTGGTCATCTGAAGTCTGAATGAACCTTTGAGCTTAGAGCACGGAAAAAAGAGAATTTTATTTGTGCACCAATACATACAAGTACGTTTACTTGAGTTTTGAGCTCTGATCTGAGAGCTGTCATTTATTGAATCTAGAATTTCATTGAATTTACCGCTAATTGAGGCCAACAAATCAGCCTTCTTCTGGAGGATTTACTGGTACGCTTAGTACGATAACTAAGGATCCAAAAAAAGCTTGCAAAATTGATCTGGCGTAAACGTTCAATGTGTCTCCACGTCAATGAAGTTGCATTTCGTGGCGATGCATCAGTGCCATTGAGTGTAAATAACCTCAAAACGCCAATGGAATTATTCAATTAGTTTTTTACGGACGAAATAATTGATCTTATAACTGAGGAGACAAATCGTTGTGCATTGACGGAAGACATAAACTCCGGCTTCAAAACTTCTGCCGCAGAAATAAGAAATTATATTGGTATAATGATGTACATGTCGATATACCGTTATCCCAATATTGAGAGCTACTGGGGAAAAAATGTTTTTCCTTCGATTCAAAAGTGTATTCCGGTAAAACGATTTGCTGCAATCAAGAGATTCTTATGTTTTCAAGTTGAATCCCAAAGAAGAAAAAAGGTGAACCTGGCTTTGACCGCTTGTTTCGACTTCGTGCTCTTGTTAACAAACTTAATGAGCGGTTCGACTCAATCCCAAAAACAACTGGACTCTGTGTTGATGAACAAATGTGCAGCACCAAGACGAAACACCATCTTTGTCAATATATGCCAAACAAGCCTCACAAGTGGGGTGTCAAATTGTTTGTTCTTTGCGATTCGAACGGATTTGCATATCGTTTTGAGGTTTACCATGGTGCAGGAGATAATATCGTCTTACCTGGTAAGCCAGATCTAGGAGCAACGTCCAATGTTGTTGTTCGGTTATCAGAAACAATTCCCGAGTTTGCTAACCATATAATTTACTTCGATAACTTTAACACATCGCTACCTCTCTTAGTCTATTTACGGGCCCGAGGAATCTTTAGTTTAGGAACAGTGAGATGTGATTTTGTATTTCTTTGTTTGTTTTTGGGCGAAAAAATAAAATTTTGGTTTATATTCCAGCAAATCGTATATACCTGCATGTAAGTTGCCGACCGACAGTCAAGTTAGCAAGGAAAGTAGAGGATATTCCACGGAGTATATGGCTTCAGTTGATGGAGTGGATCTCACTACGGTTCTTTGGAAAGAAAATAATTGTCTACGTCTGGCATCGACATATGTAGGCATTGAATTCAAAGAATCAGTCGTGATCAAAATACTTCTAAAGCTTGTTGATATGACAGAAAAAAGAAAACATTTATGAAAATCGACTGCCCCCAAATTATTCGGGAACATAACGCTCATATGGGTGGGGTTGACCTAATGAGTGGGCTTATGGGTCGGTATCATATCCGAGCTAAAAGCAGAAATATCATGACAAGACTCTTTTACCACTTTATTGATATGGCCGCAACGAACAACTACGTTTTATACAAACAAATCTGTGGAGAAAACCGGAATGACAGTTCCGTGGAACAACCACTTCAACAGCGTTCACAGTTCCGTAAAGAAATAGCCGCTGGACTCGTTTCCTTCAAGGAAAAACGAGCAGTTGGACGACCAGCATCACCAAATCCGAGCACATCAAATGTTGGAAACAGAGCAATTCATCCCGTTGCTGATGTTCGGTTTGATGGAGAAAATCATTTTCCAATATGGGGTTCCAGAAGCGAGAAAAATGGTGCAAACATTGTAAAAAACAGACACACAAGTAAAGTGTTGCATAGGTAATATTCATTTGTGCTGTTCATCAAGTATAAATTGTTTCTGGGATTATCACCACAGAAACTAAAAAAATTGTTTTCTTCTTTTTACTGAATAAAAAAAATTAATTAATATCCATCTCACTAATTTTTTACACGCAAACCGGCAAGACCGTCTTGAGACGGTCTCCATTATTATTTGTCACTTGACACTCGATGTGGATAAAATTTTCAGCTAAAAATTTAAATATAAGCTTATTAAAGGTATATCTACCCGGAAAAAAACTATCAACTTGATACGACCACCTTTACCATTTTGCCCGTTAGAAGGTTAAAAACTGAAAAATTTTTTGAAATTTGTTTTCATAGCGACCATTTTAAACCATACATACAAGGAATTAATAAGGATGATATTAAGGGTATAGTTTTTTTTATGCACTGAAAACTTGCCCTTAAAGCACCTATGTATAGTCGTGCTTTTTTGGGCAAGTTATCCCATGTACAATAACTTTTTATATGTACCTATTACAAAAATTCTATCGAATCCTATCGCGGATAGGATTTTGACGTTTGTTCGAATATCGATTTGAGGTTCTGGTTTTTTCATTTTAAAGATTGGTATGATTGCTACATTTTATGTATCTCGAAATAAAAACGAATGAACTTCAAAGGCTTTGTTCGTAGAGTATTACAAAAACCTTATACCAAAGGTATATAGGTGTATATAGAAATGTACGTACGTGTACGTAGAACAAATTTTTGTGCTTGAAAATTTCAACCCTCAGATTTTAGCCGTAGGTCCAAAACATGTATCCAAGAATTACATTCTAAGCAACATTTAAAAATTCTCGATGAATGTAGTAGAAAAGAAAGGGTGATTTTTATAGATGAATATATTAAATGGGAGAGAGCGAGATAGTATTTAAATGTTGATACCAACAAGGAGAAGAAAAAAAATAAATTTCTCTGCGAAAAGGTATGTATGAATTAAGTTTTTTATTCTCAATTTATTCACAGAAACTGATGACGACACACACATATGTAGCTTTAAATAATAATATAAATAGAAACAATTTTATATGTGACAAGTATAAAGCAAAATTGTGTGAAAATGAATTTCAACCCTCATATTGTCAATAAGTCATTCATAATAACAAATAACGCAGAAATCCTTGGCAACATTTAAAAACGTTCTTATTATGAGTGGATATAAAAAATTGTGATAACAATCAAACATTACATTACGAAAAATATCAGTCCGAGGTATAGGAATGGGGGCATGCAGCCTCCCTGGAACCCCCTCCTTGTGCTAACTACAGGATAGGTGTAGTAGGTGTGAAATTGGATATATTAATTTATTGGGAAGTTACATCTCAAGAAATTTCTTTTTATATATTATTTATTTATTATTAATTATTAATAATTATTATTTATTTTTATACTTAGTAATTCTTTGATCGATGTCTGAAAAAAATATATCAAACTCGACATTTTGGGAAATCTCTTTCCCACTCATAATAACAACGCTTTAAATGTTCCCAAGGATTTCTGCGGTATTATGAATGATTTGAACTTATTGACAATTTGAGGGTTGAAATTCATTTTCACACAATTTTGCTTTATACTTGTCACATATAAAATTGTTTCTATTTAAATTATTATTTTAAGCTATGTATGTGTCGTTATCAGTTTCTGTGAATAAATTGAGAATAAAAAAACTTAATTCTTACATACCTTCTCGCAGAGAAATGTATTTTTTTTCTTTTCCTTGTTGGTATCAACATTTAAATACTATCTCCGTCTCTCCCATTTAATATTTTCATCTATAAAAATCAACCCTTTCTTTTCTACTATATTCATCGAAAATTTTAAAATGTTGCTAAGAATGTAATTCTTGGATACATATTTTGGACCAACGACTAAAATCTGAGGGTTGAAATTTTCAAGCACAGATATTTGTGTTTTTTAAAAACAAATTTGACATCAGATTTCAGGGAAGAGATCTCTACACGATGTTAACACGCGATTATCTTCAAACTTGGTGTGTGTGATTCTTTTGGCATTCCTCAAAGGGGAAATAGAAATTTAAATTTTAGGCCTAAAAATAACGGTACTTGACATATGACCGTTTAGGAAAATCTTATTTTACTAGAAAACCGCTCTAACGATTTTGATGAAAATTTTTGAGAATTATTTCGTTGGCATTGGCTGTTATTTTATCAGAACCAAATTTACGGGAAAAGTCTATTACTGGTACCTTTCATATAACGGTTTTTTAATTTTAGGCTTTCTCGGTAACGGCTCCTTGGATTTCTGTCAAAATTTTATATTTGAGAAGATCTAAATAGCCAAATTAATTCTGCATAACAACATTTTGAATACATTTTTTTCTAATTAAAATTATATTTGAATTTTTTTGTTTGAAAAATCAATATCAATATACGGTGCCGTGTCATATGGCCATGTGTCATATGGCCATGTTTCGAAATATGGTCATATGACGCAATTTGAAAGTGTCATATTCAAACATATGGCCATTTGTCGCTTTGCTAAAGAGTCATATGGCCATATTTAACTGCGACTTTTTGCCATATGGTTTTATAACACTTTTTTAAAGCGTCAAATAGCCATATGATGGAGTATGACGTACGTATGGAGGGCATGCTGCCCCCCTGCAACCCCCCTGCTTGGGTACACATACCCAACCTTGCACCTTCTCCAAATCCTATAGTGAGCCCATGCAGGGGTGTTGCAGGGGGGCAGCACACCCCCATATCTTCTTCATACTAAGATTAACAAGGCGGGATATAAGTCCCAGATCGTAAGACTGGGTAAGAAAATGCATTTGAAAGTGACATTAGCCCATAATGGCCATACGACACTTTGGCAAAGCGACAGATGGCCACATGACACATTTTGAAAATGTCATATTGCCATATTTCAAAATATAGCCAAATGACGCATGGCCAAATATCACGGCACCACAATATACATGTATACAGTCCGGGCAAACTAAGCCTGAAGACAATAAATAAACCAAAAAATCCATGTAGTTCCAATGTTTGCAGGAATGTGCGGGTGCCGCGTGTGGTGGGGGGGGGTGATTTAAAGGGACCTTAACACGGTTGCCCCAGCATATCTCGAAAACGGTTCGTCGTAAATAAAATAAATATGAAGGTGATAAAATTTCATACAATTTATTTTGGCACTATATTTGAAAATAAAGAACTGTGTTTGAGTATAATATTTTTTATATTATGACTAAGTTTCGACATTTATCGTAACTTATCGCTTTACAACTTCGTGATTAAAAAAATTGGTAAGGAGTTAGAACAACAAGTTTGGCAAAATAATTTTTTTCTATACTCTATCTATATCTCAAAAACAGTTTCTTATTTTCAAATATAGTGTCAAAGTAAATTGTAGCAAATTTTATCAGCTTCATATTTCCTTCAGAGTTTATTTTTCTACGAAGAACCGTTTTCAAGATATGCAGGGGCAACCGTGGGAAGGTCCCTTTAAATCACCCCCACTCCGCGCGGCACCCGGATTAACGGGGATTTTTTATTGTGGGTAGAGGGGACCCATCCCTACACATTCCTGCAAAAATTGGAACTGCATGGATTTTTTTGTTTTTATAAATTATTTTGCCTGGACTAATATTAATAAACTCTAAAAAAAACTACATACCAAAATTTCAAAAAAAAAAAAAAAAAAAAAAAACTAAAAATAAAAAACGGAATTTTATCAAAATCCGTCCTACAATTTTCGAAATACTTTTTTCATAAATTCATTATTATAATGGACGTGTGGTGGCGTACTCCATTTTTACTAAAAACCGTTAGTGATTGTGGTTTTGGCACTTTTTTTAAATTCAGATAGTGCTGTTTTTCTACGTTAATGTTACTTATTTTTTTAAATTTTATTTGACGATGTGACCGCTTATACATATGAACGTACGTGCGATCCAGTTGTGCAATTTTCTTACTTCCATTTTGTTGTAGGGAACAAAAAAAACTGATTGTTCGATTTGGCAAACTAGGATTTCCAATGAGATTTTAAGAATATTTAGGTGGAATCTCGCATTTCGACATCTCGAAATCGTATGAGGAAATGCAGAAGTTACGACTGAAATCCGGAATTTTGATTTTTGGGAACATAGTGTCATAAAAAATAATTTTATATACTTCTATAATCCCCATATTATAAAATTGCTTAATGAATCTTAATAAATTTAGTAATGTAGTTTTTTTTAAGAAAACAAATATATAAAAATATATACTGAAACAACAACAACTATTGCTAGTTATTTGTTGTTGTTTTTTTGTGAAATTTTTAAATTCAATAAAAGGATTTTGTGTCCCTTACTCCAAAATGTGCGTTTCGCCACAGTATGAACGGTGGGCTCATCAGTTACACCGTTCATGCTCTTCTAAGACGCACAAAATAGGTCGATAATTATCGACTCTTCATAAAACCCATTGCAGAAAGCAATAGTGAATTATATTTATTAAGGGAACTTTGGTTAAAGTTATGCACTTAAATCTGGGTGTTTTGCTCGTGGACCAGCAAAGTCAATACAAATATATTGCAACAACGAAAACTATTGCTGGTTGTTTGTAATTGGTTTTTGTGGATTTTTTGTTGAATTAAATTCAATAAAAGGTATATGTCCTTAACTCCAAAATGTGCGTTTCGCCCAAGCATGAACGGTGGGCTCATCAGGTAGACCGTTCATGCTCTTCTAAGACGCACAAAATAGGTCGATGATTATCGACTCTTCATAAAACCCATTGCAGAAAGCAATTGTGAATTATATTTCTTTAGGGAACTTTGGTTAAAGTTATGCACCTAAATCTGGGTGTTTTTCTCGTGGAAATTTACTTTCTGAACGTTTTCTTACTACTTCTTGTTGAATATTTTATATTTTATTTCAATTTTGTGATTGTAGTTTTTCTCGTAAAATCGTTTCTTTCCAGTGTGGACTTTGCAAAAATAATTTGTTTGTTTACTTTTTTGCTGTTTAATTATTTGACAGGTGATCAAGGGCGTGAATGGAATAGCTTTCCCAAAAAAAAAAACACCACTTATATCTCATTAAACAGATAGTTACGTCTAAATCTTGCTCTTTTTCTTAAAACAAACAAAAATTATAAAATGCATGAAAGCACCCCTTAAAATGGTCAATTCAAACTGACACAACCCTCTTAAAGATTTAACCAATACAATAACATCTGCTTAGTAAATCATTCGTAAAAAACTTTCGACATATATCTTTCATACATATTTTGGCCATAAATTTTTTAATCTTGTCCCTTAATCGCCAAATGGTGTTTTTTATTATCTTCTGTTTGATATTGTATATCCTTTTTGAAATCATTCCTCCTTTCGCTTCCGTGTTATTTTTTCTTGGAGTAGAAAAAATAATAGATAAATTCGCTTCGGTTAAACAGGACTGCATTTCTCGTGACATTGGGGACACGTTACACATTTCTGTCTTCAACAAACTACATATTGATTTATGGGAGATGAATCTTGAGCAATTAGATACTATGAATACTGAACAAATGCCGGTGAATTAATTTTTGTTAAGATTGTTACTGTGCTTACCTACTACACATATGAATATGAAAATGAGGGCTAACATAAGCTCAAAAATATACATAAATGAGTAAGTGGCGTACCGAGGGGTTGAGCCGTGGGGGTAAATTAATATCCCTGTTAAAAAATGGGGCACGACGTACTTGCTCTTATGTGCTTAATCACATTGAAAAGCAAGATCTTTGATAGAAAAAAGTGACCAACCAGCATAAGGTGCTAAAAATTGCATTGGCGAGCAGTCAGATGCACTAGGCACAACTACAGTTGTATACTCTAATGCTCCGCTCTCTTTCAGTTTATTTACCACTTTTGCTATCGTACAAAAATCACACGTTCCGAACCACATAACGGTTTTCGTAAAAATTTTGATAAAATCCTGTTGCTTATTTTTAGTTCTTTAAAAAAATTGATTTTTTCGATTTTGTTATGCAGTTTTTTAGTTTTTTTACTATACAGCTGGCAATAAAATTTAAAATATTTTTTTGATTAGTTTATTATATTATATTGTATTAAATATTTCAGAAATTCAAAGGACAGTTACCGAGAGAGTCGAAAATTAAAAAAAAATTTACTTGAAATGTACCGTAATAGATTTTTCCGGTAAATTTGGTTTCTATTATATGATAGCCAATACCTATAAAAAAACTCTCAAAAATATTCATCAAAGTCGTTTTGCATACAGACGGAAAGACTGACATTTTTTGTCACCAACTAATTTAGCCTTCTCTTTCATCGTAATGTCGTAATCATTCACACACACACACTCATTTGCTCTTATATTCACGAAGCCTAAACTTGCTTTATAGTACCTATAATCGCAAGTAATGAAGAGGAACTTTCTATTAAAGTATTATTTTGGTTTTCATCGTCGCTCATTTGCTGAAAAGACTTCTAAGTAATTGTACATTAAAATATTTTCCTAAACTTTTAGATAGATAGATAGATATTTTATTTAAAGATAATACAATTTTGTAGGTTTACATATTGTGTTTTTAGCACAGCTTGTACAGAGATTTGATAATTTGTATCTTACTACTGAAAAAAATATTATAAATGAATTTGCAGAATATGAAAAAAAAATTTAATTTATTTGAAGGAAAACTATTAGTAAAAACCTCTATGTAAAAATAGAAGAAGAAAAAAAATAATAATAATAGTTAAGAAGCTTATATACTAATATCACAGGATTTACAGAGAGAAATTAAATTCTTAAGTCTATAAATTAATAACTATAAAAATAAATAAATAAATAAATAAATAAACCGATTATTATATAATTAACAAATATTTGGAAAAAAAACAAAACAGATGAACATGTAAGTAACAAATAATTACATAAATAAATAAATAAAGCAAAAATAAATAAACCAATAAACAAATAAATAAATCGGAAAAAAATAAGAAAAAAAAAATTTAAACAAATAAATAAGTTAATAAATAAATAGATGCATGAATATAAATATAAACAATATTAATAGTTACAGACAAAGTAAATAATTTAAATAAATTATCATATATTACGTACATTTTAAGAATTTATAAACAAAGAGACCTTATTAAAGGATTTTCAGATAAATTACATTTGTCAAAGAATTTTTCATTAAGAATTTCAACTTTTTTTGCAATGTACATCAGCTTTTTTATGAAGTTCGAGAGTAGAATAAAACCACGGAAGATTTAAAATCATTTTTAATACTTTGTTTTGCGAAATTTTTAGTTTTTTTATGTGCATCTGAACCCCAGAACCCCATACTGGTGACGCGTACAGTATCATGGCTTGAAATATTACTTTAAATATGATAATTTTGTTTTCATTATTAAGTAATGATTTTCGATTTATTAGGGGATAAAGCATTTTAGTAGCAATCTTTATTTTCGTGTTAATGTTTGAAATGTGATTTCTAAAAGTCAGAGTTTTGTCTAAAGTTACTGCGAGATACTTTACTGTATCGACCCACTTGATTTCAATGTTTTCGAGCTCTAAATTTTTGCTGGGCAAAAAGCAATTTTTTCTTTTTCTCGTGAAAAAGATAGATTGGGTTTTGTCAGCGTTAATTTTAATTTTCCAATGTTTCTAATATTCAAAAATAATATTATTATTATTCCTAAACTTTTTTTTCTGATTTTAAATATTTTTTAACTTATTTTTTAAATCAATATTTTGAAAAGGAGTAGGTGTATTTTTTTAATTTTGTTTTTAAATGTAGGTTAGTTTTGTGCCTTAGTTTGCATTCTTAAATATTTTTGTGTTGAGTTTTTAGAAAGTTGTTAAATAAAAACAGTTTTATTTAAAAACCGTTCCTACGATTAATGTTTCACATTTTTTTACAGAAATAAAATGGCGTTGAAATTATTCCTCTAAAATCTATTTTACGTACTTTTCTCAAACAATCAAGAGTCATAAAAATCGAATAAAAACTTTGAAGACCGCTTAATATTTTTTAAATTTTATTCGACGCTGTGACCGCACATAAGGACAAGTACACGCGATTCAGTCGTGCAATTTATTTTTGTATTGCAATGCTCACGAAAACATTTTTACTTGCGATTATAGTTACTGCAATGCAAGTTATGCATTCGTGTAGATTAAAAATCTTTAGATAACAATCAAACATGACATTACGATGATACGGAAACACATTTTGAGTTACTCAGAAAAATCTGTCTGTCTGTGTATACGTATGTATGTATTTTGGACTACAGCCTAAACGGTTGGGCAAATCTTCTTCAAATTTGGAACATAAGGTAAGATAGATAGATAGGTTTTATTTCATAACAAATTATACACAGCCTATGACCGCAAGTTTTACAATTCAGAGATTTAACAGTTTAATGTCTTTTTTCTGAGATATTATCTTAATATTTTATTTATAATGCAATTAAAAAAAACCTTTATCGGAACGGAAAAAAATAAATTATAATTTATTAATGTTCACATTATACAATTTACAATTTGTAGTAAACAAAAAAAAACCGATGGAATGATTTTAGTAACATACAAAATAATAAACAATCAAATAATAAAAAATAAATAAGTCAATTAAATTATAAATAAATATGTATAGGCTGAAATAATAATATTTTAATTAGGTGGCTGAAACATTATATAATTTTTAGTGGACGAATATATGTGCTAGTAATAAGCAATAAAGAATGAATATATAAATAAAATAAATAAATAAATAAATAAAAAACAAATAAATGAAAAATAAATAAATAAATATGTAATATCAAAAACATACTAAAAAAATATTAATTTATATGTAAACAGTTAGATACAAACAAAAATAAATAAATTGATTAAAAGTGTAATATAACAGAAAAAAAATGTATTTGTTGTAAATAATTTAACATTAAATAAGAAATATAAAAAATATATTTACATAGAACAAACAGTATATTACAAAACTTAGTAAAAGAAAAAGATATAGATATATATTCAATAGATAATAAGAAATATAAGTAAATAACTAAATTATAACAAAAAACAGACGAAGTAATAAAATTAAAGATAATTCAATTAATATTATATAAACACACTTTTTTCAAGATGGTTATTTTGACATTCTTCAGAGAAGTTTTTCCATTTTGTAAGCTCAAAAATTACAGGTACCTGTCATACATTTTTCTCAAAAACGGCTCTAAGAATTATTATGGAAAAAATCAGTGCACTATGTATACGGGTACTTCCCCTAGTACCGTTTTTTTTATTCGACTTTCTCGAGAACAGGTAAGCCGATTACAACGAAAATTGTTATTCAGAAAGATGTAGGTAGCCTTGGTAACTTGAATTTAAAATATTTTCGAAAACTTTTTTTTTTGTACTTTTAATAAAAAGGTACCTACATTTTTTTTTTTTAAATAAGGGTTATTTTTGTGTTTAAGCTTACATGCATTAATTATTTCTTTTTAATATTTTTAGAAAATTGTTAAAAAAACGGTTTTTTTTTTTAAACCGTTCCTACGATTTTGAAAAAATTCACATTTCTTCACTTCTTAACGAAATATAATGGCGTTTAAATTTTTGCGCTGAAAACTATCTTACGTCGTTTTTGCAAACAACCAAAAGTCACAAAAATCGAAGAAGAACTTTGAAGTTCCCCTAATAATATTATCAAATTTTAATCCACGCTGTAACCCCACATAAGAGCAAGTATTTACGTGCGGTCTAGTCGTGCAATTTATTTTGAAAAAGCTCGTCGTGGCAATGTTTTTCTAAACCGCTTGTTTGGTCCTGCTGGAAGAGATTCAAAAGGAACATCCCTATTAACACTTTATTCTCACAATAAATTTGTATGTTTTTATTTTAATGCAAGTTCTTGAGGTGTAGAAATCATTTAATATAAATATAAAAGTAAGATAGATATACGGACAAACGAACGTTAGCAACCTTTCTTAAGTATATAAATTAATAACTATAAAAATAAATAAATAAATAAATAAATAAATAAATAAACCGATTATTATATAAATAACAAATATTTGGAAAAAAAAAACAAAACAGATGAACATGTAAGTAACAAATAATTACATAAATTAATAAATAAAGCAAAAATAAATAAACCAATAAACAAATAAATAAATCGGAAAAAAAATATAAACAAATAAATAAGTTAATAAATAAATAGATGCATGAATATAAATATAAACAATATTAATAGTTACAGACAAAGTAAATAATTTAAATAAATTATCATATATTACGTACATTTCAAGAATTTATAAACAAAGAGACCTTATTAAAGGATTTTCAGATAAATTACATTTGTCAAAGAATTTTTCATTAAGAATTTCAACTTTTTTTGCAATGGGAAGTACATCAGCTTTTTTATGAAGCTCGAGAGTAGAATAAAACCACGGAAGATTTAAAATCATTTTTAATACTTTGTTTTGCGAAATTTTTAGTTTTTTTATGTGCATCTGAACCCCAGAACCCCATACTGGTGACGCGTACAGTATCATGACTTGAAATATTACTTTAAATATGATAATTTTGTTTTCATTATTAAGTAATGATTTTCGATTTATTAGGGGATAAAGCATTTTAGTAGCAATCTTTATTTTCGTGTTAATGTTTGAAATGTGATTTCTAAAAGTCAGAGTTTTGTCTAAAGTTAATGCGAGATACTTTACTGTATCGACCCATTTGATTTCAATGTTTTCGAGCTCTAAATTTTTGCTGGGCAAAAAGCAATTTTTTCTTTTTCTCGTGAAAAAGATAGATTGGGTTTTGTCAGCGTTAATTTTAATTTTCCAATGTTTCTAATATTCAAAAATAATATTATTATTATTCCTAAACTTTTTTTTTCTGATTTTAAACATTTTTTAACTTTTTTTTAAATCAATATTTTGAAAAGGAGTAGGTGTATTTTTTTAATTTTGTTTTTAAATGTAGGTTAGTATTGTGCTTAAGTTTGCATTCTTAAATATTTTTGTGTTGAGTTTTTAGAAAGTTGTTAAATAAAAACAGTTTTATTTAAAAACCGTTCCTACGATTAATGTTTCACATTTTTTTACAGAAATAAAATGGCGTTGAAATTATTCCTCTAAAATCTATTTTACGTACTTTTCTCAAACAATCAAGAGTCATAAAAATCGAATAAAAACTTTGAAGATCGCTTAATATATTTTAAATTTTATTCGACGCTGTGACCGCACATAAGGACAAGTACACGCGATTCAGTCGTGCAATTTATTTTTTTATTGCAATGCTCACGAAAACATTTTTACTTGCGATTATAGTTACTGCAATGCAAGTTATGCATTCGTGTAGATTAAAAATCTTTAGATAACAATCAAACATGACATTACGATGATACGGAAACACATTTTGAGTTACTCAGAAAAATCTGTCTGTCTGTGTATACGTATGTATGTATTTTGGACTACAGCCTAAACGGTTGGGCAAATCTTCTTCAAATTTGGAACATAAGGTAAGATAGATAGATAGGTTTTATTTCATAACAAATTATACACAGCCTATGACCGCAAGTTTTACAATTCAGAGATTTAACAGTTTAATGTCTTTTTTCTGAGATATTATCTTAATATTTTATTTATAATGCAATTAAAAAAAACCTTTATCGGAACGGAAAAAAATAAATTATAATTTATTAATGTTCACATTATACAATTTACAATTTGTAGTAAACAAAAAAAAACAGATGGAATGATTTTAGTAACATACAAAATAATAAACAATCAAATAATAAAAAATAAATAAGTCAATTAAATTATAAATAAATATGTATAGGCTGAAATAATAATATTTTAATTAAGTGGCTGAAACATTATATAATTTTTAGTGGACGAATATATGTGCTAGTAATAAGCAATAAAGAATGAATATATAAATAAAAAAATAAATAAATAAATAAAAAACAAATAAATGAAAAATAAATAAATAAATATGTAATATCAAAAACATACAAAAAAAATATTAATTTATATGTAAACAGTTAGATACAAACAAAAATAAATAAATTGATTAAAAGTGTATTATAACAGAAAAAAAAAATTTATTTGTTGTAAATAATTTAACATTAAATAAGAAATATAAAAAATATATTTACATAGAACAAACAGTATATTACAAAACTAAGTAAAAGAAAAAGATATAGATATATATTCAATAGATAATAAGAAATAATATAAGTAAATAACTAAATTATAACAAAAAACAGACGAAGTAATAAAATTAAAGATAATTCAATTAATATTATATAAACACACTTTTTTCAAGATGGTTATTTTGACATTCTTCAGAGAAGTTTTTCCATTTTGTAAGCTCAAAAATTACAGGTACCTGTCATATATTTTTCTCAAAAACGGCTCTAAGAATTATTATGGAAAAAATCAGTGCACTATGTATACGGGTACTTCCCCTAGTACCGTTTTTTTTATTCGACTTTCTCGAGAACAGGTAAGCCGATTACAACGAAAATTGATATTCAGAAAGATGTAGGTAGCCTTGGTAACTTGAATTTAAAATATTTTCGAAAACTTTTTTTTTTGTATTTTTAATAAAAAGGTACCTACATTTTTTTTTTAAATAAGGGTTATTTTTGTGTTTAAGCTTACATGCATTAATTATTTCTTTTTAATATTTTTAGAAAATTGTTAAAAAAACGGTTTTTTTTTAAAACCGTTCCTACGATTTTGAAAAAATTCACATTTTTTCACTTCTTAACGAAATATAATGGCGTTTAAATTTTTGCGCTGAAAACTATCTTACGTCGTTTTTGCAAACAACCAAAAGTCACAAAAATCGAAGAAGAACTTTGAAGTTCCCCTAATAATATTATCAAATTTTAATCCACGCTGTAACCCCACATAAGAGCAAGTATTTACGTGCGATCTAGTCGTGCAATTTATTTTGAAAAGCTCGTCGTGGCAATGTTTTTCTAAACCGCTTGTTTGGTCCTGCTGGAAGAGATTCAAAAGGAACATCCCTATTAACACTTTATTCTCACAATAAATTTGTATGTTTTTATTTTAATGCAAGTTCTTGAGGTGTAGAAATCATTTAATATAAATATAAAAGTAAGATAGATATACGGACAAACGAACGTTAGCAACCTTTCTTAAGTATATAAATTAATAACTATAAAAATAAATAAATAAATAAATAAATAAACCGATTATTATATAAATAACAAATTTGGAAAAAAAAACAAAACAGATGAACATGTAAGTAACAAATAATTACATAAATTAATAAATAAAGCAAAAATAAATAAACCAATAAACAAATAAATAAATCGGAAAAAAATAAGAAAAAAAAATATAAACAAATAAATAAGTTAATAAATAAATAGATGCATGAATATAAATATAAACAATATTAATAGTTACAGACAAAGTAAATAATTTAAATAAATTATCATATATTACGTACATTTCAAGAATTTATAAACAAAGAGACCTTATTAAAGGATTTTCAGATAAATTACATTTGTCAAAGAATTTTTCATTAAGAATTTCAACTTTTTTTGCAATGGGAAGTACATCAGCTTTTTTATGAAGCTCGAGAGTAGAATAAAACCACGGAAGATTTAAAATCATTTTTAATACTTTGTTTTGCGAAATTTTTAGTTTTTTTTATGTGCATCTGAACCCCAGAACCCCATACTGGTGACGCGTACAGTATCATGACTTGAAATATTACTTTAAATATGATAATTTTGTTTTCATTATTAAGTAATGATTTTCGATTTATTAGGGGATAAAGCATTTTAGTAGCAATCTTTATTTTCGTGTTAATGTTTGAAATGTGATTTCTAAAAGTCAGAGTTTTGTCTAAAGTTACTGCGAGATACTTTACTGTATCGACCCACTTGATTTCAATGTTTTCGAGCTCTAAATTTTTGCTGGGCAAAAAGCAATTTTTTCTTTTTCTCGTGAAAAAGATAGATTGGGTTTTGTCAGCGTTAATTTTAATTTTCCAATGTTTCTAATATTCAAAAATAATATTATTATTATTCCTAAACTTTTTTTTCTGATTTTAAATATTTTTTAACTTTTTTTTTAAATCAATATTTTGAAAAGGAGTAGGTGTATTTTTTTAATTTTGTTTTTAAATGTAGGTTAGTGTTGTGCTTAAGTTTGCATTCTTAAATATTTTTGTGTTGAGTTTTTAGAAAGTTGTTAAATAAAAACAGTTTTATTTAAAAACCGTTCCTACGATTAATGTTTCACATTTTTTTACAGAAATAAAATGGCATTGAAATTATTCCTCTAAAATCTATTTTACGTACTTTTCTCAAACAATCAAGAGTCATAAAAATCGAATAAAAACTTTGAAGATCGCTTAATATATTTTAAATTTTATTCGACGCTGGGACCGCACATAAGGACAAGTACACGCGATTCAGTCGTGCAATTTATTTTTTTATTGCAATGCTCACGAAAACATTTTTACTTGCGATTATAGTTACTGCAATGCAAGTTATGCATTCGTGTAGATTAAAAATCTTTAGATAACAATCAAACATGACATTACAATGATACGGAAACACATTTTGAGTTACTCAGAAAAATCTGTCTGTCTGTGTATACGTATGTATGTATTTTGGACTACAGCCTAAACGGTTGGGCAAATCTACTTCAAATTTGGAACATAAGGTAAGATAGATAGATAGGTTTTATTTCATAATAATTTATACACAGCCTATGACCGCAAGTTTTACAATTCAGAGATTTAACAGTTTAATGTCTTTTTCTGAGATATTATCTTAATATTTTATTTATAATGCAATTACAAAATTTGTTTAAAGGAAAATACGGTAAAAAAACTTTATCGGAACGGAAAAAAATAAATTATAATTTATTAATGTTCACATTATACAATTTACAATTTGTAGTAAACAAAAAAAAAAACAGATGGAATGATTTTAGTAACATAAAAAATAATAAACAATCAAATAATAAAAAATAAATAAGTCAATTAAATTATAAATAAATATGTATAGGCTGAAATAATAATATTTTAATTAAGTGGCTGAAATATTATATAATTTTTAGTAGACGAATATATGTGTTAGTAATAAGCAATAAAGAATGAATATATAAATAAAAAAAATAAATAAATAAATAAAAAACAAATAAATGAAAAATAAATAAATAAATATGTAATATCAAAAACATACTAAAAAAATATTAATTTAAATGTAAACAGTTAGATACAAACAAAAATAAATAAATTGATTAAAAGTGTAATATAACAGAAAAAAAATGTATTTGTTGTAAATAATTTAACATTAAATAAGAAATATAAAAAATATATTTACATAGAACAAACAGTATATTACAAAACTTAGTAAAAGAAAAAGATATAGATATATATTCAATAGATAATAAGAAATATAAGTAAATAACTAAATTATAACAAAAAACAGACGAAGTAATAAAATTAAAGATAATTGAATTAATATTATATAAACACACTTTTTTCAAGATGGTTATTTTGACATTCTTCAGAGAAGTTTTTCCATTTTGTAAGCTCAAAAATTACAGGTACCTGTCATATATTTTTCTCAAAAACGGCTCTAAGAATTATTATGGAAAAAATCAGTGCACTATTGTAACCAAGCACTATGTATACGGGTACTTCCCCTAGTACCGTTTTTTTTTTATTCGACTTTCTCGAGAACAGGTAAGCCGATTACAACGAAAATTGATATTCAGAAAGATGTAGGTAGCCTTGGTAACTTGAATTTAAAATATTTTCGAAAACTTTTTTTTTTGTATTTTTTAATAAAAAGGTACCTCCATTTTTTTTTTTAAATAAGGGTTATTTTTGTGTTTAAGTTTACATGCATTAATTATTTCTTTTTAATATTTTTAGAAAATTGTTAAAAAAACGGTTTTTTTTAAAAACCGTTCCTACGATTTTGAAAAAATTCACATTTCTTCACTTCTTAACGAAATATAATGGCGTTTAAATTTTTGCGCTGAAAACTATCTTACGTCGTTTTTGCAAACAACCAAAAGTCACAAAAATCGAAGAAGAACTTTGAAGTTCCCCTAATAATATTATCAAATTTTAATCCACGCTGTAACCCCACATAAGAGCAAGTATTTACGTGTATTTTAAAAACCGTTCCTACGATTTTGAAAAAATTCACATTTCTTCACTTCTTAACGAAATATAATGGCGTTTAAATTTTTGCGCTGAAAACTATCTTACGTCGTTTCTGCAAACAACCAAAAGTCACAAAAATCGAAGAAGAACTTTGAAGTTCCCCTAATAATATTATCAAATTTTAATCCACGCTGTAACCCCACATAAGAGCAAGTATTTACGTGCGATCTAGTCGTGCAATTTATTTTGAAAAGCTCGTCGTGGCAATGTTTTTCTAAACCGCTTGTTTGGTCCTGCTGGAAGAGATTCAAAAGGAACATCCCTATTAACACTTTATTCTCACAATAAATTTGTATGTTTTTATTTTAATGCAAGTTCTTGAGGTGTAGAAATCATTTAATATAAATATAAAAGTAAGATAGATATACGGACAAACGAACGTTAGCAACCTTTCTTAAGTATATAAATTAATAACTATAAAAATAAATAAATAAATAAATAAATAAATAAATTAACCGATTATTATATAAATAACAAATATTTGGAAAAAAAAAACAAAACAGATGAACATGTAAGTAACAAATAATTACATAAATTAATAAATAAAGCAAAAATAAATAAACCAATAAACAAATAAATAAATCGGAAAAAAAATAAGAAAAAAAATATAAACAAATAAATAAGTTAATAAATAAATAGATGCATGAATATAAATATAAACAATATTAATAGTTACAGACAAAGTAAATAATTTAAATAAATTATCATATATTACGTACATTTCAAGAATTTATAAACAAAGAGACCTTATTAAAGGATTTTCAGATAAATTACATTTGTCAAAGAATTTTTCATTAAGAATTTCAACTTTTTTTGCAATGGGAAGTACATCAGCTTTTTTATGAAGCTCGAGAGTAGAATAAAACCACGGAAGATTTAAAATCATTTTTAATACTTTGTTTTGCGAAATTTTTAGTTTTTTTATGTGCATCTGAACCCCAGAACCCCATACTGGTGACGCGTACAGTATCATGACTTGAAATATTACTTTAAATATGATAATTTTGTTTTCGTTATTAAGTAATGATTTTCGATTTATTAGGGGATAAAGCATTTTAGTAGCAATCTTTATTTTCGTGTTAATGTTTGAAATGTGATTTCTAAAAGTCAGAGTTTTGTCTAAAGTTACTGCGAGATACTTTACTGTATCGACCCACTTGATTTCAATGTTTTCGAGCTCTAAATTTTTGCTGGGCAAAAAGCAATTTTTTCTTTTTCTCGTGAAAAAGATAGATTGGGTTTTGTCAGCGTTAATTTTAATTTTCCAATGTTTCTAATATTCAAAAATAATATTATTATTATTCCTAAACTTTTTTTTCTGATTTTAAATATTTTTTAACTTTTTTTTTAAATCAATATTTTGAAAAGGAGTAGGTGTATTTTTTTAATTTTGTTTTTAAATGTAGGTTAGTGTTGTGCTTAAGTTTGCATTCTTAAATATTTTTGTGTTGAGTTTTTAGAAAGTTGTTAAATAAAAACAGTTTTATTTAAAAACCGTTCCTACGATTAATGTTTCACATTTTTTTACAGAAATAAAATGGCATTGAAATTATTCCTCTAAAATCTATTTTACGTACTTTTCTCAAACAATCAAGAGTCATAAAAATCGAATAAAAACTTTGAAGATCGCTTAATATATTTTAAATTTTATTCGACGCTGGGACCGCACATAAGGACAAGTACACGCGATTCAGTCGTGCAATTTATTTTTTTATTGCAATGCTCACGAAAACATTTTTACTTGCGATTATAGTTACTGCAATGCAAGTTATGCATTCGTGTAGATTAAAAGTCTTTAGATAACAATCAAACATGACATTACAATGATACGGAAACACATTTTGAGTTACTCAGAAAAATCTGTCTGTCTGTGTATACGTATGTATGTATTTTGGACTACAGCCTAAACGGTTGGGCAAATCTACTTCAAATTTGGAACATAAGGTAAGATAGATAGATAGGTTTTATTTTATAATAATTTATACACAGCCTATGACCGCAAGTTTTACAATTCAGAGATTTAACAGTTTAATGTCTTTTTCTGAGATATTATCTTAATATTTTATTTATAATGCAATTACAAAATTTGTTTAAAGGAAAATACGGTAAAAAACCTTTATCGGAACGGAAAAAAATAAATTATAATTTATTAATGTTCACATTATACAATTTACAATTTGTAGTAAACAAAAAAAAAAACAGATGGAATGATTTTAGTAACATAAAAAATAATAAACAATCAAATAATAAAAAATAAATAAGTCAATTAAATTATAAATAAATATGTATAGGCTGAAATAATAATATTTTAATTAAGTGGCTGAAACATTATATAATTTTTAGTAGACGAATATATGTGTTAGTAATAAGCAATAAAGAATGAATATATAAATAAAAAAAATAAATAAATAAATAAAAAACAAATAAATGAAAAATAAATAAATAAATATGTAATATCAAAAACATACTAAAAAAATATTAATTTAAATGTAAACAGTTAGATACAAACAAAAATAAATAAATTGATTAAAAGTGTAATATAACAGAAAAAAAATGTATTTGTTGTAAATAATTTAACATTAAATAAGAAATATAAAAAATATATTTACATAGAACAAACAGTATATTACAAAACTTAGTAAAAGAAAAAGATATAGATATATATTCAATAGATAATAAGAAATATAAGTAAATAACTAAATTATAACAAAAAACAGACGAAGTAATAAAATTAAAGATAATTGAATTAATATTATATAAACACACTTTTTTCAAGATGGTTATTTTGACATTCTTCAGAGAAGTTTTTCCATTTTGTAAGCTCAAAAATTACAGGTACCTGTCATATATTTTTCTCAAAAACGGCTCTAAGAATTATTATGGAAAAAATCAGTGCACTATTGTAACCAAGCACTATGTATACGGGTACTTCCCCTAGTACCGTTTTTTTTTATTCGACTTTCTCGAGAACAGGTAAGCCGATTACAACGAAAATTGATATTCAGAAAGATGTAGGTAGCCTTGGTAACTTGAATTTAAAATATTTTCGAAAACTTTTTTTTTTGTATTTTTTAATAAAAAGGTACCTCCATTTTTTTTTTAAATAAGGGTTATTTTTGTGTTTAAGTTTACATGCATTAATTATTTCTTTTTAATATTTTTAGAAAATTGTTAAAAAAACGGTTTTTTTTAAAAACCGTTCCTACGATTTTGAAAAAATTCACATTTCTTCACTTCTTAACGAAATATAATGGCGTTTAAATTTTTGCGCTGAAAACTATCTTACGTCGTTTTTGCAAACAACCAAAAGTCACAAAAATCGAAGAAGAACTTTGAAGTTCCCCTAATAATATTATCAAATTTTAATCCACGCTGTAACCCCACATAAGAGCAAGTATTTACGTGTATTTTAAAAACCGTTCCTACGATTTTGAAAAAATTCACATTTCTTCACTTCTTAACGAAATATAATGGCGTTTAAATTTTTGCGCTGAAAACTATCTTACGTCGTTTCTGCAAACAACCAAAAGTCACAAAAATCGAAGAAGAACTTTGAAGTTCCCCTAATAATATTATCAAATTTTAATCCACGCTGTAACCCCACATAAGAGCAAGTATTTACGTGCGATCTAGTCGTGCAATTTATTTTGAAAAGCTCGTCGTGGCAATGTTTTTCTAAACCGCTTGTTTGGTCCTGCTGGAAGAGATTCAAAAGGAACACCCCTATTAACACTTTATTCTCACAATAAATGTGTATGTTTTTATTTTAATGCAAGTTCTTGAGGTGTAGAAATCATTTAATATAAATATAGAAGTAAGATAGATATACGGACAAACGAACGTTAGCAACCTTTCTTAAGTATATAAATTAATAACTATAAAAATAAATAAATAAATAAATAAATAAATAAATTAACCGATTATTATATAAATAACAAATATTTGGAAAAAAAAAACAAAACAGATGAACATGTAAGTAACAAATAATTACATAAATTAATAAATAAAGCAAAAATAAATAAACCAATAAACAAATAAATAAATCGGAAAAAAATAAGAAAAAAAATATAAACAAATAAATAAGTTAATAAATAAATAGATGCATGAATATAAATATAAACAATATTAATAGTTACAGACAAAGTAAATAATTTAAATAAATTATCATATATTACGTACATTTCAAGAATTTATAAACAAAGAGACCTTATTAAAGGATTTTCAGATAAATTACATTTGTCAAAGAATTTTTCATTAAGAATTTCAACTTTTTTTGCAATGGGAAGTACATCAGCTTTTTTATGAAGCTCGAGAGTAGAATAAAACCACGGAAGATTTAAAATCATTTTTAATACTTTGTTTTGCGAAATTTTTAGTTTTTTTATGTGCATCTGAACCCCAGAACCCCATACTGGTGACGCGTACAGTATCATGACTTGAAATATTACTTTAAATATGATAATTTTGTTTTCGTTATTAAGTAATGATTTTCGATTTATTAGGGGATAAAGCATTTTAGTAGCAATCTTTATTTTCGTGTTAATGTTTGAAATGTGATTTCTAAAAGTCAGAGTTTTGTCTAAAGTTACTGCGAGATACTTTACTGTATCGACCCATTTGATTTCAATGTTTTCGAGCTCTAAATTTTTGCTGGGCAAAAAGCAATTTTTTCTTTTTCTCGTGAAAAAGATAGATTGGGTTTTGTCAGCGTTAATTTTAATTTTCCAATGTTTCTAATATTCAAAAATAATATTATTATTATTCCTAAACTTTTTTTTCTGATTTTAAATATTTTTTAACTTTTTTTTTTAAATCAATATTTTGAAAAGGAGTAGGTGTATTTTTTTAATTTTGTTTTTAAATGTAGGTTAGTGTTGTGCTTAAGTTTGCATTCTTAAATATTTTTGTGTTGAGTTTTTAGAAAGTTGTTAAATAAAAACAGTTTTATTTAAAAACCGTTCCTACGATTAATGTTTCACATTTTTTTACAGAAATAAAATGGCATTGAAATTATTCCTCTAAAATCTATTTTACGTACTTTTCTCAAACAATCAAGAGTCATAAAAATCGAATAAAAACTTTGAAGATCGCTTAATATATTTTAAATTTTATTCGACGCTGGGACCGCACATAAGGACAAGTACACGCGATTCAGTCGTGCAATTTATTTTTTTATTGCAATGCTCACGAAAACATTTTTACTTGCGATTATAGTTACTGCAATGCAAGTTATGCATTCGTGTAGATTAAAAATCTTTAGATAACAATCAAACATGACATTACAATGATACGGAAACACATTTTGAGTTACTCAGAAAAATCTGTCTGTCTGTGTATACGTATGTATGTATTTTGGACTACAGCCTAAACGGTTGGGCAAATCTACTTCAAATTTGGAACATAAGGTAAGATAGATAGATAGGTTTTATTTTATAATAATTTATACACAGCCTATGACCGCAAGTTTTACAATTCAGAGATTTAACAGTTTAATGTCTTTTTCTGAGATATTATCTTAATATTTTATTTATAATGCAATTACAAAATTTGTTTAAAGGAAAATACGGTAAAAAACCTTTATCGGAACGGAAAAAAATAAATTATAATTTATTAATGTTCACATTATACAATTTACAATTTGTAGTAAACAAAAAAAAAAACAGATGGAATGATTTTAGTAACATAAAAAATAATAAACAATCAAATAATAAAAAATAAATAAGTCAATTAAATTATAAATAAATATGTATAGGCTGAAATAATAATATTTTAATTAAGTGGCTGAAACATTATATAATTTTTAGTAGACGAATATATGTGTTAGTAATAAGCAATAAAGAATGAATATATAAATAAAAAAAATAAATAAATAAATAAAAAACAAATAAATGAAAAATAAATAAATAAATATGTAATATCAAAAACATACTAAAAAAATATTAATTTAAATGTAAACAGTTAGATACAAACAAAAATAAATAAATTGATTAAAAGTGTAATATAACAGAAAAAAAATGTATTTGTTGTAAATAATTTAACATTAAATAAGAAATATAAAAAATATATTTACATAGAACAAACAGTATATTACAAAACTTAGTAAAAGAAAAAGATATAGATATATATTCAATAGATAATAAGAAATATAAGTAAATAACTAAATTATAACAAAAAACAGACGAAGTAATAAAATTAAAGATAATTGAATTAATATTATATAAACACACTTTTTTCAAGATGGTTATTTTGACATTCTTCAGAGAAGTTTTTCCATTTTGTAAGCTCAAAAATTACAGGTACCTGTCATATATTTTTCTCAAAAACGGCTCTAAGAATTATTATGGAAAAAATCAGTGCACTATTGTAACCAAGCACTATGTATACGGGTACTTCCCCTAGTACCGTTTTTTTTTTATTCGACTTTCTCGAGAACAGGTAAGCCGATTACAACGAAAATTGATATTCAGAAAGATGTAGGTAGCCTTGGTAACTTGAATTTAAAATATTTTCGAAAACTTTTTTTTTGTATTTTTTAATAAAAAGGTACCTACATTTTTTTTTGTATAAGGGTTATTTTTGTGTTTAAGTTTACATGCATTAATTATTTCTTTTTAATATTTTTAGAAAATTGTTAAAAAAAACGGTTTTTTTTTTAAAACCGTTCCTACGATTTTGAAAAAAATCACATTTCTTCACTTCTTAACGAAATATAATGGCGTTTAAATTTGTGCGCTGAAAACTATCTTACGTCGTTTTTGCAAACAACCAAAAGTCAAAAAAATCGAAGAAGAACTTTAAAGTTCCCCTAATAATATTATCAAATTTTAATCCACGCTGTAACCCCACATAAGAGCAAGTGTTTACGTGCGATCTAGTCGTGCAATTTATTTTGAAAAGCTCGTCGTGGCAATGTTTTTATAAACCGCTTGTTTGGTCCTGCTGGAAGAGATTCAAAAGGAACACCCCTATTAACACTTTATTCTCACAATAAATTTGTATGTTTTTATTTTAATGCAAGTTCTTGAGGTGTAGAAATCAAAATAAAAATAAGATAGATATACGGACAAACGAACGTTAGCAACCTTTCTGTTTATTGAGCTTACATTAGCTTTGACTTTAGCAATACAATATTTGTTGAATAACGTCTACGTGCAACCTCTTATCTTTTCATATAATCAACAATTTAAATGTATGTACATATTTATTGCACGCAAAATTAAATCTTTCATGAACAAAATACTGGTAATTTGTAAGTGTCTATTCTTTCCACCCAAGCAATAAAAAAATACAGCCCAAAATTATGTGACGTTGTCAATGAAGATTTTGACGAATATTTATTGATTAAACTTGTATAAGAATAAGTTGGTTGGAATGTACTTCAATTGACGCAGTAGATAATGCGTTTAGACTTAACAGATTGTTGCTGAACTTGTTTTGTTAAACCAAAAGGTCATTTTGTTTCCATTTAACAGAGGCGATAGTTTGAAGTTCCTTGGCTCTGATGCCACGTCTTTTAAACATTTCACAGTAATTGGTAAGTGATCGGAAAATTTCTTACATTGTACTAAATAATTCCGCAATCATTCTTTGCAGCACACTAATCAATGACGGATCTACCATGTCCTCCAATAAAAGCGTTGTTTCTTAATTAGTTTCTTAATTCAATAATTAATTTTTCTTAATTTCGATTTATTTAAATTTAAAAAAAATAAATAACGAAAATACATTATTTCGATGCAATGCACAAAATGAAAAGTTAAAAAAATTTAATAAAATAATTAATAAATAAATAGTAATAAATAATAAATGAAAAATAAATAATAAAATATTTAATAGCAATAAAAATTAAGCTGAAAATTATGTGACGTCAATGAAAATCAAATTTGGCGATATTCCGAAAGCAGAGCCACTAATGAGTCCAATTGTCTTTTTGAAACCATCTAGGAACCCATTGAAATATACACAAACAGAGGCGATAGTTTGAAGTTCCTTGGCTCTGATGATGTTGGTAGTGATTATTTTCAAAACAGACCTAAGACGTGTATCAGTTATTCTGGATCTTACATGTGACTTTACTTTACCCTTTCATGAGTAAAAACCGATAGATACTTCAAAACATGCAAATGATTTCATATGCCAACTTTTTGAGTGTTCGAAAATCTGATTGGCAAATACTTGTAAAATTCGGCCATTCCAGCTGCATCGAATTTATATCCTAATTCGGAGTCACACTGGATTTCGATTACATCTATTTGCAATGATTTGGCACTGATTCTATATTATTGGAAAAAATTGAAGAAACAACAACCTGTCTTTCAAAGCTTCAAAATTTGCAAACCGAAATAATTTGTGTGCATGAGGCAGGAATGGATAAATTCAAAACAATTTAATGGGTTTGTTCCATGATCATCACTGACGTATTTTTCATTTGGAAAACAAAAATTGAAAATTTGTGAAAACCTGAAAAATCAAAATACTAATTATAAAATAAAGCTCAAAATTAAAAATAACGCGGCCTGCGGGTCTCAAAGTTATCCGTTGTGGGCCGCATGCGTCCCGTGGGCCGCGAGTTTGACATGCTTGATGTACATATATCCAAAAGTAAGGAGGTGCAAGCGCGCCTTACACAAATAAAATATGTACACAGACATGTTCAGAATGACCCCAAAAATGACATATGTCAAGATCATCCTCTCCTTTTGATCTGGATATTATCTTTCGAACTTATACGTCCTTTGCTTGGGTATAACTTTTATCTATGGGCTGGTTCTCCAGTAACTTACTTTTAAGTCGCTTGGCTGGTATTCTAAGACGAGCCTTTAAAATGATTGGAGACAGGAATATCATTGATACATTTTCTTCACCCCGTAGTAATGTTACTTTATGGGTCAATTCTCAAGTAAAATAACCAGCTGCATTCATCCCCTTAAACAATTCAATCGTCATACTCGCGCTTCTAGCAATGCTCATCCATTTACCCTTGAGCCTAATTTCGGTCAAACTGTCAAGTACATAAATTCGTCCTTTTTACTTGCGATTATAGGTACTAGAATGCAAGTTATGCATTCGTGCAGATTAAAAAATTCGAGATAACAATCAAACATGACATTACGATGATAGAGAAACATATTTGAGTTACTGGCAAAATTCTGTCCGTCTGTCTGTCTGTCTGACTGTCTGTACGGATGTTTTTTGGACTGCAGCCTAAACGGTTGGGCCAATCTTCTCCAAATTTTGAACTTAAGGTTATTTTGACATTCTACAGAGGAATTTTTTCAATTTTTTTTTTAGCTCAAAAATTAACGGTACCTGTCTTATAACCGTTATATAAAAGCTTATTTTTCTCGAAAACGGCTACAAGAATTTTTATAAAAAAAAATCAGTGTACTACTGTGGGTATGCACTATATTTTAGTGAAAAAAAAAATTAATATGGTGGGCTAAAAACGGTACTTCCCATAGGACTGGGTTTTTTTTCTTCGGCTTTCTCGAAAACTGGTGACCCGATTACAATCAAAATTGATATTCATGACGATGTAGGTAGCCTAAGTAATTTTGCATACATTTTTTTTCGAAAACTCTTTTTTTTTGTATTTTTTTTTTTTTTTTGAAAAGTCAATATTTTGAAAACGAGTAAGTGAATTTTTTTTTAAATTTTGTTTTTAAATGTTCGTTATTTTTGTGCTTAAGTTTGAATTCTTGAATTGTTTTTTTTAATTTTTTAAAAAAAGTTGTTAAAAAACCGTTTTATTTAAAAACAGCTCCTACGATTTTGAAAAAAATATTCACACTTTTTTACATTTCCTAAAAACTATCTTACGTCCTTTTTGCAAACAACCAAAAGTCAAAAAAATCGAAGAAGAACTTTAAAGATCCCCTAATAATATTATCAAATTTTAATCCACGCTGTAACCCCACATAAGAGCAAGTGTTTACGTGCGATCTAGTCGTGCAATTTATTTTGAAAAGCTCGTCGTGGCAATGTTTTTATAAACCGCTTGTTTGGTCCTGCTGGAAGAGATTCAAAAGGAACACCCCTATTAACACTTTATTCTCACAATAAATTTGTATGTTTTTTTTTTAATGCAAGTTCTTGAGGTGTATAAATCAAAATAAAAATAAGATAGATATACGGACAAACGAACGTTAGCAACCTTTCTGTTTATTGAGCTTACATTAGCTTTGACTTTAGCAATACAATATTTGTTGAATAACGTCTACGTGCAACCTCTTATCTTTTCATATAATCAACAATTTAAATGTATGTACATATTTATTGCACGCAAAATTAAATCTTTCATGAACAAAATACTGGTAATTTGTAAGTGTCTATTCTTTCCACCCAAGCAATAAAAAAATACAGCCCAAAATTATGTGACGTTGTCAATGAAGATTTTGACGAATATTTTTTGATTAAACTTATATAAGAATAAGTTGGTTGGAATGTACTTCAATTGACGCAGTAGATAATGCGTTTAGACTTAACAGATTGTTGCTGAACTTGTTTTGTTAAACCAAAAGGTCATTTTGTTTCCATTTAACAGAGGCGATAGTTTGAAGTTCCTTGGCTCTGATGCCACGTCTTTTAAACATTTCACAGTAATTGGTAAGTGATCGGAGAATTTCTTACATTGTACTAAATAATTCCGCAATCATTCTTTGCAGCACACTAGTCAATGACAGATCTACCATGTCCTCCAATAAAAGCGTTGTTTCTTAATTAGTTTCTTAATTGAATAATTAATTTTTCTTAATTTCGATTTATTTAAATTTAAAAAAAATAAATAACGAAAATACATTATTTCGATGCAATGCACAAAATGAAAAGTTAAAAAAATTTAATAAAATAATTAATAAATAAATAATAAATGAAAAATAAATAATAAAATATTTAATAGCAATAAAAATTAAGCTGAAAATTATGTGACGTCAATGAAAATCAAATTTGGCGATATTCCGAAAGCCACTAATGAGTCCAATTGTCTTTTTGAAACCATCTAGGAACCCATTGAAATATACACAAACAGAGGCGATAGTTTGAAGTTCCTTGGCTCTGATGATGTTGGTAGTGATTATTTTCAAAACAGACCTAAGACGTGTATCAGTTATTCTGGATCTTACATGTGACTTTACTTTACCCTTTCATGAGTAAAAACCGATAGATACTTCAAAACATGCAAATGATTTCATATGCCAACTTTTTGAGTGTTCGAAAATCTGATTGGCAAATACTTGTAAAATTCGGCCATTCCAGCTGCATCGAATTTATATCCTGATTCGGAGTCACACTGGATTTCGATTACATCTATTTGCAATAATTTGGCACTGATTCTATATTATTGGAAAAAAATTGAAGAAACAACAACCTGTCTTTCAAAGCTTCAAAATTTGCAAACCGAAATAATTTGTGTGCATGAGGCAGGAATGGATAAATTCAAAACAATTTAATGGGTTTGTTCCATGTTCATCACTGACGTATTTTTCATTTGGAAAACAAAAATTGAAAATTTGTGAAAACCTGAAAAATCAAAATACAAATTATAAAATAAAGCTCAAAATTAAAAATAACGCGGCCTGCGGGTCTTAAAGTTATCCGTTGTGGGCCGCATGCGGCCCGTGGGCCGCGAGTTTGACATGCTTGATGTACATATATCCAAAAGTAAGGAGGTGCAAGCGCGCCTTACACAAATAAAATATGTACACAGACATGTTCAGAATGACCCCAAAAATGACATATGTCAAGATCATCCTCTCCTTTTGATCTGGATATTATCTTTCGAACTTATACGTCCTTTGCTTGGGTATAACTTTTATCTATGGGCTGGTTCTCCAGTAACTTACTTTTAAGTCGCTTGGCTGGTATTCTAAGACGAGCCTTTAAAATGATTGAAGACAGGAATATCATTGATACATTTTCTTCACCCCGTAGTAATGTTACTTTATGGGTCAATTCTCAAGTAAAATAACCAGCTGCATTCATCCCCTTAAACAATTCAATCGTCATACTCGCGCTTCTAGCAATGCTCATCCATTTACCCTTGAGCCTAATTTCGGTCAAACTGTCAAGTACATAAATTCGGCCTTTTTACTTGCGATTATAGGTACTAGAATGCAAGTTATGCATTCGTGCAGATTAAAAAATTCGAGATAACAATCAAACATGACATTACGATGATAGAGAAACATATTTGAGTTACTGGCAAAATTCTGTCCGTCTGTCTGTCTGTCTGACTGTCTGTACGGATGTTTTTTGGACTGCAGCCTAAACGGTTGGGCCAATCTTCTTCAAATTTTGAACTTAAGGTTATTTTGACATTCTACAGAGGAATTTTTTCAATTTTTTTTTAGCTCAAAAATTAACGGTACCTGTCTTATAACCGTTACATAAAAGCTTATTTTTCTCGAAAACGGCTACAAGAATTTTTATAAAAAAAAATCAGTGTACTACTGTGGGTATGCACTATATTTTAGTGAAAAAAAAAATTAATATGGTGGGCTAAAAACGGTACTTCCCATAGGACTGAGTTTTTTTTCTTCGGCTTTCTCGAAAACTGGTGACCCGATTACAATCAAAATTGATATTCATGACGATGTAGGTAGCCTAAGTAATTTTGCATACATTTTTTTTCGAAAACTCTTTTTTTTTGTATTTTTTTTTTTTTTTTTTTTTGAAAAGTCAATATTTTGAAAACGAGTAAGTGAATTTTTTTTTAAATTTTGTTTTTAAATGTTCGTTATTTTTGTGCTTAAGTTTGAATTCTTGAATTGTTTTTTTTTAATTTTTTAAAAAAAGTTGTTAAAAAACCGTTTTATTTCAAAACAGCTCCTACGATTTTGAAAAAAAAATTCACACTTTTTTACATTTCCTAAAAACTATTTTACGTCCTTTTTGCAAACAACCAAAAGTCAAAAAAATCGAAGAAGAACTTTAAAGATCCCCTAATAATATTATCAAATTTTAATCCACGCTGTAACCCCACATAAGAGCAAGTGTTTACGTGCGATCTAGTCGTGCAATTTATTTTGAAAAGCTCGTCGTGGCAATGTTTTTATAAACCGCTTGTTTGGTCCTGCTGGAAGAGATTCAAAAGGAACACCCCTATTAACACTTTATTCTCACAATAAATTTGTATGTTTTTATTTTAATGCAAGTTCTTGAGGTGTCAAGAATAAAAATAAGATAGATATACGGACAAACGAACGTTAGCAACCTTTCTGTTTATTGAGCTTACATTAGCTTTGACTTTAGCAATACAATATTTGTTTAATAACGTCTACGTGCAACCTCTTATCTTTTCATATAATCAACAATTTAAATATATGTACATATTTATTGCACGCAAAATTAAATCTTTCATGAACAAAATACTGGTAATTTGTATTTGTCTATTCTTACCACCCAAGCAATAAAAAAATACAGCCCAAAATTATGTGACGTTGTCAATGAAGATTTTGACGAATATTTATTGATTAAACTTATATAAGAATAAGTTGGTTGGAATGTACTTCAATTGACGCATTAGATAATGCGTTTATACTTAACAGATTGTTGCTGAACTTGTTTTGTTAAACCAAAAGGTCATTTTGTTTCCATTTAACAGAGGCGATAGTTTGAAGTTCCTTGGCTCTGATGACACGTCTTTTAAACATTTCACAGTAATTGGTAAGTGATCGGAAAATTTCTTACATTGTACTAAATAATTCCGCAATCATTCTTTGCAGCACACTAGTCAATGACAGATCTACCATGTCCTCCAATAAAAGCGTTGTTTCTTAATTAGTTTCTTAGTTCAATAATTATTTTTTCTTAATTTCGATTTATTTAAATTAAAAAAAAATAAATAACGAAAATACATTATTTCGATGCAATGCACAAAATGAAAAGTTAAAATATTTAATAAAATAATTAATAAATAAATAATAATAAATAATAAATGAAAAATAAATAATAAAATATTTAATAGCAATAAAAATTAAGCTCAAAATTATGTGACGTCAATAAAAATCAAGTTTGGCGATATTCCGAAAGCAGAGCCACTAATGAGTCCAATTGTCTTTTTGAAACCATCTAAGAACCCATTGAAATATACACAAACAGAGGCGATAGTTTGAAGTTCCTTGGCTCTGATGATGTTGGTAGTGATTATTTTCAAAACAGACCTAAGACGTGTATCAGTTATTCTGGATCTTACAGGTGACTTTACTTTACCCTTTCATGAGTAAAAACCGATAGATACTTCAAAACATGCAAATGATTTCATATGCCAACTTTTTGAGTGTTCGAAAATCTGATTGGGAAATACTTGTAAAATTCGGCCATTCCAGCTGCATCGAATTTATATCCTAATTCGGAGTCACACTGGATTTCGATTATATCTATTTGCAATGATTTGGCACTGATTCTATATTATTGGAAAAAATTGAAGAAACAACAACCTGTCTTTCAAAGCTTCAAAATTTGCAAACCGAAATAATTTGTGTGCATGAGGCAGGAATGGATAAATTCAAAACAATTTAATGGGTTTGTTCCATGATCATCACTGATGTATTTTTCATTTGGAAAACAAAAATTGAAAATTTGTGAAAACCTGAAAAATCAAAATACAAATTATAAAATAAAGCTCAAAATTAAAAATAACGCGGCCTGCGGGTCTCAAAGTTATCCGTTGTGGGCCGCATGCGGCTCGTGGGCCGCGAGTTTGACATGCTTGATGTACATATATCCAAAAGTAAGGAGGTGCAAGCGCGCCCTACACAAATAAAATATGTACACAGACATGTTCAGAATGACCTCAAAAATGACATATGTCAAGATCATCCCCTCCTTTTGATCTGGATATTATCTTTCGAACTTATACGTCCTTAGCTTGGGTATAACTTTTATCTATGGGCTGGTTCTCCAGTAACTTACTTTTAAGTCGCTTGGCTGGTATTCTAAGACGAGCCTTTAAAATGATTGGAGACAGGAATATCGTTGATACATTTTCTTCACCCCGTAGTAATGTTACTTTATGGGTCAATTCTCAAGTAAAATAACCAGCTGCATTCATCCCCTTAAACAATTCAATCGTCATACTCGCGCTTCTAGCAATGCTCATCCATTTACCCTTGAGCCTAATTTCGGTCAAACTGTCAAGTACATAAATTCGTCCTTTTTACTTGCGATTATAGGTAATAGAATGCAAGTTATGCATTCGTGCAGATTAAAAAATTCGAGATAACAATCAAACATGACATTACGATGATAGAGAAACATATTTGAGTTACTGGCAAAATTCTGTCCGTCTGTCTGTCTGTCTGACTGTCTGTACGGATGTTTTTTGGACTGCAGCCTAAACGGTTGGGCCAATCTTCTTCAAATTTTGAATTTAAGGTTATTTTGACATTCTACAGAGGAATTTTTTCAATTTTTTTTTAGCTCAAAAATTTACGGTACCTGTCTTATAACCGTTATATAAAAGCTTATTTTTCTCGAAAACGGCTACAAGAATTTTTATAAAAAAAAATCAGTGTACTACTGTGGGAATGCACTATATTTTAGTGAAAAAAAAATTAATATGGTGGGCTAAAAACAGTACCTCCCATAGGACCGGGTTTTTTTCTTCGGCTTTCTCGAAAACTGGTGACCCGATTACAATCAAAATTGATATTCATGAAGATGTAGGTAGCCTAAGTAATTTTGCATACATTTTTTTCGAAAACTCTTTTTTTTGTATTTTTTTTTTTTTTTTTTTTTGAAAGGTCAATATTTTGAAAACGAATAAGGGAATTTTTTTTAAATTTTGTTTTTAAATGTTCGTTATTTTTGTGCTTAAGTTTGAATTCTTGAATTGTTTTTTTTTAATTTTTTAAAAAAAGTTGTTAAAAAACCGTTTTATTTAAAAACAGCTCCTACGATTTTGAAAAAAAAATTTACACTTTTTACATTTCCTAAAAACTATCTTACGTCCTTTTTGCAAACAACCAAAAGTCAAAAAAATCGAAGAAGAACTTTAAAGTTCCACTAATAATATTATCAAATTTTAATCCACGCTGTAACCCCACATAAGAGCAAGTGTTTACGTGCGATCTAGTCGTGCAATTTATTTTGAAAAGCTCGTCGTGGCAATGTTTTTATAAACCGCTTGTTTGGTCCTGCTGGAAGAGATTCAAAAGGAACACCCCTATTAACACTTTATTCTCACAATAAATTTGTATGTTTTTATTTTAATGCAAGTTCTTGAGGTGTAGAAATCAAAATAAAAATAAGATAGATATACGGACAAACGAACGTTAGCAACCTTTCTGTTTATTGAGCTTACATTAGCTTTGACTTTAGCAATACAATATTTGTTGAATAACGTCTACGTGCAACCTCTTATCTTTTCATATAATCAACAATTTAAATGTATGTACATATTTATTGCACGCAAAATTAAATCTTTCATGAACAAAATACTGGTAATTTGTAAGTGTCTATTCTTTCCACCCAAGCAATAAAAAAATACAGCCCAAAATTATGTGACGTTGTCAATGAAGATTTTGACGAATATTTTTTGATTAAACTTATATAAGAATAAGTTGGTTGGAATGTACTTCAATTGACGCATTAGATAATGCGTTTAGACTTAACAGATTGTTGCTGAACTTGTTTTGTTAAACCAAAAGGTCATTTTGTTTCCATTTAACAGAGGCGATAGTTTGAAGTTCCTTGGCTCTGATGCCACGTCTTTTAAACATTTCACAGTAATTGGTAAGTGATCGGAAAATTTCTTACATTGTACTAAATAATTCCGCAATCATTCTTTGCAGCACACTAGTCAATGACAGATCTACCATGTCCTCCAATAAAAGCGTTGTTTCTTAATTAGTTTCTTAATTCAATAATTATTTTTTCTTAATTTCGATTTATTTAAATTTAAAAAAAATAAATAACGAAAATACATTATTTCGATGCAATGCACAAAATGAAAAGTTAAAATATTTAATAAAATAATTAATAAATAAATAATAATAAATAATAAATGAAAAATAAATAATAAAATATTTAATAGCAATAAAAATTAAGCTGAAAATTATGTGACGTCAATGAAAATCAAATTTGGCGATATTCCGAAAGCAGAGCCACTAATGAGTACAATTGTCTTTTTGAAACCATCTAGGAACCCATTGAAATATACACAAACAGAGGCGATAGTTTGAAGTTCCTTGGCTCTGATGATGTTGGTAGTGATTATTTTCAAAACAGACCTAAGACGTGTATCAGTTATTCTGGATCTTACATGTGACTTTACTTTACCCTTTCATGAGTAAAAACCGATAGATACTTCAAAACATGCAAATGATTTCATATGCCAACTTTTTGAGTGGTCGAAAATCTGATTGGCAAATACTTGTAAAATTCGGCCATTCCAGCTGCATCGAATTTATATCCTAATTCGGAGTCACACTGGATTTCGATTACATCTATTTGCAATGATTTGGCACTGATTCTATATTATTGGAAAAAAATTGAAGAAACAACAACCTGTCTTTCAAAGCTTCAAAATTTGCAAACCGAAATAATTTGTGTGCATGAGGCAGGAATGGATAAATTCAAAACAATTTAATGGGTTTGTTCCATGTTCATCACTGACGTATTTTTCATTTGGAAAACAAAAATTGAAAATTTGTGAAAACCTGAAAAATCAAAATACTAATTATAAAATAAAGCTCAAAATTAAAAATAACGCGGCCTGCGGGTCTCAAAGTTATCCGTTGTGGGCCGCATGCGGCCCGTGGGCCGCGAGTTTGACATGCTGGATGTACATATATCCAAAAGTAAGGAGGTGTAAGCGCGCCTTACGCAAATAAAATATGTACACAGACATGTTCAGAATGACCCCAAAAATGACATATGTCAAGATCATCCTCTCCTTTTGATCTGGATATTATCTTTCGAACTTATACGTCCTTTGCTTGGGTATAACTTTTATCTATGGGCTGGTTCTCCAGTAACTTACTTTTAAGTCGCTTGGCTGGTATTCTAAGACGAGCCTTTAAAATGATTGGAGACAGGAATATCATTGATACATTTTCTTCACCCCGTAGTAATGTTACTTTATGGGTCAATTCTCAAGTAAAATAACCAGCTGCATTCATCCCCTTAAACAATTCAATCGTCATACTCGCGCTTCTAGCAATGCTCATCCATTTACCCTTGAGCCTAATTTCGGTCAAACTGTCAAGTACATAAATTCGTCCTTTTTACTTGCGATTATAGGTACTAGAATGCAAGTTATGCATTCGTGCAGATTAAAAAATTCGAGATAACAATCAAACATGACATTACGATGATAGAGAAACATATTTGAGTTACTGGCAAAATTCTGTCCGTCTGTCTGTCTGTCTGACTGTCTGTACGGATGTTTTTTGGACTGCAGCCTAAACGGTTGGGCCAATCTTCTTCAAATTTTGAACTTAAGGTTATTTTGACATTCTACAGAGGAATTTTTTCAATTTTTTTTTTTAGCTCAAAAATTAACGGTACCTGTCTTATAACCGTTATATAAAAGCTTATTTTTTCTCGAAAACGGCTACAAGAATTTTTATAAAAAAAAAATCAGTGTACTACTGTGGGAATGCACTATATTTTAGTGAAAAAAAATTAATATGGTGGGCTAAAAACGGTACCTCCCATAGGACCGGGTTTTTTTCTTCGGCTTTCTCGAAAACTGGTGACCCGATTACAATCAAAATTGATATTCATGAAGATGTAGGTAGCCTAAGTAATTTTGCATACATTTTTTTCGAAAACTCTTTTTTTTTTTTGAAAAGTCAATATTTTGAAAACGAGTAAGTGAATTTTTTTTAAATTTTGTTTTTAAATGTTCGTTATTTTTGTGCTTAAGTTTGAATTCTTGAATTGTTTTTTTTAATTTTTTTAAAAAAAAGTTGTTAAAAAACCGTTTTATTTAAAAACAGCTCCTACGATTTTGAAAAAAAAATTCACACTTTTTTACATTTCCTAAAAACTATCTTACGTCCTTTTTGCAAACAACCAAAAGTCAAAAAAATCGAAGAAGAACTTTAAAGTTCCACTAATAATATTATCAAATTTTAATCCACGCTGTAACCCCACATAAGAGCAAGTGTTTACGTGCGATCTAGTCGTGCAATTTATTTTGAAAAGCTCGTCGTGGCAATGTTTTTATAAACCGCTTGTTTGGTCCTGCTGGAAGAGATTCAAAAGGAACACCCCTATTAACACTTTATTCTCACAATAAATTTGTATGTTTTTATTTTAATGCAAGTTCTTGAGGTGTAGAAATCAAAATAAAAATAAGATAGATATACGGACAAACGAACGTTAGCAACCTTTCTGTTTATTGAGCTTACATTAGCTTTGACTTTAGCAATACAATATTTGTTGAATAACGTCTACGTGCAACCTCTTATCTTTTCATATAATCAACAATTTAAATGTATGTACATATTTATTGCACGCAAAATTAAATCTTTCATGAACAAAATACTGGTAATTTGTAATTATTTATTCTTTCCACCCAAGCAATAAAAAAATACACCCCAAAATTATGTGATGTTGTCAATGAAGATTTTGACGAATATTTTTTGATTAAACTTATATAAGAATAAGTTGGTTGGAATGTACTTCAATTGACGCAGTAGATAATGCGTTTAGACTTAACAGATTGTTGCTGAACTTGTTTTGTTAAACCAAAAGGTCATTTTGTTTCCATTTAACAGAGGCGATAGTTTGAAGTTCCTTGGCTCTGATGACACGTCTTTTAAACATTTCACAGTAATTGGTAAGTGATCGGAAAATTTCTTACATTGTACTAAATAATTCCGCAATCATTCTTTTCAGCACAATAGTCAATGACAGATCTACCATGTCCTCCAATAAAAGCGTTGTTTCTTAATTAGTTTCTTAATTCAATAATTATTTTTTCTTAATTTCGATTTATTTAAATTTAAAAAAAATAAATAACGAAAATACATTATTTCGATGCAATGCACAAAATGAAAAGTTAAAATATTTAATAAAATAATTAATAAATAAATAATAATAAATAATAAAATATTTAATAGCAATAAAAATTAAGCTGAAAATTATGTGACGTCAATGAAAATCAAATTTGGCGATATTCCGAAAGCCACTAATGAGTCCAATTGTCTTTTTGAAACCATCTAGGAACCCATTGAAATATACACAAACAGAGGCGATAGTTTGAAGTTCCTTGGCTCTGATGATGTTGGTAGTGATTATTTTCAAAACAGACCTAAGACGTGTATCAGTTATTCTGGATCTTACAGGTGACTTTACTTTACCCTTTCATGAGTAAAAACCGATAGATACTTCAAAACATGCAAATGATTTCATATGCCAACGTTTTGAGTGTTCGAAAATCTGATTGGCAAATACTTGTAAAATTCGGCCATTCCAGCTGCATCGAATTTATATCCTAATTCGGAGTCACACTGGATTTCGATTACATCTATTTGCAATGATTTGGCACTGATTCTATATTATTGGAAAAAAATGAAGAAACAACAACCTGTCTTTCAAAGCTTCAAAATTTGCAAACCGAAATAATTTGTGTGCATGAGGCAGGAATGGATAAAATCAAAACAATTTAATGGGTTTGTTCCATGTTCATCACTGATGTATTTTTCATTTGGAAAACAAAAATTGAAAATTTGTGAAAACCTGAAAAATCAAAATACAAATTATAAAATAAAGCTCAAAATTAAAAGTAACGCGGCCTGCGGGTCTCAAAGTTATCCGTTGTGGGCCGCATGCGGCCCGTGGGCCGCGAGTTTGACATGCTTGATGTACATATATCCAAAAGTAAGGAGGTGCAAGCGCGCCAAACACAAATAAAATATGTACACAGACATGTTCAGAATGACCCCAAAAATGACATATGTCAAGATCATCCTCTCCTTTTGATCTGGATATTATCTTTCGAACTTATACGTCCTTAGCTTGGGTATAACTTTTATCTATGGGCTGGTTTTCCAGTAACTTACTTTTAAGTCGCTTGGCTGGTATTCTAAGACGAGCCTTTAAAATGATTGGAGACAGGAATATCATTGATACATTTTCTTCACCCCGTAGTAATGTTACTTTATGGGTCAATTCTCAAGTAAAATAACCAGCTGCATTCATCCCCTTAAACAATTCAATCGTCATACTCGCGCTTCTAGCAATGCTCATCCATTTACCCTTGAGCCTAATTTCGGTCAAACTGTCAAGTACATAAATTCGTCCTTTTTACTTGCGATTATAGGTACTAGAATGCAAGTTATGCATTCGTGCAGATTAAAAAATTCGAGATAACAATCAAACATGACATTACGATGATAGAGAAACATATTTGAGTTACTGGCAAAATTCTGTCCGTCTGTCTGTCTGTCTGACTGTCTGTACGGATGTTTTTTGGACTGCAGCCTAAACGGTTGGGTCAATCTTCTTCAAATTTTGAATTTAAGGTTATTTTGACATTCTACAGAGGAATTTTTTCAATTTTTTTTTAGCTCAAAAATTTACGGTACCTGTCTTATAACCGTTATATAAAAGCTTATTTTTTCTCGAAAACGGCTACAAGAATTTTTATAAAAAAAAATCAGTGTACTACTGTGGGAATGCACTATATTTTAGTGAAAAAAAATTAATATGGTGGGCTAAAAACGGTACCTCCCATAGGACCGGGTTTTTTTCTTCGGCTTTCTCGAAAACTGGTGACCCGATTACAATCAAAATTGATATTCATGAAGATGTAGGTAGCCTAAGTAATTTTGCATACATTTTTTTCGAAAACTCTTTTTTTTGTATTTTTTTTTTTTTTTTTTTTGAAAGGTCAATATTTTGAAAACGAATAAGTGAATTTTTTTTAAATTTTGTTTTTAAATGTTCGTTATTTTTGTGCTTAAGTTTGAATTCTTGAATTGTTTTTTTAATTTTTTAAAAAAAGTTGTTAAAAAACCGTTTTGTTTAAAAACAGCTCCTAGGATTTTGAAAAAAAAATTCACACTTTTTTACATTTCCTTAAAACTATCTTACGTCCTTTTTGCAAACAACCAAAAGTCAAAAAAATCGAAGAAGAACTTTAAAGTTCCACTAATAATATTATCAAATTTTAATCCACGCTGTAACCCCACATAAGAGCAAGTGTTTACGTGCGATCTAGTCGTGCAATTTATTTTGAAAAGCTCGTCGTGACAATGTTTTTATAAACCGCTTGTTTGGTCCTGCTGGAAGAGATTCAAAAGGAACACCCCTATTAACACTTTATTCTCACAATAAATTTGTATGTTTTTATTTTAATGCAAGTTCTTGAGGTGTAGAAATCAAAATAAAAATAAGATAGATATACGGACAAACGAACGTTAGCAACCTTTCTGTTTATTGAGCTTACATTAGCTTTGACTTTAGCAATACAATATTTGTTGAATAACGTCTACGTGCAACCTCTTATCTTTTCATATAATCAACAATTTAAATGTATGTACATATTTATTGCACGCAAAATTAAATCTTTCATGAACAAAATACTGGTAATTTGTAATTGTCTATTCTTTCCACCCAAGCAATAAAAAAATACAGCCCAAAATTATGTGACGTTGTCAATGAAGATTTTGACGAATATTTTTTGATTAAACTTATATAAGAATAAGTTGGTTGGAATGTACTTCAATTGACGCAGAAGATAATGCGTTTAGACTTAACAGATTGTTGCTGAACTTGTTTTGTTAAACCAAAAGGTCATTTTGTTTCCATTTAACAGAGGCGATAGTTTGAAGTTCCTTGGCTCTGATGACACGTCTTTTAAACATTTCACAGTAATTGGTAAGTGATCGTAAAAATTCTTACATTGTACTAAATAATTCCGCAATCATTCTTTGCAGCACAATAGTCAATGACAGATCTACCATGTCCTCCAATAAAAGCGTTGTTTCTTAATTAGTTTCTTAATTCAATAATTATTTTTTCTTAATTTCGATTTATTTAAATTTAAAAAAAATAAATAACGAAAATACATTATTTCGATGCAATGCACAAAATGAAAAGTTAAAATATTTAATAAAATAATTAATAAATAAATAATAATAAATAATAAAATATTTAATAGCAATAAAAATTAAGCTGAAAATTATGTGACGTCAATGAAAATCAAATTTGGCGATATTCCGAAAGCAGAGCCACTAATGAGTCCAATTGTCTTTTTGAAACCATCTAGGAACCCATTGAAATATACACAAACAGAGGCGATAGTTTGAAGTTCCTTGGCTCTGATGATGTTGGTAGTGATTATTTTCAAAACAGACCTAAGACGTGTATCAGTTATTCTGGATCTTACAGGTGACTTTACTTTACCCTTTCATGAGTAAAAACCGATAGATACTTCAAAACATGCAAATGATTTCATATGCCAACGTTTTGAGTGTTCGAAAATCTGATTGGCAAATACTTGTAAAATTTGGCCATTCCAGCTGCATCGAATTTATATCCTAATTCGGAGTCACACTGGATTTCGATTACATCTATTTGCAATGATTTGGCACTGATTCTATATTATTGGAAAAAATTGAAGAAACAACAACCTGTCTTTCAAAGCTTCAAAATTTGCAAACCGAAATAATTTGTGTGCATGAGGCTGGAATGGATAAAATCAAAACAATTTAATGGGTTTGTTCCATGTTCATCACTGATGTATTTTTCATTTGGAAAACAAAAATTGAAAATTTGTGAAAACCTGAAAAATCAAAATACAAATTATAAAATAAAGCTCAAAATTAAAAGTAACGCGGCCTGCGGGTCTCAAAGTTATCCGTTGTGGGCCGCATGCGGCCCGTGGGCCACGAGTTTAACATGCTTGATGTACGTATATCCAAAAGTAAGGAGGTGCAAGCGCGCCTTACACAAATAAAATATGTACACAGACATGTTCAGAATGACCCCAAAAATGACATATGTCAAGATCATCCTCTCCTTTTTATCTGGATATTATCTTTCGAACTTATACGTCCTTAGCTTGGGTATAACTTTTATCTATTGGCTGGTTCTCCAGTAACTTACTTTTAAGTCGCTTGGCTGGTATTCTAAGACGAGCCTTTAAAATGATTGGAGACAGGAATATCATTGATACATTTTCTTCACCCCGTAGTAATGTTACTTTATGGGTCAATTCTCAAGTAAAATAACCAGCTGCATTCATCCCCTTAAACAATTCAATCGTCATACTCGCGCTTCTAGCAATGCTCATCCATTTACCCTTGAGCCTAATTTCGGTCAAACTGTCAAGTACATACATTCGTCCTTTTTACTTGCGATTATAGGTACTAGAATGCAAGTTATGCATTCGTGCAGATTAAAAAATTCGAGATAACAATCAAACATGACATTACGATGATAGAGAAACATATTTGAGTTACTGGCAAAATTCTGTCCGTCTGTCTGTCTGTCTGACTGTCTGTACGGATGTTTTTTGGACTGCAGCCTAAACGGTTGGGCCAATCTTCTTCAAATTTTGAATTTAAGGTTATTTTGACATTCTACAGAGGAATTTTTTCAATTTTTTTTTAGCTCAAAAATTAACGGTACCTGTCTTATTACCGTTATATAAAAGCTTATTTTTCTCGAAACCGGCTACAAGAATTTTTATAAAAAAAAATCAGTGTACTACTGTGGGTATGCACTATATTTTAGTGAAAAAAAATTAATATGGTGGGCTAAAAACGGTACCTCCCATAGGACCGGGTTTTTTTTCTTCGGCTTTCTCGAAAACTGGTGACCCGATTACAATCAAAATTAATATTCATGAAGATGTAGGTAGCCTAAGTAATTTTGCATACATTTTTTTCGAAAGCTCTTTTTTTTGTATTTTTTTTTTTTTGAAAGGTCAATATTTTGAAAACGAGTAAGTGATTTTTTTTTTAAATTTTGTTTTTAAATGTTCGTTATTTTTGTGCTTAAGTTTGAATTCTTGAATTGTTTTTTTTTTAATTTTTTTAAAAAAGTTGTTAAAAAACCGTTTTGTTTAAAAACAGCTCCTACGATTTTGAAAAAAAATTCACACTTTCTTACATTTCCTAAAAACTATCTTACGTCCTTTTTGCAAACAACCAAAAGTCAAAAAAATCGAAGAAGAACTTTAAAGTTCCCCTAATAATATTATCAAATTTTAATCCACGCTGTAACCCCACATAAGAGCAAGTGTTTACGTGCGATCTAGTCGTGCAATTGATTTTGAAAAGCTCGTCGTGGCAATGTTTTTATAAACCGCTTATTTGGTCCTGCTGGAAGAGATTCAAAAGGAACACCCCTATTAACACTTTATTCTCACAATAAATTTGTATGTTTTTATTTTAATGCAAGTTCTTGAGGTGTAGAAATCAAAATAAAAATAAGATAGATATACGGACAAACGAACGTTAGCAACCTTTCTGTTTATTGAGCTTACATTAGCTTTGACTTTAGCAATACAATATTTGTTGAATAACGTCTACGTGCAACCTCTTATCTTTTCATATAATCAACAATTTAAATGTATGTACATATTTATTGCACGCAAAATTAAATCTTTCATGAACAAAATACTGGTAATTTGTAATTGTCTATTCTTTCCACCCAAGCAATAAAAAAATACAGCCCAAAATTATGTGACGTTGTCAATGAAGATTTTGACGAATATTTTTTGATTAAACTCATATAAGAATAAGTTGGTTGGAATGTACTTCAATTGACGCATTAGATAATGCGTTTAGACTTAACAGATTGTTGCTGAACTTGTTTTGTTAAACCAAAAGGTCATTTTGTTTCCATTTAACAGAGGCGATAGTTTGAAGTTCCTTGGCTCTGATGCCACGTCTTTTAAACATTTCACAGTAATTGGTAAGTGATCGGAAATTTTCTTACATTGTACTAAATAATTCCGCAATCATTCTTTGCAGCACACTAGTCAATGACAGATCTACCATGTCCTCCAATAAAAGCGTTGTTTCTTAATTAGTTTCTTAATTCAATAATTATTTTTTCTTAATTTCGATTTATTTAAATTAAAAATAAATAAATAACGAAAAAACATTATTTCGATGCAATGCACAAAATAAAAAGTTAAAATATTTAATAAAATAATTAATAAATAAATAATAATAAATAATAAAATATTTAATAGCAATAAAAATTAAGCTCAAAATTATGTGACGTCAATGAAAATCAAATTTGGCGATATTCCGAAAGCAGAGCCACTAATGAGTCCAATTGTCTTTTTGAAACCATCTAGGAACCCATTGAAATATACACAAACAGAGGCGATAGTTTGAAGTTCCTTGGCTCTGATGATGTTGGTAGTGATTATTTTCAAAACAGACCTAAGACGTGTATCAGTTATTCTGGATCTTACAGGTGACTTTACTTTACCCTTTCATGAGTAAAAACCGATAGATACTTCAAAACATGCAAATGATTTCATATGCCAACGTTTTGAGTGTTCGAAAATCTGATTGGCAAATACTTGTAAGATTCGGCCATTCCAGCTGCATCGAATTTATATCCTAATTCGGAGTCACACTGGATTTCGATTACATCTATTTGCAATGATTTGGTACTGATTCTATATTATTGGAAAAAATTGAAGAAATAACAACCTGTCTTTCAAAGCTTCAAAATTTGCAAACCGAAATAATTTGTGTGCATGAGGCTGGAATGGATAAATTCAAAACATTTTAATGGGTTTGTTCCATGTTCATCACTGATGTATTTTTTATTTGGAAAACAAAAATTGAAAATTTGTGAAAACCTGAAAAATCAAAATACAAATTATAAAATAAAGCTCAAAATTAAAAATAACGCGGCCTGCGGGTCTCAAAGTTATCCGTTGTGGGCCGCATGCGGCCCGTGGGCCACGAGTTTAACATGCTTGATGTACGTATATCCAAAAGTAAGGAGGTGCAAGCGCGCCTTACACAAATAAAATATGTACACAGACATGTTCAGAATGACCCCAAAAATGACATATGTCAAGATCATCCTCTCCTTTTTATCTGGATATTATCTTTCGAACTTATACGTCCTTAGCTTGGGTATAACTTTTATCTATGGGCTGGTTCTCCAGTAACTTACTTTTAAGTCGCTTGGCTGGTATTCTAAGACGAGCCTTTAAAATGATTGGAGACAGGAATATCATTGATACATTTTCTTCACCCCGTAGTAATGTTACTTTATGGGTCAATTCTCAAGTAAAATAACCAGCTGCATTCATCCCCTTAAACAATTCAATCGTCATACTCGCGCTTCTAGCAATGCTCATCCATTTACCCTTGAGCCTAATTTCAAACTGTCAAGTACATAAATTCGTCCTTTTTACTTGCGATTATAGGTACTAGAATGCAAGTTATGCATTCGTGCAGATTAAAAAAATCGAGATAACAATCAAACATGACATTACGATGATAGAGAAACATATTTGAGTTACTGGCAAAATTCTGTCCGTCTGTCTGTCTGTCTGACTGTCTGTACGGATGTTTTTTGGACTGTAGCCTAAACGGTTGGGCCAATCTTCTTCAAATTTTGAATTTAAGGTTATTTTGACATTCTACAGAGGAATTTTTTCAATTTTTTTTTTAGCTCAAAAATTAACGGTACCTGTCTTATTACCGTTATATAAAAGCTTATTTTTCTCGAAAACGGCTACAAGAATTTTTATAAAAAAAAATCAGTGTACTACTGTGGGTATGCACTATATTTTAGTGAAAAAAAAATTAATATGGTGGGCTAAAAACGGTACCTCCCATAGGACCGGGTTTTTTTTCTTCGGCTTTCTCGAAAACTGGTGACCCGATTACAATCAAAATTAATATTCATGAAGATGTAGGTAGCCTAAGTAATTTTGCATACATTTTTTTCGAAAGCTCTTTTTTTTGTATTTTGTTTTTTTTTAAAAGGTCAATATTTTGAAAACGAGTAAGTGAATTTTTTTTAAAATTTTGTTTTTAAATGTTCGTTATTTTTGTGCTTAAGTTTGAATTCTTGAATTGTTTTTTTTAATTTTTTTAAAAAAGTTGTTAAAAAACCGTTTTGTTTTTAAAAACAGCTCCTACGATTTTGAAAAAAAAATTCACACTTTTTTACATTTCCTAAAAACTATCTTACGTCCTTTTTGCAAACAACCAAAAGTCAAAAAAATCGAAGAAGAACTTTAAAGTTCCCCTAATAATATTATCAAATTTTAATCCACGCTGTAACCCCACATAAGAGCAAGTGTTTACGTGCGATCTAGTCGTGCAATTTATTTTGAAAAGCTCGTCGTGGCAATGTTTTTATAAACCGCTTGTTTGGTCCTGCTGGAAGAGATTCAAAAGGAACACCCCTATTAACACTTTATTCTCACAATAAATTTGTATGTTTTTATTTTAATGCAAGTTCTTGAGGTGTAGAAATCAAAATAAAAATAAGATAGATATACGGACAAACGAACGTTAGCAACCTTTCTGTTTATTGAGCTTACATTAGCTTTGACTTTAGCAATACAATATTTGTTGAATAACGTCTACGTGCAACCTCTTATCTTTTCATATAATCAACAATTTAAATGTATGTACATATTTATTGCACGCAAAATTAAATCTTTCATGAACAAAATACTGGTAATTTGTAATTGTCTATTCTTTCCACCCAAGCAATAAAAAAATACAGCCCAAAATTATGTGACGTTGTCAATGAAGATTTTGACGAATATTTTTTGATTAAACTCATATAAGAATAAGTTGGTTGGAATGTACTTCAATTGACGCATTAGATAATGCGTTTATTGCTGAACTTGTTTTGTTAAACCAAAAGGTCATTTTGTTTCCATTTAACAGAGGCGATAGTTTGAAGTTCCTTGGCTCTGATGCCACGTCTTTTAAACATTTCACAGTAATTGGTAAGTGATCGGAAAATTTCTTACATTGTACTAAATAATTCCGCAATCATTCTTTGCAGCACACTAGTCAATGACAGATCTACCATGTCCTCCAATAAAAGCGTTGTTTCTTAATTAGTTTCTTAATTCAATAATTATTTTTTCTTAATTTCGATTTATTTAAATTAAAAATAAATAAATAACGAAAAAACATTATTTCGATGCAATGCACAAAATAAAAAGTTAAAATATTTAATAAAATAATTAATAAATAAATAATAATAAATAATAAAATATTTAATAGCAATAAAAATTAAGCTCAAAATTATGTGACGTCAATGAAAATCAAATTTGGCGATATTCCGAAAGCAGAGCCACTAATGAGTCCAATTGTCTTTTTGAAACCATCTAGGAACCCATTGAAATATACACAAACAGAGGCGATAGTTTGAAGTTCCTTGGCTCTGATGATGTTGGTAGTGATTATTTTCAAAACAGACCTAAGACGTGTATCAGTTATTCTGGATCTTACAGGTGACTTTACTTTACCCTTTCATGAGTAAAAACCGATAGATACTTCAAAACATGCAAATGATTTCATATGCCAACGTTTTGAGTGTTCGAAAATCTGATTGGCAAATACTTGTAAGATTCGGCCATTCCAGCTGCATCGAATTTATATCCTAATTCGGAGTCACACTGGATTTCGATTACATCTATTTGCAATGATTTGGCACTGATTCTATATTATTGGAAAAAATTGAAGAAATAACAACCTGTCTTTCAAAGCTTCAAAATTTGCAAACCGAAATAATTTGTGTGCATGAGGCTGGAATGGATAAATTCAAAACATTTTAATGGGTTTGTTCCATGTTCATCACTGATGTATTTTTTATTTGGAAAACAAAAATTGAAAATTTGTGAAAACCTGAAAAATCAAAATACAAATTATAAAATAAAGCTCAAAATTAAAAATAACGCGGCCTGCGGGTCTCAAAGTTATCCGTTGTGGGCCGCATGCGGCCCGTGGGCCACGAGTTTAACATGCTTGATGTACGTATATCCAAAAGTAAGGAGGTGCAAGCGCGCCTTACACAAATAAAATATGTACACAGACATGTTCAGAATGACCCCAAAAATGACATATGTCAAGATCATCCTCTCCTTTTTATCTGGATATTATCTTTCGAACTTATACGTCCTTAGCTTGGGTATAACTTTTATCTATGGGCTGGTTCTCCAGTAACTTACTTTTAAGTCGCTTGGCTGGTATTCTAAGACGAGCCTTTAAAATGATTGGAGACAGGAATATCATTGATACATTTTCTTCACCCCGTAGTAATGTTACTTTATGGGTCAATTCTCAAGTAAAATAACCAGCTGCATTCATCCCCTTAAACAATTCAATCGTCATACTCGCGCTTCTAGCAATGCTCATCCATTTACCCTTGAGCCTAATTTCAAACTGTCAAGTACATAAATTCGTCCTTTTTACTTGCGATTATAGGTACTAGAATGCAAGTTATGCATTCGTGCAGATTAAAAAAATCGAGATAACAATCAAACATGACATTACGATGATAGAGAAACATATTTGAGTTACTGGCAAAATTCTGTCCGTCTGTCTGTCTGTCTGACTGTCTGTACGGATGTTTTTTGGACTGTAGCCTAAACGGTTGGGCCAATCTTCTTCAAATTTTGAATTTAAGGTTATTTTGACATTCTACAGAGGAATTTTTTCAATTTTTTTTTTAGCTCAAAAATTAACGGTACCTGTCTTATTACCGTTATATAAAAGCTTATTTTTCTCGAAAACGGCTACAAGAATTTTTATAAAAAAAAATCAGTGTACTACTGTGGGTATGCACTATATTTTAGTGAAAAAAAAATTAATATGGTGGGCTAAAACGGTACCTCCCATAGGACCGGGTTTTTTTTCTTCGGCTTTCTCGAAAACTGGTGACCCGATTACAATCAAAATTAATATTCATGAAGATGTAGGTAGCCTAAGTAATTTTGCATACATTTTTTTCGAAAGCTCTTTTTTTTGTATTTTTTTTTTTTTAAAAGGTCAATATTTTGAAAACGAGTAAGTGAATTTTTTTTAAAATTTTGTTTTTAAATGTTCGTTATTTTTGTGCTTAAGTTTGAATTCTTGAATTGTTTTTTTTAATTTTTTTAAAAAAGTTGTTAAAAAACCGTTTTGTTTTTAAAAACAGCTCCTACGATTTTGAAAAAAAAATTCACACTTTTTTACATTTCCTAAAAACTATCTTACGTCCTTTTTGCAAACAACCAAAAGTCAAAAAAATCGAAGAAGAACTTTAAAGTTCCCCTAATAATATTATCAAATTTTAATCCACGCTGTAACCCCACATAAGAGCAAGTGTTTACGTGCGATCTAGTCGTGCAATTTATTTTGAAAAGCTCGTCGTGGCAATGTTTTTATAAACCGCTTGTTTGGTCCTGCTGGAAGAGATTCAAAAGGAACACCCCTATTAACACTTTATTCTCACAATAAATTTGTATGTTTTTATTTTAATGCAAGTTCTTGAGGTGTAGAAATCAAAATAAAAATAAGATAGATATACGGACAAACGAACGTTAGCAACCTTTCTGTTTATTGAGCTTACATTAGCTTTGACTTTAGCAATACAATATTTGTTGAATAACGTCTACGTGCAACATCTTATCTTTTCATATAATCAACAATTTAAATGTATGTACATATTTATTGCACGCAAAATTAAATCTTTCATGAACAAAATACTGGTAATTTGTAATTGTCTATTCTTTCCACCCAAGCAATAAAAAAATACAGCCCAAAATTATGTGACGTTGTCAATGAAGATTTTGACGAATATTTTTTGATTAAACTCATATAAGAATAAGTTGGTTGGAATGTACTTCAATTGACGCATTAGATAATGCGTTTATTGCTGAACTTGTTTTGTTAAACCAAAAGGTCATTTTGTTTCCATTTAACAGAGGCGATAGTTTGAAGTTCCTTGGCTCTGATGCCACGTCTTTTAAACATTTCACAGTAATTGGTAAGTGATCGGAAAATTTCTTACATTGTACTAAATAATTCCGCAATCATTCTTTGCAGCACACTAGTCAATGACAGATCTACCATGTCCTCCAATAAAAGCGTTGTTTCTTAATTAGTTTCTTAATTCAATAATTATTTTTTCTTAATTTCGATTTATTTAAATTAAAAATAAATAAATAAAGAAAATACATTATTTCGATGCAATGCACAAAATAAAAAGTTAAAATATTTAATAAAATAATTAATAAATAAATAATAATAAATAATAAAATATTTAATAGCAATAAAAATTAAGCTCAAAATTATGTGACGTCAATGAAAATCAAATTTGGCGATATTCCGAAAGCAGAGCCACTAATGAGTCCAATTGTCTTTTTGAAACCATCTAGGAACCCATTGAAATATACACAAAGAGAGGCGATAGTTTGAAGTTCCTTGGCTCTGATGATGTTGGTAGTGATTATTTTCAAAACAGACCTAAGACGTGTATCAGTTATTCTGGATCTTACAGGTGACTTTACTTTACCCTTTCATGAGTAAAAACCGATAGATACTTCAAAACATGCAAATGATTTCATATGCCAACGTTTTGAGTGTTCGAAAATCTGATTGGCAAATACTTGTAAGATTCGGCCATTCCAGCTGCATCGAATTTATATCCTAATTCGGAGTCACACTGGATTTCGATTACATCTATTTGCAATGATTTGGCACTGATTCTATATTATTGGAAAAAATTGAAGAAATAACAACCTGTCTTTCAAAGCTTCAAAATTTGCAAACCGAAATAATTTGTGTGCATGAGGCTGGAATGGATAAATTCAAAACAATTTAATGGGTTTGTTCCATGTTCATCACTGATGTATTTTTCATTTGGAAAACAAAAATTGAAAATTTGTGAAAACCTGAAAAATCAAAATACAAATTATAAAATAAAGCTCAAAATTAAAAATAACGCGGCCTGCGGGTCTCAAAGTTATCCGTTGTGGGCCGCATGCGGCCCGTGGGCCACGAGTTTGACATGCTTGATGTACATATATCCAAAAGTAAGGAGGTGCAAGCGCGCCTTACACAAATAAAATATGTACACAGACATGTTCAGAATGACCCCAAAAATGACATATGTCAAGATCATCCTCTCCTTTTTATCTGGATATTATCTTTCGAACTTATACGTCCTTTGCTTGGGTATAACTTTTATCTATGGGCTGGTTCTCCAGTAACTTACTTTTAAGTCGCTTGGCTGGTATTCTAAGACGAGCCTTTAAAATGATTGGAGACAGGAATATCATTGATACATTTTCTTCACCCCGTAGTAATGTTACTTTATGGGTCAATTCTCAAGTAAAATAACCAGCTGCATTCATCCCCTTAAACAATTCAATCGTCATACTCGCGCTTCTAGCAATGCTCATCCATTTACCCTTGAGCCTAATTTCGGTCAAACTGTCAAGTACATAAATTCGTCCTTTTTACTTGCGATTATAGGTACTAGAATGCAAGTTATGCATTCGTGCAGATTAAAAAATTCGAGATAACAATCAAACATGACATTACGATGATAGAGAAACATATTTGAGTTACTGGCAAAATTCTGTCCGTCTGTCTGTCTGTCTGTTTTTTGGACTGCAGCCTAAACGGTTGGGCCAATCTTCTTCAAATTTTGAATTTAAGGTTATTTTGACATTCTACAGAGGAATTTTTTCAATTTTTTTTTTAGCTCAAAAATTAACGGTACCTGTCTTATTACCGTTATATAAAAGCTTATTTTTCTCGAAAACGGCTACAAGAATTTTTATAAAAAAAAATCAGTGTACTACTGTGGGTATGCACTATATTTTAGTGAAAAAAAAATTAATATGGTGGGCTAAAAACGGTACCTCCCATAGGACCGGGTTTTTTTTCTTCGGCTTTCTCGAAAACTGGTGACCCGATTACAATCAAAATTAATATTCATGAAGATATAGGTAGCCTAAGTAATTTTGCATAAATTTTTTTCGAAAGCTCTTTTTTTTGTAATTTTTTTTTTAAAAAAGGTCAATATTTTGAAAACGAGTAAGTGAATTTTTTTTAAAATTTTGTTTTTAAATTTTCGTTATTTTTGTGCTTAAGTTTGAATTCTTGAATTGTTTTTTTTTAATTTTTTTAAAAAAGTTGTTAAAAAACCGTTTTGTTTAAAAACAGCTCCTACGATTTTGAAAAAAAAAATTCACACTTTTTTACATTTCCTAAAAACTATCTTACGTCCTTTTTGCAAACAACCAAAAGTCAAAAAAATCGAAGAAGAACTTTAAAGTTCCCCTAATAATATTATCAAATTTTAATCCACGCTGTAACCCCACATAAGAGCAAGTGTTTACGTGCGATCTAGTCGTGCAATTTATTTTGAAAAGCTCGTCGTGGCAATGTTTTTATAAACCGCTTGTTTGGTCCTGCTGGAAGAGATTCAAAAGGAACACCCCTATTAACACTTTATTCTCACAATAAATTTGTATGTTTTTATTTTAATGCAAGTTCTTGAGGTGTAGAAATCAAAATAAAAATAAGATAGATATACGGACAAACGAACATTAGCAACCTTTCTGTTTATTGAGCTTACATTAGCTTTGACTTTAGCAATACAATATTTGTTGAATAACGTCTACGTGCAACCTCTTATCTTTTCATTATTCAACAATTTAAATGTATGTACATATTTATTGCACGCAAAATTAAATCTTTCATTAACAAAATACTGGTAGTTTGTAATTGTCTATTCTTTCCACCCAAGCAATAAAAAAATACAGCCCAAAATTATGTGATGTTGTCAATGAAGATTTTGACGAATATTTTTTGATTAAACTTATATAAGAATAAGTTGGTTGGAATGTACTTCAATTGACGCAGTAGATAATGCGTTTAGACTTAACAGATTGTTGCTGAACTTGTTTTGTTAAACCAAAAGGTCATTTTGTTTCCATTTAACAGAGGCGATAGTTTGAAGTTCCTTGGCTCTGATGACACGTCTTTTAAACATTTCACAGTAATTGGTAAGTGATCGGAAAATTTCTTACATTGTACTAAATAATTCCGCAATCATTCTTTGCAGCACACTAGTCAATGACAGATCTACCATGTCCTCCAATAAAAGCGTTGTTTCTTAATTAGTTTCTTGATTCAATAATTAATTTTTCTTAATTTCGATTTATTTAAATTAAAAAAAATAAATAACGAAAATACATTATTTCGATGCAATGCACAAAATGAAAAGTTAAAATATTTAATAAAATAATTAATAAATAAATAATAATAAATAATAAATGAAAAATAAATAATAAAATATTTAATAGCAATAAAAATAAAGCTCAAAATTATGTGACGTCAATGAAAATCAAATTTGGCGATATTCCGAAAGCAGAGCCACTAATGAGTCCAATTGTCTTTTTGAAACCATCTAGGAACCCATTGAAATATACACAAACAGAGGCGATAGTTTGAAGTTCCTTGGCTCTGATGATGTTGGTAGTGATTATTTTCAAAACAGACCTAAGACGTGTATCAGTTATTCTGGATCTTACAGGTGACTTTACTTTACCCTTTCATGAGTTAAAACCGATAGATACTTCAAAACATGCAAATGATTTCATATGCCAACTTTTTGAGTGGTCGAAAATCTGATTGGCAAATACTTGTAAAATTCGGCCATTCCAGTTGCATCGAATTTATATCCTACTTCGGAGTCACACTGGATTTCGATTACATCTATTTGCAATGATTTGGCACTGATTCTATATTATTGGAAAAAATTGAAGAAACAACAACCTGTCTTTCAAAGCTTCAAAATTTGCAAACCGAAATAATTTGTGTGCATGAGGCTGGAATGGATAAATTCAAAACAATTTAATGGGTTTGTTCCATGTTCATCACTGATGTATTTTTCATTTGGAAAACAAAAATTGAAAATTTGTGAAAACCTGAAAAATCAAAATACAAATTATAAAATAAAACTCAAAATTAAAAATAACGCGGCCTGCGGGTCTCAAAGTTATCCGTTGTGGGCCGCGAGTTAGACATGCTTGATGTACATATATCCAAAAGTAAGGAGGTGCAAGCGCGCCTTACACAAATAAAATATGTACACAGACATGTTCAGAATGACCCCGAAAATGACATATGTCAAGATCATCCTCTCCTTTTGATCTGGATATTATCTTTCGAACTTATACGTCCTTAGCTTGGGTATAACTTTTATCTATGGGCTGGTTCTCCAGTAACTTACTTTTAAGTCGCTTGGCTGGTATTCTAAGACGAGCCTTTAAAATGATTGGAGACAGGAATATCATTGATACATTTTCTTCACCCCGTAGTAATGTTACTTTATGGGTCAATTCTCAAGTAAAATAACCAGCTGCATTCATCCCCTTAAACAATTCAATCGTCATACTCGCGCTTCTAGCAATGCTCATCCATTTACCCTTGAGCCTAATTTCGGTCAAACTGTCAAGTACATAAATTCGTCCTTTTTACTTGCGATTATAGGTACTAGAATGCAAGTTATGCATTCGTGCAGATTAAAAAATTCGAGATAACAATCAAACATGACATTACGATGATAGAGAAACATATTTGAGTTACTGGCAAAATTCTGTCCGTCTGTCTGTCTGTCTGACTGTCTGTACGGATGTTTTTTGGACTGCAGCCTAAACGGTTGGGCCAATCTTCTTCAAATTTTGAATTTAAGGTTATTTTGACATTCTACAGAGGAACTTTTTCAATTTTTTTTTTAGCTCAAAAATTAACGGTACCTGTCTTATAACCGTTATATAAAAGCTTATTTTTCTCGAAAACGGCTACAAGAATTTTTATAAAAAAAAAATCAGTGTACTACTGTGGGTATGCACTATATTTTAGTGAAAAAAAAATTAATATGGTGGGCTAAAAACGGTACCTCCCATAGGACCGGGTTTTTTTTCTTCGGCTTTCTCGAAAACTGGTGACCCGATTACAATCAAAATTGATATTCATGAAGATGTAGGTAGCCTAAGTAATTTTGCATACATTTTTTTCGAAAGCTCTTTTTTTTGTATTTTTTTTTTTTTTTTGAAAGGTCAATATTTTGAAAACGAGTTAGTGAATTTTTTTTAAAATTTTGTTTTTAAATGTTCGATATTTTTTGCTTAAGTTTGAATTCTTGAATTGTTTTTTTCAATTTTTTTAAAAAAGTTGTTAAAAAACCGTTTTGTTTAAAAACAGCTCCTACGATTTTGAAAAAAAAATTCACACTTTTTTTACATTTCCTAAAAACTATCTTACGTCCTTTTTGCAAACAACCAAAAGTCAAAAAAATCGAAGAAGAACTTTAAAGTTCCCCTAATAATATTATCAAATTTTAATCCACGCTGTAACCCCACATAAGAGCAAGTGTTTACGTGCGATCTAGTCGTGCAATTTATTTTGAAAAGCTCGTCGTGGCAATGTTTTTATAAACCGCTTGTTTGGTCCTGCTGGAAGAGATTCAAAAGGAACACCACTATTAACACTTTATTCTCACAATAAATTTGTATGTTTTTATTTTAATGCAAGTTCTTGAGGTGTAGAAATCAAAATAAAAATAAGATAGATATACGGACAAACGAACATTAGCAACCTTTCTGTTTATTGAGCTTACATTAGCTTTGACTTTAGCAATACAATATTTGTTGAATAACGTCTACGTGCAACCTCTTATCTTTTCATATAATCAACAATTTAAATATATGTACATATTTATTGCAAGCAAAATTAAATCTTTCATGAACAAAATACTGGTAATTTGTAATTGTCTATTCTTTCCACCCAAGCAATAAAAAAATACAGCCCAAAATTATGTGATGTTGTCAATGAAGATTTTGACGAATATTTTTTGATTAAACTTATATAAGAATAAGTTGGTTGGAATGTACTTCAATTGACGCAGTAGATAATGCGTTTAGACTTAACAGATTGTTGCTGAACTTGTTTTGTTAAACCAAAAGGTCATTTTGTTTCCATTTAACAGAGGCGATAGTTTGAAGTTCTTTGGCTCTGATGACACGTCTTTTAAACATTTCACAGTAATTGGTAAGTGATCGGAAAATTTCTTACATTGTACTAAATAATTCCGTAATCATTCTTTGCAGCACACTAGTCAATGACAGATCTACCATGTCCTCCAATAAAAGCGTTGTTTCTTAATTAGTTTCTTAATTCAATAATTATTTTTTCTTAATTTCGATATATTTTAATAAAAAATAAATAAATAACGAAAATACATTATTTCGATGAAATGCACAAAATGAAAAGTTAAAATATTTAATAAAATAATTAATAAATAAATAATAATAAATAATAAAATATTTAATAGCAATAAAAATTAAGCTCAAAATTATGTGACGTCAATGAAAATCAAATTTGGCGATATTCCGAAAGCAGAGCCACTAATGAGTCCAATTGTCTTTTTGAAACCATCTAGGAACCCATTGAAATATACACAAACAGAGGCTAAAGTTTGAAGTTCCTTGGCTCTGATGACACGTCTCTTAAACATTTCACAGTAATTGGTAAGTGATCGGAAAATTTTACATTGGACTGCGAATTTGGTAACTAAATAATTCCGCAATCATTCCTTAGAGCACACTAGTCAATGACAGATCTACCTTGTCCTCCAATAAAAGCGTTGTTTCTTAATTAATTTCATAATTCATTAATTAATTTTTTTTTATTTCGATTTATTTAAGTTTTAAAAAATAAATAACGAAAATACATTATTTCGATCCAATGCACAAAATGAAGTTAAAATATTTAATAAAATAAATAATAATAAATGAAAAATAAATAATAAAATATTTAATATTATAAAATGTGAATAATTGGATCTTTGTTCCACAATCAGACGAAGACGCGGGTCGAAGCTAGTCAGTCTATAAATGGTATATCCTCAACAGAGTAAGCTAAGTCCTCCCACAATTTTTAAAGCCGTAGCATCATACGCGAATGCATAATTGAATCGAATGTTGTTGTTGTCAATCGATTTCACGGCTTTAGTAATTGGATAACAAACCAACCCAACTACATAATTTGTCTGTAATATATTATTGTCGGTAAAAGTTTATTATCTATGTACATCAAGCATGTCAAACTCAATGTGTACCATTGGCCAAAACAGCAGTATTTAAATTTGTATGGGCCGCAAAAAAATAATTTTTTTTATTAAAAAAAATTATTTCGCAAAACAAGATGATGGTAACATTAACGTTTTTTTTTTACACTTGGCATCTCTTTACTACTACAACCTTTTCAACTTGGGGGTTAGTAGTGATTATTTTCAAAACAGACCTAAGACGTGCATCAGTTATTCTGGATCTTACAGGTGACTTTACTTTACCCTTTCATGAGTAAAAACCGATAGATACTTCAAAACATGCAAATGATTTCATATGCCAACTTTTTGAGTGGTCGAAAATCTGATTGGCAAATACTTGTAAAATTCGGCCATTCCAGCTGCATCGAATTTATATCCTAATTCGGAGTCACACTGGATTTCGATTACATCTATTTGCAATGATTTGGCACTGATTCTATATTATTGGAAAAAATTGAAGAAACAACAACCTGTCTTTCAAAGCTTCAAAATTTGCAAACCGAAATAATTTGTGTGCATGAGGCTGGAATGGATAAATTCAAAACAATTTAATGGGTTTGTTCCATGTTCATCACTGACGTATTTTTCATTTGGAAAACAAAAATTGAAAATTTGTGAAAACCTGAAAAATCAAAATACAAATTATAAAATAAAGCTCAAAATTAAAAATAACGCGGCCTGCGGGTCTCAAAGTTATCCGTTGTGGGCCGCATGCGGCCCGTGGGCCACGAGTTTGACATGCTTGATGTACATATATCCAAAAGTAAGGAGGTGCAAGCGCGCCTTACACAAATAAAATATGTACACAGACATGTTCAGAATGACCCCAAAAATGACATATGTCAAGATCATCCTCTCCTTTTTATCTGGATATTATCTTTCGAACTTATACGTCCTTAGCTTGGGTATAACTTTTATCTATGGGCTAGTTCTCCAGTAACTTACTTTTAAGTCGCTTGGCTGGTATTCTAAGACGAGCCTTTAAAATGATTGGAGACAGGAATATCATTGATACATTTTCTTCACCCCGTAGTAATGTTACTTTATGGGTCAATTCTCAAGTAAAATAACCAGCTGCATTCATCCCCTTAAACAATTCAATCGTCATACTCGCGCTTCTAGCAATGCTCATCCATTTACCCTTGAGCCTAGTTTCAAACTGTCAAGTACATAAATTTGTCCTTTTTACTTGCGATTATAGGTACTAGAATGCAAGTTATGCATTCGTGCAAATTAAAAAATTCGAGATAACAATCAAACATGACATTACGATGATAGAGAAACATATTTGAGTTACTGGCAAAATTCTGTCCATCTGTCTGTCTGTCTGACTGTCTGTACGGATGTTTTTTGGACTGCAGCCTAAACGGTTGGGCCAATCTTCTTCAAATTTTGAAGTTAAGGTTATTTTGACATTCTACAGAGGAATTTTTTCAATTTTTTTTTAGCTCAAAAATTAACGGTACCTGTCTTATAACCGTTATATAAAAGCTTATTTTTCTCGAAAACGGCTACAAGAATTTTTATAACAAAAAAATCAGTGCACTACTGTGGGTATGCACTATATTTTAGTGAAAAAAAAAATTAATATGGTGGGCTAAAAACGGTACTTCCCATAGGACCGGGTTTTTTTTCTTCGGCTTTCTCGAAAACTGGTGACCCGATTACAATCAAAATTGATATTCATGACGATGTAGGTAGCCTAAGTAATTTTGCATACATTTTTTTTCGAAAACTCTTTTTTTTTGTATTTTTTTTTTTTTTTTTTGAAAAGTCAATATTTTGAAAACGAGTAAGTGAATTTTTTTTTAAATTTTGTTTTTAAATGTTCGTTATTTTTGTGCTTAAGTTTGAATTCTTGAATTGTTTTTTTTTAATTTTTTAAAAAAAGTTGTTAAAAAACCGTTTTGTTTTTAAAAACAGCTCCTACGATTTTGAAAAAAAAATTCACACTTTTTTACATTTCCTAAAAACTATCTTACGTCCTTTTTGCAAACAACCAAAAGTCAAAAAAATCGAAGAAGAACTTTAAAGTTCCCCTAATAATATTATCAAATTTTAATCCACGCTGTAACCCCACATAAGAGGTGTTTACGGGCGATCTAGTCGTGCAATTTATTTTGAAAAGCTCGTCGTGACAATGTTTTTATAAACCGCTTGTTTGGTCCTGCTGGAAGAGATTCAAAAGGAACACCCCTATTAACACTTTATTCTCACAATAAATTTGTATGTTTTTATTTTAATGCAAGTTCTTGAGGTGTAGAAATCAAAATAAAAATAAGATAGATATACGGACAAACGAACGTTAGCAACCTTTCTGTTTATTGAGCTTACATTAGCTTTGACTTTAGCAATACAATATTTGTTGAATAACGTCTACGTGCAACCTCTTATCTTTTCATATAATCAACAATTTAAATGTATGTACATATTTATTGCACGCAAAATTAAATCTTTCATGAACAAAATACTGGTAATTTGTAATTGTCTATTCTTTCCACCCAAGCAATAAAAAAATACAGCCCAAAATTATGTGACGTTGTCAATGAAGATTTTGACGAATATTTATTGATTAAACTTATATAAGAATAAGTTGGTTGGAATGTACTTCAATTGACGCAGTAGATAATGCGTTTAGACTTAACAGATTGTTGCTGAACTTGTTTTGTTAAATCAAAAGGTCATTTTGTTTCCATTTAACAGAGGCGATAGTTTGAAGTTCCTTGGCTCTGATGACACGTCTTTTAAACATTTCACAGTAATTGGTAAGTGATCGGAAAATTTCTTACATTGTACTAAATAATTCCGCAATCATTCTTTGCAGCACACTAGTCAATGACAGATCTACCATGTCCTCCAATAAAAGCGTTGTTTCTTAATTAGTTTCTTGATTCAATAATTAATTTTTCTTAATTTCGATTTATTTAAATTAAAAAAAAATATATAACGAAAATACATTATTTCGATGCAATGCACAAAATGAAAAGTTAAAATATTTAATAAAATAATTAATAAATAAATAATAATAAATAATAAATGAAAAATAAATAATAAAATATTTAATAGCAATAAAAATAAAGCTCAAAATTATGTGACGTCAATGAAAATCAAATTTGGCGATATTCCGAAAGCAGAGCCACTAATGAGTCCAATTGTCTTTTTGAAACCATCTAGGAACCCATTGAAATATACACAAACAGAGGCGATAGTTTGAAGTTCCTTGGCTCTGATGATGTTGGTAGTGATTATTTTCAAAACAGACCTAAGACGTGTATCAGTTATTCTGGATCTTACAGGTGACTTTACTTTACCCTTTCATGAGTAAAAACCGATAGATACTTCAAAACATGCAAATGATTTCATATGCCAACTTTTTGAGTGGTCGAAAATCTGATTGGCAAATACTTGTAAAATTCGGCCATTCCAGTTGCATCGAATTTATATCCTACTTCGGAGTCACACTGGATTTCGATTACATCTATTTGCAATGATTTGGCACTGATTCTATATTATTGGAAAAAATTGAAGAAACAACAACCTGTCTTTCAAAGCTTCAAAATTTGCAAACCGAAATAATTTGTGTGCATGAGGCTGGAATGGATAAATTCAAAACAATTTAATGGGTTTGTTCCATGTTCATCACTGATGTATTTTTCATTTGGAAAACAAAAATTGAAAATTTGTGAAAACCTGAAAAATCAAAATACAAATTATAAAATAAAACTCAAAATTAAAAATAACGCGGCCTGCGGGTCTCAAAGTTATCCGTTGTGGGCCGCGAGTTAGACATGCTTGATGTACATATATCCAAAAGTAAGGAGGTGCAAGCGCGCCTTACACAAATAAAATATGTACACAGACATGTTCAGAATGACCCCAAAAATGACATATGTCAAGATCATCCTCTCCTTTTGATCTGGATATTATCTTTCGAACTTATACGTCCTTAGCTTGGGTATAACTTTTATCTATGGGCTGGTTCTCCAGTAACTTACTTTTAAGTCGCTTGGCTGGTATTCTAAGACGAGCCTTTAAAATGATTGGAGACAGGAATATCATTGATACATTTTCTTCACCCCGTAGTAATGTTACTTTATGGGTCAATTCTCAAGTAAAATAACCAGCTGCATTCATCCCCTTAAACAATTCAATCGTCATACTCGCGCTTCTAGCAATGCTCATCCATTTACCCTTGAGCCTAATTTCGGTCAAACTGTCAAGTACATAAATTCGTCCTTTTTACTTGCGATTATAGGTACTAGAATGCAAGTTATGCATTCGTGCAGATTAAAAAATTCGAGATAACAATCAAACATGGCATTACGATGATAGAGAAACATATTTGAGTTACTGGCAAAATTCTGTCCGTCTGTCTGTCTGTCTGACTGTCTGTACGGATGTTTTTTGGACTGCAGCCTAAACGGTTGGGCCAATCTTCTTCAAATTTTGAATTTAAGGTTATTTTGACATTCTACAGAGGAACTTTTTCAATTTTTTTTTTAGCTCAAAAATTAACGGTACCTGTCTTATAACCGTTATATAAAAGCTTATTTTTCTCGAAAACGGCTACAAGAATTTTTATAAAAAAAAATCAGTGTACTACTGTGGGAATGCACTATATTTTAGTGAAAAAAAAAATTAATATGGTGGGCTAAAAACGGTACCTCCCATAGGACCGGGTTTTTTTCTTCGGCTTTCTCGAAAACTGGTGACCCGATTACAATCAAAATTGATATTCATGAAGATGTAGGTAGCCTAAGTAATTTTGCATACATTTTTTTCGAAAACTCTTTTTTTTGTATTTTTTTTTTTTTTGAAAGGTCAATATTTTGAAAACGCGTAAGTGAATTTTTTTTAAATTTTGTTTTTAAATGTTCGTTATTTTTGTGCTTAAGTTTGAATTCTTGAATTGTTTTTTTTAATTTTTTAAAAAAAGTTGTTAAAAAACCGTTTTGTTTAAAAACAGCTCCTACGATTTTGAAAAAAAAATTCACACTTTTTTACATTTCCTAAAAACTATCTTACGTCCTTTTTGCAAACAACCAAAAGTCAAAAAAATCGAAGAAGAACTTTAAAGTTCCCCTAATAATATTATCAAATTTTAATCCACGCTGTAACCCCACATAAGAGCAAGTGTTTACGTGCGATCTAGTCGTGCAATTTATTTTGAAAAGCTCGTCGTGGCAATGTTTTTATAAACCGCTTGTTTGGTCCTGCTGGAAGAGATTCAAAAGGAACACCCCTATTAACACTTTATTCTCACAATAAATCTGTATGTTTTTATTTTAATGCAAGTTCTTGAGGTGTAGAAATCAAAATAAAAATAAGATAGATATACGGACAAACGAACGTTAGCAATCTTTCTGTTTATTGAGCTTACATTAGCTTTGACTTTAGCAATACAATATTTGTTGAATAACGTCTACGTGCAACCTCTTATCTTTTCATATAATCAACAATTTAAATGTATGTACATATTTATTGCACGCAAAATTAAATCTTTCATGAACAAAATACTGGTAATTTGTAATTATTTATTCTTTCCACCCAAGCAATAAAAAAATACACCCCAAAATTATGTGATGTTGTCAATGAAGATTTTGACGAATATTTTTTGATTAAACTTATATAAGAATAAGTTGGTTGGAATGTACTTCAATTGACGCAGTAGATAATGCGTTTAGACTTAACAGATTGTTGCTGAACTTGTTTTGTTAAACCAAAAGGTCATTTTGTTTCCATTTAACAGAGGCGATAGTTTGAAGTTCCTTGGCTCTGATGACACGTCTTTTAATCATTTCACAGTAATTGGTAAGTGATCGGAAAATTTCTTACATTGAACTAAATAATTCCGCAATCATTCTTTGCAGCACACTAGTCAATGACAGATCTACCATGTCCTCCAATAAAAGCGTTGTTTCTTAATTAGTTTCTTAATTGAATAATTAATTTTTCTTAATTTCGATTTATTTAAATTAAAAAAAATAAATAACGAAAATACATTATTTCGATGCAATGCACAAAATGAAAAAAATATTAAATAAAATAATTAATAAATAAATAATAATAAATAATAAATGAAAAATAAATAATAAAATATTTAATAGCAATACAAATTAAGCTCAAAACTATGTGACGTCAATGAAAATCAAATTTCGCGATATTCCGAAAGCAGAGCCACTAATGAGTCCAATTGTCTTTTTGAAACCATCTAGGAACTCATTGAAATATACACAAACAGAGGCGATAGTTTGAAGTTCCTTGGCTCTGATGATGTTGGTAGTGATTATTTTCAAAACAGACCTAAGACGTGTATCAGTTATTCTGGATCTTACATGTGACTTTACTTTACCCTTTCATGAGTAAAAACCGATAGATACTTCAAAACATGCAAATGATTTCATATGCCAACTTTTTGAGTGTTCGAAAATCTGATTGGCAAATACATGTAAAATTCGGCCATTCCAACTGCATCGAATTTATATCCTTATTCGGAGTCACACTGGATTTCGATTACATCTATTTGCAATGATTTGGCACTGATTCTATATTATTGGAAAAAATTGAAGAAACAACAACCTGTCTTTCAAAGCTTCAAAATTTGCAAACCGAAATAATTTGTGTGCATGAGGCTGGAATGGATAAATTCAAAACAATTTAATGGGTTTGTTCCATGTTCATCACTGATGTATTTTTCATTTGGAAAACAAAAATTGAAAATTTGTGAAAACCTGAAAAATCAAAATACAAATTATAAAATAAAGCTCAAAATTAAAAATAACGCGGCCTGCGGGTCTCAAAGTTATCCGTTGTGGGCCGCATGCGGCTCGTGGGCCGCGAGTTTGACATACTTGATGTACATATATCCAAAAGTAAGGAGGTGCAAGCGCGCCTTACACAAATAATATATGTACACAGACATGTTCAGAATGACCCCAAAAATGACATATGTCAAGATCATCCTCTCCTTTTTATCTGGATATTATCTTTCGAACTTATACGTCCTTAGCTTGGGTATAACTTTTATCTATGGGCTGGTTCTCCAGTAACTTACTTTTAAGTCGTATTCTAAGACGAGCCTTTAAAATGATTGGAGAAAGGAATATCATTGATACATTTTCTTCACCCCGTAGTAATGCTACTTTATGGGTCAATTTTCAAGTAAAATAACCAGCTGCATTCATCCCCTTAAACAATTCAATCGTCATACTCGCGCTTCTAGCAATGCTCATCCATTTACCCTTGAGCCTAATTTCGGTCAAACTGTGAAGTACATAAATTCGTCCTTTTTTACTTGCGATTATAGGTACTATAATGCAACGGCTACAAGAATTTTTATAAAAAAAAATCAGTGTACTACTGTGGGAATGCACTATATTTTAGTGAAAAAAAAATTAATATGGTGGGCTAAAAACGGTACCTCCCATAGGACCGGGTTTTTTTCTTCGGCTTTCTCGAAAACTGGTGACCCGATTACAATCAAAATTGATATTCATGAAGATGTAGGTAGCCTAAGTAATTTTGCATAAATTTTTTTCGAAAACTCTTATTTTTGTATTTTTTTTTTTTTTTTTTTGAAAGGTCAATATTTTGAAAACGAGTAAGTGAATTTTTTTTAAATTTTGTTTTTAAATGTTCGTTATTTTTGTGCTTAAGTTTGAATTCTTGAATTGTTTTTTTTTAATTTTTTTAAAAAAGTTGTTAAAAAACCGTTTTGTTTAAAAACAGCTCCTACGATTTTGAAAAAAAAATTCACACTTTTTTACATTTCCTAAAAACTATCTTACGTCCTTTTTGCAAACAACCAAAAGTCAAAAAAATCGAAGAAGAACTTTAAAGTTCCCCTAATAATATTATCAAATTTTAATCCACGCTGTAACCCCACATAAGAGCAAGTGTTTACGTGCGATCTAGTCGTGCAATTTATTTTGAAAAGCTCGTCGTGGCAATGTTTTTATAAACCGCTTGTTTGGTCCTGCTGGAAGAGAATCAAAAGGAACACCCCTATCAACACTTTATTCTCACAATAAATTTGTATGTTTTTATTTTAATGCAAGTTCTTGAGGTGTAGAAATCAAAATAAAAATAAGATAGATATACGGACAAACGAACATTAGCAACCTTTCTGTTTATTGAGCTTACATTAGCTTTGACTTTAGCAATACAATATTTGTTGAATAACGTCTACGTGCAACCTCTTATCTTTTCATGTAATCAACAATTTAAATGTATGTACATATTTATTGCACGCAAAATTAAATCTTTCATGAACAAAATACTGGTAATTTGTAATTATCTATTCTTTCCACCCAAGCAATAAAAAAATACACCCCAAAATTATGTGATGTTGTCAATGAAGATTTTGACGAATATTTTTTGATTAAACTTATATAAGAATAAGTTGGTTGGAATGTACTTCAATTGACGCAGTAGATAATGCGTTTAGACTTAACAGATTGTTGCTGAACTTGTTTTGTTAAACCAAAAGGTCATTTTGTTTCCATTTAACAGAGGCGATAGTTTGAAGTTCCTTGGCTCTGATGACACGTCTTTTAAACATATCACAGTAATTGGTAAGTGATCGGAAAATTTCTTACATTGTACTAAATAATTCCGCAATCATTCTTTGCAGCACACTAGTCAATGACAGATCTACCATGCCCTCCAATAAAAGCGTTGTTTCTTAATTAGTTTCTTAATTGAATAATTAATTTTTCTTAATTTCGATTTATTTAAATTAAAAAAAATAAATAACGAAAATACATTATTTCGATGCAATGCACAAAATGAAAAGTTAAAATATTTAATAAAATAATTAATAAATAAATAATAATAAATAATAAATGAAAAATAAATAATAAAATATTTAATAGCAATAAAAATTAAGCTCAAAATTATGTGACGTCAATGAAAATCAAATTTGGCGATATTCCGAAAGCAGAGCCACTAATGAGTCCAATTGTCTTTTTGAAACCATCTAGGAACCCATTGAAATATACACAAACAGAGGCGATAGTTTGAAGTTCCTTGGCTCTGATGATGTTGGTAGTGATTATTTTCAAAACAGACCTAAGACGTGTATCAGTTATTCTGGATCTTACAGGTGACTTTACTTTACCCTTTCATGAGTAAAAACCGATAGATACTTCAAAACATGCAAATGATTTCATATGCCAACGTTTTGAGTGTTCGAAAATCTGATTGGCAAATACTTGTAAGATTCGGCCATTCCAGCTGCATCGAATTTATATCCTAATTCGGAGTCACACTGGATTTCGATTACATCTATTTGCAATGATTTGGCACTGATTCTATATTATTGGAAAAAATTGAAGAAATAACAACCTGTCTTTCAAAGCTTCAAAATTTGCAAACCGAAATAATTTGTGTGCATGAGGCTGGAATGGCTAAATTCAAAACAATTTAATGGGTTTGTTCCATGTTCATCACTGATGTATTTTTCATTTGGAAAACAAAAATTGAAAATTTGTGAAAACCTGAAAAATCAAAATACAAATTATAAAATAAAGCTCAAAATTAAAAATAACGCGGCCTGCGGGTCTCAAAGTTATCCGTTGTGGGCCGCATGCGGCCCGAGGGCCGCGAGTTTGACATGCTTGATGTACATATATCCAAAAGTAAGTAGGTGCAAGCGCGCCTTACATAAATAAAATATGTACACAGACATGTTCAGAATGACCCCAAAAATGACATATGTCAAGATCATCCTCTCCTTTTGATCTGAATATTATCTGTCGAACTTATACGTCCTTAGCTTGGGTATAACTTTTATCTATGGGCTGGTTCTCCAGTAACTTACTTTTAAGTCGCTTGGCTGGTATTCTAAGACGAGCCTTTAAAATGATTGGAGACAGGAATATCATTGATACATTTTCTTCACCCCGTAGTAATGCTACTTTATGGGTCAATTTTCAAGTAAAATAACCAGCTGCATTCATCCCCTTAAACAATTCAATCGTAATACTCGCGCTTCTAGCAATGCTCATCCATTTACCCTTGAGCCTAATTCCGGTCAAACTGTCAAGTACATAAATTCGTCCTTTCGTGCAGATTAAAAAATTCGAGATAACAATCAAACATGACATTACGATGATAGAGAAACATATTTGAGTTACTGGCAAAATTCTGTCCGTCTGTATGTCTGTCTGACTGTCTGTACGGATGTTTTTTGGACTGCAGCCTAAACGGTTGGGCCAATCTTCTTCAAATTTTGAACTTAAGGTTATTTTGACATTCTACAGAGGAATTTTTTCAATTTTTTTTTTAGCTCAACAAATAACGGTACCTGTCATGTGAACTTTTAGAAAAAGGTTATTTTCGTCGAAAACAGCTCAAACGATTTTGATGAAAATTTTTGAGAATTTTTTTCTTGATATTGGCTATCATTTGATCAGAACCAAATTTACAGGAAAAATTTATTAACGGTATCTTTCATATAACGGTTTTTTTAATTTTTTAATTTTTATAAAAAAAAATCAGTGTACTACTGTGGGTATGCACTATATTTAAGTGAAAAAAAATAATATGGTGGGCTAAAAACGGTACCTCCCAAAGGACCGTTTTTTTTTCTTCGGCTTTCTGAAGTGGTGACCCGATTACAATCAAAATTGATATTGATAGGTAGCCTAAGTAGTTTTGCATAAATTCTTTTTTCGAAAACTCTTTTTTTTGTATTTTAATTTTTTTTTTTTTTGAAAAGTCAATATTTTGAAAACGAGTAACTGAATTTTTTTTTTAAATTTTGTTTTTAAGTGTACGTTATTTTTGTGCTTAAGTTTGAACTCTTGAATTGTTTTTTTTTTTAATTTTTTAAAAAAGTTGTTAAAAAAACCGTTTTATTTAAAAACAGCTCATAGGATTTTGAAAAAAAATTCACACTTTTTTACATTTCCTAATGAAATAAAATGGCGTTTAAATTATTTCACCCAATACAATTTAACGTACTTTATTCGAAAAATCAAAAGTCACAAAAATCGAGTAAATGCTTTGATGTTCACTTTAATTTTCTTTAATATTATTCTACAATGTGACCACACATATGAGCAAGTACGTGCGATCCAGTCGTGCAATTTATTTAATTTTATTCTACAATGTGACCGCACATAGGAGCAAGTACGTGCGCTCCCGTCGTGCAATTTATTTTATAATTAACTCGCGCACAAAGGGACTATTTGTTTCCCTTTAAGTGTACATATGTAAGTACATTGCGTGAGCATATACTCGATAGGGAGGGGAAGGATAGAAGGTGTCGATTAACATTGGTTTTGAATGCTTGTAAATCTAAATGACAAGGGAAAATCTCGCCGGGTAAACTATTCCAAATTCGCGTTTTTACCTATATTTACCGGTACGTCCGAAATCGGGCTCAAGTGTGAACTGATTAGCATCCCTTGCGGGACGAGTATTACGGGAGAAACTTTTAAGGGGAGGAATGCAGCTGGTTACTTCGAGTGAGCGTTTTGACTTGCGTTTATAGGGACTATAAGGCAAGTTAAGGATTCTTGAGTATAAAAAAATTAAGATTACAATCAAACATGACCTTACGATCATAGAAAGTCTAAAAATATAGTGGCATAAAATGTCTGGCTGTCTGTATGTCAGTATGTATAACGAGCTGCAGCCTAAACGGCTTAAGCGAATATCTTCAAATTTGGTGTGAGTAATTCTTTTGGCATTTTCTAGAGGGGAAATTGATCTTTTATTTTTAGGTCTAAAAATAATGGTACCTGCCATGTGAACTTTTGGAAAAAGGTTATTTTCGTCGAAAACAGCTCAAACGATTTTGATGAAAATTTTTGAGAATTTTTTTCTTGATATTGGCTATCATTTGATCAGAACCAAATTTACAGGAAAAATTTATTAACGGTATCTTTCATATAACGGTTTTTTTAATTTTTGATTTTCTCGGTAACGGCTTTTTGGATTTCTGTCAAATTTTATATTTAAAAAGATCTAAGGAGCCAAATTAATTCTGTATATCATATTTAAGACAAATCAAAAAAAAATATTTTAAATTTTATAATCACATGTATATTAACAAACTCTAAAATACTGCATACCAAATTAAAAAAAAAAAAAAACTTAACATAAAAAAACTGGATTTTATCAAAATCCGTCCTACAATTTTTGAAATACTTTTTTCATAAATTCGTTATTATACAAGACGTGTGATGGCGTACTCCATTTTTACTAAAAACCGTTAAGTGTTGTGGTTTTGACACTTTTTTAAGTTCAGATAGTGTTATTTTTCTAATTAAATGGTCGTTTCAACGGAGGTGATTGTTGACACACATACCGAGTACTGAAAGCTTTTCGGTTTCTACGATGCAAGTGCCATTGATGGACAATGGCATTGAGGGTATGCTTAGCTATTACGACAGAAGAAAGCATTGAGTTTTCGAAACATTAAACTCGGCACTACACGTGTTATGTTCTACCCAGCTCTGTTTTTTCCCGCTGAACGCTGATTGTGACATTCAAAATCTACTCTGACACTACTTTTAAATCTCTTCTGCCTTTCCTAATGCTCGTACTATGTCATATAAGTATATCTTAGCCTCTTGATAAAATAAAAGGTAAATGTGAAAATTATAAATAAAACGAATAATAATGCATGTATGTGCATAAATATAAGGGAGAAAGAAAATATTAACATAAACCCATAAATTCTAATCTCATTCTTGTTCCCCAAATTTTATTTAATCAATGAAACGATTTTTATCATTGTCATAAAATTATGTTTATTTAAAACTAAAAAAAGAAACTTGTAAGTAATATAAATCTTGCTATTGTCAATTGCCCACCATTATAGACCTCCAAACAATTAAAAAGAGTCTTCTTGTGTGCCTCCAAGTTCAATTAAGAACGAGGATTATGATATTCAGTAAACAAATCATTAGAAATCCATAAAAAAGCTTATCACATTTTATCGTCTGCAACTGTGTTTGAGATGCGATGCCCATCTATACGACATAATAAAGATTATTTGTATCAGGTTCCATTAAGAATAAGTATGATATTTAGTAAACAAATGCGACCATAGGAAATTCATAAAAACTTATCCGCTATTTGCTCTGCATCTTGTGAATGCGATACGATGCCAAACCATTGGATATAATGAAGATTTCTTCTGTCAGCAATTGTAAATAAAGATTATCAAGCAGATATTTATTGCATAAAAATTTACTAAGTATGTACATTATATACATATGCATGTACGATAGCTCCAATGGTGGGTTTCCCAAGTAAAAATGCTTTGGACTTTTACGCCAACCAGTTTAGTTAAAAGATTTTAATGAAACAAATGTTATCGATTGGAAATATGTTTAGTCAAGTATGAGTTTAGTAAAAAAAAATTTCTTTGTGCATCAAAACCGCTAAGCAAACGGAAAATTTATAAGCGCAAAATTATAGTCATTTAACTCGACACTAAAACATATTTATTGCGAAACTAGGTTGAAATTTGTATGAAAATATGACCTAGTTTCACACTAAGTGTTTGATAATGTCGACTTTAACTGTCTATAATTTTGCGCCATACAATTTTGAACGACGCGACGTTTATTTTAACAAATGGAGCATGCGTTAAATAATATTTTTTTATTTTCTTATATTTTATTTCTAAGACAATACCTATAATGTCTTGAAATATTTTCGTTTTTTGATAATCTTATAATTTATTCCCAAAAAAAAATTAAAAAACCATGCAAAAAGAGGAAATTAAAAAAGTTGAATGCACTATTTGATACAACTTCTTAGGTATAATAGGTAACGAAGTCAGATAACCTGTTTTACAAAGCCAATAGACATGTGATGTCATTTGAGATTTTATTTAATTTTTTTTTTGTATGTTTAAAATATTTTTTTTGCGTCACGAAGAAAAAAAAGATATAGGTATTTTTTCATTTTACAAAAAAAAGCCCGGGTACTGATAAATTTTTCTTGAAATTTTTGAAATATTTTTTTTTATTATAAAATGCAAATTCTAAGACGAAGAATATCTCAATAATATGAGATATTCTTCGTCTTAGAATTTATTTTTTTATCCCGTAACATCCCACATAAAAAGGCACATGAAAATGTCCGAATTCGTAAGGCAATTGTGAGTGAAGTGGTATTTTTGTATTGAATTCAAAAAGCAAAATATTTTTTTTGCAAAAGATTTTTTTAATAAAGTTTTGTATTTTCGGAACTTACCGCGTTATAAGAAATATTTTCTTATTTCTTTCTACCCGACGTTTCGAAGAAGTTTTATACTTCGTGGTCACGGGAAGAGACTGAAGTTTGATTGATGTTGTCTAAGTTATTGTTTTTTAGCTCTCGCTCTCAAGTAGTACCGGTACGTAGATGTTGATGCACTTGGATTGCTTGTGGGTGGTGGTGGAGTTACAGTGTTTACTTTGTTTATTTAAAAAAATAATTTTTAATTCTTTATTAATAGAAAGTCAGCTTAATACTGAATACATTTTGCTTACTGACTAATATTTATAGCTAATTTGATGGGAACATTTACAAATTTCAGTTCACAAGAATAATTTGATATTGCATTATAATATGCAGAATCAGCACACGCGCTAAAATATTGTTACAATATCGCTTGCGCTGATTTTGCTTACATTTTCTCACAACTTTACTGCGTGATAACTCTTCCCTCTCTAAAGTCATTTACCTGGGGTAAAATGACAGGAAGCTTAAATTCAATGTTCTTTGGTTTTTTATTTTTACATTTTTTATAAATTAATACAATACAAATTACAGATGCAAATATATATAATAGAAGATTTGACAATGTAGATATTTCTTTAAATTTTGTAAAAATGTTAAGTTTTTTTATATTTTCTAGATGTAAATCATGTAAATATTCCAGATCTAATTTTAAACTTTTTTCTGATAAATTTCCTCTTAATATTGGGGGTAGAATTTGAAAACTAGTCATTTCTGTATTCGAGTAATTTTTCCATCTATATCAATTGAATCATTATTAAATTGAACCAGATTTGTACCATTTAAGACTATCGTTTTTTCATTATGTTTGAGATTTCCTCTAAAATTTGAAATAAAAGCAGTATTATCTATTATTAATTCTATAATGGGTTTTTTTATAAAATTGGAAGTCACAAGAAGCATTTAATCCGTTTTTGAGTTGACTCAGGCAATGGTGAGGTTTTACTTTCTTAAGTTGATTTTCTGTACATAAAGAAGTTTTTCTTATTGAATCGCACTTTTCCATAATAAAGAATGTCTCGTCGTGGGATGTCAGTATTTCATTACTTTCTAAATGTATCCTTTTATTTCCAATTAAAGAAGCTCGTATTACTACATGATTATATACCTTGTTTACAGTTTTTGAAAGAGATATTATGTAAAGCATAATAAAATCTTTTTGAATTATCAATGGTTCGTAGGGAAGCGTTTCTATTTCCGAAACCATTTTTTGTATTTCTGTTTTGTCTAATAGATTTGTGTTAATAATTCCTGTTTTTGCAAATGGTTCGCTGATATAATTTCCTTGAGTTCCTGTTTGAATATAATTAATTTATTAAATAGCATCTGTTCGTATTTATCTATATTTGATCTGTCTTCTCGCCGAATGATTTTATTGTAGTTTTCTATTAATTCTTGTGTGACTGATTTTAGTTCATTGTTAATCTTATATTGATTGTTGTTATTTTCGATAATTGCATTTTGAGATTTTAGTATGCTATCCCAGTCTGTGGCATCCGGGTTTCCAGCGATCCATTTCCAGGCAGAGCCTATCCAGTCTATGGATCTTTTGCCTCTAACTCTTATTTGTAGTTTTTGCAATAAGTTCTCTGAGTCTGTAAGTTGGTTAAGAAGTTGTGGGTAAAGAATACTGATTTTGTCTATTTCTTTTTCAATGGTAGGCCTAATATTCAATATGAAGTCTTTATATTTTGTTAGATTACTAACATGTATCATTTTAAAATGACCATGTAATATTTTTCCATTTCCTTGTTTGACTTCAATTAAAGGAGTGTTGTATATGAATATATTGACCGCAGCTGAAGTTAAGTATAAAAGTAACCTAGAAGAAAAGAAAAGAATTTTATGGAGACATATTTTTTAACTGAGATTTGTGGATCTTTTTTCCACTTTCAGTTAGTATTGTAACCCTGTTGTCTTTCGCTACAATCTCCTTAGAAAAAAGAGGTTTTTGCTTTCCATCTCTGCGTTTAATTGCAGCATAAACTGTATCTCCAACTTGATAAGTTTTAGGTCTGATTCTTTTTTATACGTTCTAACAAATCCTCGTTTACTTTTGACTGAAAATCAATAAGGTTTTGATAGTTTAATCTTTGAGCCTTCCCTAAAAATACGTCACTAGGTTTCTTTTTCGTAACTGAATGAATTGAATTATTATACCGATCTATAGCTATGTATATAATTTCTTTTGTAGTAAAATCTGGGTATTCTTTCTTTAAACAGCGGCTCAATTCAATAATAGTTGAGTGTACCCTTTCTATAGTTCCATTAACTTCACTTTACTGTGGGGGTGTAAGATATAATTGAATCCCTAATGTTTTTTATATAATTTGATATAATAGGACTTATGAAGCTGCTTTCGTTATCGCTTACTAAGATTTTAGGGACTGTGAAATAGTGTAAATTTTTTATTATTTTTTGCCTTAAATATAATGCAGATTTTTCTTTTATGTGGAAGAATTTAGAAAATTTTGAAAATTTGTCTATACAAGAAACAAATTTTTCATGATCTATTTCAAAAATATCCATGTGAATTATTTCTGAGAGATAGGTAGGAATAGGTGTTTCTTGGAGTTCTGGTTTGTGGGGATTTCTATCGTATTTGCTTGAATTGCAAATGTCACAGTTTTTTGTATACTTTTTTATAAGATTTGTCATGCCTGGAAAAAAGTAATTTTCTAGTATTTGTTCTTTGTTTTCTTTATAATTTCGATGAGCTCTATTATGTTCCTTTTGAATTATTTCAATCTTATTGTTTTCATTTGCTATATCTTGAACCGTTTTTGAGAGATTCGTATTTTGAACTTACTAAAAAATTCTTTGTAGACTTCTTGTAAGAGTTGAAGATGATTTTCCGAAATTTTTATACCATTAAGGATATTGGGATTCAACTTTTGTTTAAGGACTTCTATTATATTTTCTTTATTGATTTGTTGGAGTTTAATAAAATGTCGGTGGTAATTCGGGTGAGGTTGTTCGAATATTTGCATGTTATTTCCTTCACTAAAAATGAGTTGATTTTTAAAAACATTTACTGGTGCTTCACAGTGTGGGATAAGATCTGAATTATCCTCTTCAGCACTGTGCATTGTTGCTGAACTTGAGTCAGTTAAGTTATTAACTTCTAACTTTAGTCTCGATAACGCGTCTGCGACTTTATTCGTTATTCCTGGCTTGTAGACAAGTTCATAATTGTACTCCTCGATTCTCGATTTCCATCTTTTTAATTTAGCGTTGTTGTTTCTGTTGCTAAACGAGAATGTCAGAGGTTGATGGTCCGTTAGAATCTTTATTTTCTTTGCACCATATAAATAGCTTCTTAAGTTTTCGAGAGCCCAAACTATGGCGAGCATTTCTTTTTCGTTCGTCGCATAGCTTTCCTCCGTTCTATTTAGTGATCTGGAAATAAAAGTTATGGGTCGGTCTTTACCCATTTCGCCTTGTGAAAGGACAGCTCCTATAGCGGTGTTTGACGCATCCGTTGTTAAAATGAATGGTTTCTCAAAGTCGGGAAAAATTAAAATTTCAGATGAGGTTAATAGTTCTTTTAAGTTTCTAAACGCTTTTAGTTCTACTTCAGTTAGTTGAATCTTGATTTTACTTGATTGGTTGGCTCTTATTTGAGCCTTCTCCCTTCTAGTGAGATTCGTTAATGGTTTTGCAATTTTAGCAAAATCCTTAATGAATCTACGGTAATATGAAGTTAAGCCAAGTTTTCTGGAGGTTTCATTTTCTGAATTGCCTTAACTTTTTTAGGGTCAGGTTTAATTCCTTTGTTTGTTATCAGATAACCCAAAAATTCAACTTCTTCTTTTAGAAACTCAGTTTTGTCTAAATTTACTTTAAAATTGGCTTGTTTTAGTTTCTGTAGTATGAGTTCTAAATTTTCAAAATGTTCCTCAATTGATGATCCAAAAATGATGATGTCGTCTATATAGACGAAGCATATTTTCCCAATATACTCTCTTAAAACGTCATCAATTATTCTTTGGAAAACAGCTGGTGCGTTTCGTAACCCAAATGGGAGTCGAGTATATTCCCATTTTCCGTTCATTGTGGAAAATGCTGTTTTTTGGATATCACTTTCTTTAATTTTAATTTGATGGAACCCGGACGTTAAGTCTATTGTTGTAAAATATTTCGCTTTTAAAAGGCTTGCAATTGTTGTCTGAATGTCTGGTATAGGATAGGTGTCAGAAATTGTGACACTGTTTAATCTGCGATAATCCTGGACCAATCTGAATTTTCTTTTTCCACTCGCGTCCGATTTTTTCTGCACAACCCACAATGGAGAGTTGTACGGACTCTTCGAGGGCCTTAGCATTCCATCCTTCAGAAGCTTTCGTATTTGAGTGTCAACTTCTTCTCTCATATGAATCGGATATGGATAGGATTTCGTATATATTGCATCGTCGGTTGATGTTTTAATTTCCGCTCTAATGTTTGTGTCAATTGTATCTTCATCATTTACAGGACCAAATACATTTTTATATTTTTCTAAAATTGTTCTAAGCTGTATCTTTTTATTCTCTGGTAAATGTGTGTCTCTTATTTCAATGTTATTTACTTGCTTAGATTCTTTCTGTTTTAATGGAATTTTAATATCAGGTTTGATTTTCAAAAAGTTTTCTTTCCTGTCTATAACCGCCTCAAGCTCTTTCAATGTATCATCACCGATGATACCGTCAAAAGTTCTGAGTCCTGGTAATAAGTAAAATTCTAAAATTGTATCGTTTCCAATACTTTTAAAGAATTTTGCAGAAATTTGTTTGTTTATTTTAGTCGATTAGCTGATTGTACTGAAAAAGGCTCATTTGTTGGGAGTGCTTTTGTAGCCAATTCAGGTTTGATGAAGTTTTTATTCGCACCTGTGTCGATTAAAAACTTTAGTGTTTTATTATTTTTTGTTAAATAATCTATGTAGGGGATGCTTGACTTCCCTCTATCATAAAATTTATTTGTCCTTCTTCGAGATCTTCTTCTGTGTCTTCATCCACGGCAAGGAGTGGTTCCTCCTCGAATTCTTCTGTATATTTTTGAAGATATTCTTCTTCGTCAAGGACGTCAGTGTGGTAAAGACGTTGGCATTTTTGAGGAAGATTTTCGGAATTTGGGGTATTGTTTCCAAAGTTATGATTAAAATTTTGATTATTATAAGGTCTGTTCATTTAATTGACCTGTCTAGAGTTTATTGACCTATGAACTTCCATAGGGATTGGAGGTTTTGGTTGAGTTGGCCTTGGCGGTGGAGGATATCTATTAGGGAATCTAGGAGCGTTATTACGTTGATAATTATTGTGTTGGATATTATAGGCCATGTTTCTATTTGGAAGATTGAGTTGAGAAGGATTATTATAATGCGGTTTTACAGGTCTAGGTTGATTCTTGAATTGTGACATTATCTGGTTGACTGGGGCAGTCACAGTATTGGAGCCTGCTTTTGAGTGTAAGGACATATTCCTAAAATTAAGGTTTTGCACTTCAAGGCAGGATGCAAGCTGTATCCGCACCGCCTCTTATTTTTTGTCTTATACTTTGGAGTATAGACCTATAGATTGGTTTATTTTTTACAATTTCATAATCTTTTAAAATTGATTCGACATTATGAATCCATGAGATGTATTGGACGGGATTACCGTCAAAGACATGTAATTCTTTTACGCAATCGGGTAACCTGCTTATTTCCTGCAGTTCCTTTTCAGTCTTAGGACCTGGTGGAGAAGGTGTTAATACAGGAATCGCACGTACTGTTTCTAATGCGGTTAATCTTCTCTGAAGACTTTGAGTAATTTCGATCTGAGAGTTGATTGCACCTGTCAATTGCGTGATTGCAACTTGTAAAGCTTCTATTTTGGCTTCCATTTCGAATTATTTTTGATTTAAAAACTTAAAGAGGAAATATGTTTTTTTTTTCAGAACTGAATTGATAGATAAAAATGTTTTCTTTACCCTTTCCCAATAGTTTGGCAGTTAATAGAATGTTCAGATGTTTGGAATATTTGATGATTTTTTCTTAAGTAAGAGAAAGGATTTGTAAAATAATATTTAGATTTTTTCTTTTAGGTAACTTAAAATTTTAGATTTTTTATAAGACTTCTTTTGATTAAACTTTTAGATAAATTTGTTCAATTGTTTTTTTTTTTTTGTGTATTTTAGAATTAAATTTAAATATTTAATTGTATGTTTCGTTTTTATTTCTAAACGATAACTTTCTATATTTTGGTTATATGTATTTAATCTAATATTTTAATCTATATTTGCAATGGTTTTTTTTTCACTTTTTGTCTGGTATATTTTTTCAATATTCACTTTGTAGATATAAAATATTTTCTTCTTACAAATTAAATGAGTAATTAAGACTTACGATATCATACAAATTTTTAAATAAATCTCCAACGAACAGCTTCGTGTTACTCCTTTTTAGTGTCCGCCGTTGAGTTTGGTGGGCCTTACTGGGGCACTCTTCTGTCACGTTCGGATTTTCCTTGATTATACGCCGGAATTCTTTTCACTTGTACTTCACTTGTGCCTTTGTTTCACAAAGTAATAACCAGTTTGTAACTTTGGTTTGTTATTTTCTGGACTACACGCACTGAATTTAACTTGTACTTCACTTTTTTAATTTGTTTCACGAAGTTATGATCAGTCTGTTACTTTTGGATTTTATCCTTGACAGTTATTAATGTAAACGAACCCCAAATATCATATTCTAGTACTAGAATATGATATTTGGGGTTCGTTTACATTAGTTCCCCCACACTTAATTTGGAGCAAAACGAAAATTTTATGCCCTCTTCGCACTGATTGTAGTGGAGATGCTACTGATAAGACCTGTTCAACCGGTTTTTCTGAACAAGGTACTGTGAAAAGTTTTGTATCCTCTATCGTCTCTTCTTCTACGAGATTAATCGAATGAGCCGTGTTGTATTTACGATAATTATTTTTATTTTGTCTGCGCCCACTACTCTTGAAGTTATTTCGTGGTTTCTTTCGCGTTTCAGTTGTTGTCCCTTGTGCAGATAAGCATACGCTACTTAGATGTCCACGGCGATTGCAATTGTCACAAATTGATTCAAGATATCTACATTTGCTGCGTTCGTGGTGTATGAAACATCCTGGACAAGATTTTCTGAGAGATGAGTGTTCACTAGACTTACTTTGATTTTTATTTGCTTGATATCCTCGTGTTGTAATCTGATTAACATCTGCAGGTTGTAAAGTTGTGGAAGTACTGCTCCCTTTAAGTATCTCCGATGCTAACTGGGTCGATTCGTAAGCCGTCACCATGTCGACAACTTCTTCCAAAGTTGGATTCTTCTTTTGGGTAGCTGCGATACGCACAGAATTATGAGGAGTGTAGAAAACAAGCATGTCTCTGATCATACTATCTGCATATGACGTCTTGCACTCTTCTTTGGTACAGACAAAGTTGCAGTTTTGTGCTAAGCCTCTCAAGTCTGCTATCCAGTTGGAGTACGATTGTCCTGGAGTCATTTTTTGCCGTAAAAATTTACATCTCGATGCAAGAATGTGGATATTTGTTTGGAAATGAGTGGTAAGTTTATCAGTAATAGCTTTAAACGTATTTATACTCACATCATTCGTTTCGAAGAGTTTTTTAAGAACTTCATTGACATGATTTCCACATGTTGATAGGAAATGTGCTTTTTTTAAGTTGTCATCAGTGAGGTTATTTGCAGCAAAGTGTTGTTCTAATTGAAAGAGGAATGTATCCCAAGATTCCTTTTCAACCTCGAACTGGCGAAACTTTGGAATAGAGGTCGATGCTGATGGATTATTTTTCATGACGTTTTCCATTGCTGCGGTGGTTCTTCTTAACATGTCTTCCATCCATCTTTGATTGGATTCAATCAATGCTTTCACAGCTTGGTCCATATTTCCAAATTCCTCGTCGCCAATATGTTGGTAATTAATATGTGAAACTCAAGAGCTTTTAGAATAATTTCAATTCTATTTATTTAATTATTGATTAATTAATGAGACTGACAAAAACTAAAAGTGCAGTAGATCGCAAGTTGAAGAGAACGTCGTCTGTCTTGTTGCTTCAGAAACTTCTAGTGACAGATCAATATGTAATCATATTTCAGATCTACTACTCAAGTCCTAAATATATTCTAGTACTAGAATATGATATTTGGGGTTCGATCCCATCCTCGTCGCCAATATGTTGGTAATTAATATGTGAAACTCAAGAGCTTTTAGAATAATTTCAATTCTATTTATTTAATTATTGATTAATTAATGAGACTGACAAAAACTAAAAGTGCAGTAGATCGCAAGTTGAAGAGAACGTCGTCTGTCTTGTTGCTTCAGAAACTTCTAGTGACAGATCAATATGTAATCATATTTCAGATCTACTACTCAAGTCCTAAATATATTCTAGTACTAGAATATGATATTTGGGGTTCGTTTACATTATTGCGTTTATTTTTTACTTGTACTTCACCGCACTTTAACCGTTTCACAAAGTTAAAAAGAATTTCCTTGCTTCAAAATCAGGGTCCCTGCTCGGGCGCCAGTTACAAAGTGTTTACTTTATTTATTTATAAAAATAATTTTTAATTTTTTATTAATTGAAAGTCAGCTTAATACTGAATACATTTTGCTTACTGACTAATATTTATAGCTAATTTGATGGGAACATTTACAAATTTCAGTTCACAAGAATAATTTGATATTGCATTATAATATGCAGAATCAGCACACGCGTTACAATATCGCTTGTGCTGATTTTGCTTACATTTTGTTTTCTCACAAAATTACTGCGTGATAACTGTGGTGTACTCGTTCTAGGTTGCTGTTGCGTTGAGTCGATGTATTTTTGGACACATGCAAAGCTCACGACATCGGCTATAGGTTTTTTGATTTGCTTTACTATGGTTTTTATTATGAGAGGATCCCACGTTGGCGATAATTTAAAGCTAGAATCTCTATTGAAATTTGTATATTTCTTAATTTCAATTGCTTCTCTGACGATTCTTGGTACATAAAATCTTTCATTTGCGATTGATCTAGCTTGATCAAAACGTATAAAGTGATCTTCGTTGTAGGCCAGATGTTCACATATTGCCGATTTTGTGACAGCGTTGTTTTGGATAGCTTTGATATGTTCGTTTAAACGCGTTTTAATACCTCTTTTCGTTTCACCAATATAAAAAGATCCACAGCTACAGGGAACAGAGTATACACCAGGATTTTGGAGTGGAATTTTGTCCTTAGGCGATCTTAAAAATTGACGAACCTTAGTTGGCGGTTTAAAGATGGTTTTAACATCATATTTTTGTAAGATTCGCCCAATTCCATCCATTATGCCTTTGATATAGGGTAAAAAGGCCCTTTTTTCCAATGCTGGAGGTAGCGAATGTTTCTGTGGGTTTGGGTTTCCAGGTTCTCTGTTTGGAGTTGTAGCCATTCTTTTTAAGTGCAATGTCTATATCCTTCAACTCTTGCTTGAGGTGTTCGGGGTCACAAATTTTGTGAGCACGGTTCACAAGAGCCAATACAACCGATGCCAAGTTGGCTGGGTGATGATGTGATGTAGCATGTAAATATCTGTCCGTATGAGTGTCTTTCCGGAACACCGTGTGGCCGATCGAACCATCTTTGTTTCTTATGACTTTAACGTCTAGGAAAGCCAAAGAGTTTTCTTGTTCTCTTTCCCTTGTAAATTTAACTTTTTCCAAAAATACATCGACTCAACGCAACAACAACCTAGAAGGAGTACACCACCACCACCCACAAGCAATCCAAGTGCATCAACATCTACGCACCGGTACTACTTGAGAGCGAGAGCTAAAAAACAATAACTTAGACAACATCAATCAAACGTCAGTCTCATCCCGTGACCACGAAGTATGAAACTTCTTCGAAACGTCGGGTAGAAAGAAATAAGAAAATATTTCTTATAACGCGGTAAGTTCCGAAAATACAAAACTTTGCTAATATGAATATCGTCCGCGAAAATAAAAACCTAAAATCTCAGATTTTTTTAATTTTAATGTTTGAACAATTGTCTATTTAACGTTTTTTCCCATGTCGCACACACATAGAAAATTGCAGTTCGAGGGTACTCCACCGACAAATTTGGTGGTGCTGCTGCTGGGCAGGGTATTTTCTTCACTTCGTTATTCTCTTTGATTCTAAGAAATAAGATGAAGTTATGTTATAGATGGACGAATGGAAATGAATAATGGATCTTTATTTCATGAGTCATGATATGAGCTGAGCTATTATAATTATTATTCCTATTGACTTGGTTTTGAATGAACTATGTATATGTATCAAAAAGTAAATATATTATAAAGGGGGGAAATTTACTGCTTTCTTTTGGCAATACCTACAAGCTGGTCAAGTAGTATTGGTGTAGAACTGCCAAATAATTGACGACGTCTGTGTGTGTGGTAGTGCTGAACTGTCAAATAATTGACGCCGTATGTGTGTGTGTTAGTGCTGAACTGTCAAAAAAATTGACCACGTCTGTGTGTGTAGTAGTGCTGAACTGTCAAATAATTGACCTCTTCTTTTAAGTTTTTTTTTCTATTTCATCAGTCATCAGTGACCCAAACTGACTAAATTCAATACCATTTTTGAAAAGAATCCGAAGTAATAGTGGACCTAAAATGTATATTAAATCAATCAGATAAGAAATTGGACAAAACATCACAATAGACAGGTACAACTTTGAGGTAGTTAGGGACTTTGTGTACCTCGGATCCGCTATAACATCTGACAACAACATCTCGTCAGAAATAAAGCGAAGAATTACTCTTGCCAATCGCTGTTTCTATGGGCTAGGAAGGCAATTGAGTAGCAAAGCCCTCTCTCGAAAGACAAAGGAGACTCTGTATAAGACCCTAATCATCCCAGTCCTGCTCTATGGCGCCGAGGGATGGACTCTATCTAAAGCGGATGAAGATATCCTTAGTCGTTTCGAGCGTAAGATTCTTCGGAAGATTTTTGGCCCTATCTGCGTTAACGGGCTTTGGAGGAGAAGGTTCAACCAAGAACTATACGAGCTGTACAGCGACATTGACCTGGTCAAAAAAATACGCATATCACGTTTAAGATGGCTAGGTCATGTAGAGCGAATGGACAACAATGCTCCGGCTCGCAGGATCTTCGATTCCATCCCAGAGGGTAGACGCAGTCAAGGAAGACCTCGCCTTAGGTGGCGCGCTCAAGTGGAGGACGACCTCAACCAACTTGGAGTGCAAAACTGAAGGCAGCTAGCCAAAGACCGAGTTGGCTGGAGAGGCATGTTGGTTGAGGCCCAGGTTCGTCCCGAACTGTAGCGCCACCTAAGTAAGTAAGTAAGAAATTGGACCAAACCTGCATCAATTAAAACTTACTTTTCGGTTTTTCTTCTAAAACGGAAATTATTTTTTTCAACAAGGGTCACTGATGAAGTAGAAATACAAATTCGTTATCTCGTTTTCCTGTATCATGAGGAGACCCTAGCAACTCGAATGCAAGTTGTAATACTTTATTATTTGTTTCCCTGCCTTTTACACATTGTGTAAACGTTTAAAACTGGTTAAACAATATTCAAGAGTTTCAACCATTTTACCTTATACCTAAACTGATGACAGTGTATTGATTGTTCTAAGAATGAATATAAACAAGCATTCGGTCAGAAGAACACCTACTATGTATTTTTGCAAGATTGTATTATACAAAGTAGCTATGTATAAAGGTATACTTTTTAAAGATAAATTATCTTTCTTCACACCTTCTTATATTCGTTTACACAGGAGTAGAAACCTAGTCAAACAGAGTGCGTTCTGACGCCGCGTTGTAATATACAGTAAAACAAACATATCCGCGTCAAGTTCCACACGGCATCAAAACGTCGCATTGTAATTATTTACAAATTTTTTTTTTAAATCTTCGTTAAACAGAGCGCATTTTTAACACGTCGTAGAGATTATTTTACGCTGCGTTAAGATTATTTTGACGCGGAGTTCATATGCACAGTGCATAACCGTGAAGATGGCCAGAGGCAAAATGACATCCATGAAAGTACTATAGAGAATTTATCTACAACGTCATTACTATAAGCGAACTTGGCTTCAATACAAACTCAGACCTAGTTTTCGAAATGACGAAAATTAAAAAGACATTTGAAATTCAAGAGAACAAACATGTAGCAGCCGACACTGTGCTTTATAATATTCCCGTCCAAGAATTCGAACAACTCACTCACATTTTCCATCACTTATGTATAACACTGAGCACTAAGCCACCTACTCTAAAGAGCATATTTCGCATTCACGCCAACACCAACCACAATAATAGAAAAAAAATTCTGCAAAAATGTACTCAGATGATAACAATGTAATCGAGTTGGAATCCATCGAAAGCTTATCAGTGTTGCCATATTTGACGAATATCATCATCACCAACTTTAAGAAGAAACTTTTTTTTGTTTTTGTTGATCTACATTATGTACGTTAATATTTTTTGTTAATCACATTTTTTATTTATTTTGTATGCTTTAATAATTTTTTTTTAATGATTCTAATAATTATAATGGTAATATTATTTGTAATTAATTGTATTTCTTTAGAGTATGTAACAATCTAGTCAGTAAACAGAATGTCTTTTTCCAATTTGAATTATATATTATTATCTGTTATTCTAAATATGCGTGTGTTTGTGTTTTTAGAGAGAGAGTCTGTTTTTTCCTTAAATGTTGGTTAACAAATCAAAGTAATTCCATAATTCCGGCATGCGTTAACATAACTCGAATTATGATCAATATTTTTATGTCACGAAATGAAGGACTTCAAGTATGTCATATTAATGCACAGAGTTTATTAAAAACAAATTAGTAGTCTAGGAATCTATTTGAGGTTCGAAGAATGATGCAATATGTGTAAGCGAGACGTGGTTTCATGGCAATATAAGTGACACTCTAGTCCATCTTAAGGGTTACAAATTAATTCAAAATGATAGACCAGATCGTATCGGTGGAGGTGTAGCAATTTATATAAGAGATTTTATACTTTTTAAAATTAAATATCGATCTACTCCTGTCTGTCCCATAAAGTATCTTTGCGTCGAAATTTCGAATATAAACGAACATTTATTGCTTGGAGTAGTCTACCGGCCGAACCGCTACTTTGATTGGTCACCTCTTCGTATTTTACTCGAAGAAAATTTATTTTGCTTCACCGGTGCAATTATCTGTGGAGATTTCAACAAGGATCTTCTTACTGATCAGAGTCTTATAAATAGCTTTAGAACGTTTAATCTGCACCTGGTAAACACAATGTATCCCACACATTTTTCTCGAAATTCTAGTAATCTTCTTGGTGTTTTTTTCGTTAGTGATACCAGTAAAGTTTTTCTTTTTGATCAAATCGAAGCTCCCGGTTTCCTCTCCTTTGACTTTTGTGTGAATAGGCCTTTGAGAACTTTCCAATCTCGAGATTTCAAAAACGTAGATACTGAATCCCTTGAGCTTGGCATAAGGAGAGTACGTTGGGATAGAGTTTATATATTACAATCATCATATGAACGCACATATTCCCTTAAAAACAATAACCTTTAAAAATGGTGAATTTCCGTGGTTCACACATGAAATAAAAGCAAAAATAAGACAAAGGAATATGTCATTCAAAAAATGGAAGCGTTATAGAATTCAGGATGATCGGTTCGAATATCGTCGTCTACGCAACATCACTGTTCGTCTTATAGGTGCAGCTAAAGTAAGTTGGTACCAGGCTTGTTTAAATCCATCTTTTTTTTATTTATTTTTTTTTTTTATTTTAAAATTATATTAAAGTATAACTGAAAATGTCCCACTTTAAGTTTTATTGTAAAATAGATGTAAGTCTTAATGTTCTATTAAATTGATAAATCAAATCAAATCAAATCAAAATGTAAGGTATTTCTATAAAGCAATCAAATTGCCATTGAATCCTAAACTAAAAACAAGTTATATTAAGTTTATTAAAATGTGAAATTAAAATTAAATAAAATATTCCTGAACAGTAAAATTTAAGCGCTGCTGGCAGAAGCAGCTTGACTCTTCGGATTCGGACACGATAGGGAATTGTTTTCAATTTTAAAAAGTTCTTTTTTCAGGCTGTGTATAGTATTTTCTTTCTCAGACGAGAAACCTAATAAAATTTTGAATTTTTCATTCTTACATTTGTCACTTCATTCCTACTACTTTTTTACACCCCTTAACATTTTTATCAAAAAAGATTGAAAAAACAATTGAAAATAGGAATCATGTAAGCAAGGCCCAACAAAAAACTAACCCAAAAGTTAAGCTTGACATATTATGTGTCATCTGTCACAAATATCCCTGGGAATTTTTCGATACTGCGAGCTGAGCAACTTGAGGCCAACTGAGGAGTTCAAATAGTGAACAAAACCAATTTTCGACTTGCCGTTTAACTCTCGATTGAGTTGGCTAACTTTAGATTTACCAGGGAGTTGAACAATAGTGAACAAAACGGCCCTTAGATAATTGGCAAAGCATAAGTTGGTGTCATATATATAGAAACGTAACTTGTTTGGATTCAAAACGAAAAATTTATTTATTTGATTATATATATAAATAATGAAGTTTCAAAAAATTGTCTTTTGAAAACCAAATACAGACCTGCACCTGAGCTAACAATTACATCGATAGCATAGAATTCGTGGATTTAAAAAGTACATTAGCCGTGCTCCTTGCGTTGTGCCTCGCTTTGGTTCTGAATAATTGTCTTCTCACCGCTGATTTTGAATTGTTTCAATTGATGACTGAGGATACCTTCAATTGGTTTGCATTTATATGATGCGGCAACTTGTTTTACGGCTTCAGTGATTGCATAGTTACTAACTCCATTTTTAATTAGCCTTAATTTAATGCAGTTTGTACTGCCTAGTTTCTTCAGTGATTTGGCTATCACTCTTTGTAGAAATGTCCGTTACAGAAGCGTCAGCAACACAGAGATTGATGACTGATTTTTGGGTCACAACTAAATCAATGTTTTTCTCTTGGACTTCAACTTCGTCGGCCAATGTTGATAAATTTGTTTGTTTTTCGCTAAAATGTAAACATTTCATACAATTTGTTGACGTTTTAGAAACTTACCGTGCCCCGTGGCTTAGTAGTAATTGTTTCGGACTGCTAAGCAGTGGGTTCGAATCCAGCTATAGCTTCTTTTTCGGGGTACTGCGAGGAACTGACAAAACCTCCAAGAGTAAAATTTGTCTCAAAAAGTGCATCTCATGTAGCCGTTTGGACTCGGCAGTAAACTGTAGGGTTCTTCCATTTTTGCAGATTAACAACACACACACAGGAATGGTTGAGAGTATAAGTCACTAGGCCTTGGCTCCTTAAGGAGCTGTAAAAAAAAAAATTAGAAACTCACCTCCACCAAACTCCAACACATCGAGCGGGACGTGTTCAACGAAAAACCTTATTTGCTTAACGAGTTTATGAAGAAGCGTATATTGTTGTTACTATTTTCTTTATTTATATCAGTGCGTCCAGAAAAGTTTGCTTAAGGCTTTCAAACGGCAGCGTTAAGACTACTTTACGTGGCGTTGAGATTATTTTACGCTGTTTTGAGATTATTTTAACACGGCGTTTTAAACATGGCGTTAGAGAACGTCAGACAGAGAGCGTTCCGAAGCGCGTTTAATATTTAAAAGTTGATTTTCATTTTCTCACTAAATGCCAATTATAGGTTATTTTTTTCCATTTAAACAGTACAATATTAAATGACACAAAATAAGTCAAAAAAAGTAAATTATAAATTTCTACAACAAATTCGGAATGAATCAATTGACCAAGCAAAAAAACAAATAATCAAAACGCAGCGTTTTGACGCCGTTTGGAACTTGACGCGGCGTTGAAAACACGCTCTATTTGACTTTGGATATGTTATATTGTATATTGTTATATTGTATATTACAACGCGGCGTCAGAACGCGCTCTGTTTGACTAGGCTTTTACTCCTGTGTATACGAGTATAATAAGGTGTGAAGAAAGATAATTTATATTTAAAAAGTACACCTTTATCGCTACTTTGTATAATACAATCTTGCAAACATACGTACATAGTAGGTGTTCTTCTGACCGTTTGTTTTAAATTTATTCTTAGAACAATTAATACACTATCATCAATCGAGTATCCATTAGCATCCCATCCGCTACGCACGTGCGGAAAGTCATGGAAAAGTCAAGTGACGGTCTACTCTATTCGTTTTGTGTTTTATTTCAAATTATCATCATCATTATTATCTTTAACAAACTCAACCCAAAAATAAATGATACAAATAATTTCCACCCTCAATAACCCAAAAATTAAAAAAAAAAAACATTAATTCACGCGCGGACTATACTAAACTTATTCAGTTTAGAAATTCATAATCCCATGCAAATAGCATAAATAAATTGTGCTTTGAAATTAAAAATCGCCCAAAAATAAGTTTATATTAATACCCACTAACGGGAAAAAAACACACCACAGCGAGTAAGCTCCTTCTCTTGTCTTTCTTTACCTATTTCCTTCCTCACAGACGATTTAGTTTAATCATTCCGGTAAGTCCCTATGGTTAAGCTAGATCGTTATCGGATATATTAATTGATATTCTCTGAGTAACCAGGGGCGAATCAACTCAATTATTATTAAGGCATAACACTAATAATAATTGTTTTTGTGAAGCTCAAATTGGGACTTAGTGGAGCATTAATTATAGTTAATCGTCCGGCTTTGTTTTTCAAGTTTTTGTCCTTCTTTATGGGGGGTATTTTCAGGGTTGATTATTCCAACATTCGTGGGCTCAGGAAGAATTTCTGTGCTGCATACGTTTATACATCTTTAAACAAGCCAGCTGTTTTTGCATTAAGTGAAACTCAAGTAGGAGAAAATTTTGATCACTCGGAATTTAACATCCATGAGTATAATTTAGTGCCATTATCCTTTGCCTATCACGACCTCGCTGTATATATTAGGAATGATGTTGCATACAAACTTCTACCATAATACGGTCTGTGTTCAAATACAGATTTCAACTTCATGTGGTTAAAATTCACGGTAAACAAGCGCATCATACATACTTGTTTCATCTAAAAAAGCCCCAATTTGGACAGAGTGTCAACTTCCAACGAATTTGAAGCTCTGTCAGACTCCATATAAAGTATTGTTGTAAATTATCCTCACACTGAAATCATTTTAACGGGTGATTTCAATGTACACAATTCAAGTTGGCTTCGCTATTCTAGCCAGACAACACCCGAAAGAAGGTATGTTGAAATCTTTGCTGAGTTAAACCAACTTACTTAGCTTGTTGATGAGCCAACCCGAATTCCTGACATCAAAGGCCAAGCCGCCAACACACTAGACTTGTTTTTTACCTCCGATCCTCATAAACACAAAATTCGTGTTTTTTCGCCTCTAGGCACATTAGACCATTGTGTCATTTCTGCAAATCTCCCGTGCCAACAAAACTCAGTTGAAGAGAAACCCCCTAGAAGAACCGTTTGGCAATACGAGAAAGCCAACTGGGACGGTCTCAATAATTTCTTCAGGATCTTCAACTGGTCGCTCTGCTTCCCCGGTAGTAACATAGACTCCAGCGCAGTTATGGTAACAAATGTTATCCTCTTAGGTATGAGAAATTTTGTCCCGAATAGGTCAAAAAGTATCAAACCTAAAGGCAATTCATGGTTTGATTCGAGCTGTAAAGAGGTTATCAGGTTGAAAGAGGTAAGTTTCCGATGTTATAAAGCCAATTAAACTGAGGAAAACCGGAAGAAGTTTCAGCAAGCTAGAAAGGTCTGTAATGTTCACATTCGAAAGACTAAATTTTTACATGAACAAAAAATCCGGCAAAAAATACTGCAATGTCCCAAAGGCGGTAAGAGTTGTTGGTCATTTGTTAAAAATGTAAAGAACTCCTCGTCATCATCGGTTCCTACGCTTGTCTTCAATGATACTCCTGTTGTCAGTTCTCAAAAAAAGCAAATCTGCTTGCAGCCCAATTCGCTGCTAACTCAACGCTGCCAGCAGGTGTTAGAACTCCTCCTGTACTTGAGAGCGTAAATGATTTCATGGGACCAATCTTCTTTCGCACTCGTACAGTTGCAAGAGTATTAAAAGATCTTAACATACACAAATCCGCTGGCCCGCATAATATCCCCGCTATTGTTCTGAAGAGGTGTTCTTTAACGCTGGTAAAACCATTGCGTAAGCTTTTCCATCTGTCCTCTGGTCTCTTTCCGAGTGGATAGAAAACAGCATTTGTCCATCGTATCCCTAAAAAAGGCGAATCTTCTTCGTTTCCAGATTCACATCCTCGTTCTTAGGATGTGGAACTGGAACGGCAGCGTATGATAAGTTCATTAAATTCTGATCTTGACAGCATTGTACAATGGGGAATAAGAAACCGCGTAGAATTTAATGCTTCGAAAACCCAATGTTGTCTTTTGTCGTTAAAGCGAAATATACCCCAAATGCCACTATCCATGAGTGGCACTTTCATAGAGGAAACCGATCACCTCTCAGTTCTCGGTATGTGCATTACAGACCACCTTCTGTGGAATGGCCAAATATTTGACGTTGCCAAAAATGCTGCGAGATGTTTAGGTTTCCTTCGAAGATGCAAGAAGTTCTTCACCCCGTCTGATCTGGCTACAGTATATAAAGCATATATTCGCCCTAAACTTGAGTATAATTCCCACATTTGGGCAGGTGCTCCTGTAACCCACTTGAGTTTTCTAGATAGAATACAAAAAAGAGCTTTAAAAATTATAGGCGATCGAACAATAACAGAAACATTTACATCTCTGGAGCACAGACGTAATGCCTCCTGCCTTTCATTATTTTATCACTACTTCCACAAACAATGCTCTACCGAAATAGCCAGTTGCATTCCTCCCCTGAAACGATTCAACCGTAATACTCGCACTGCAAGGAATGCCCACCAATATACCCTTAAGCCCAACTTCGGACGTACTGTCAAGTACAGGGATTCTTTCTTTAGTCGTACAACGCGAATGTGGAATGCCTTGCCAGACTCTGTTTTTCCCTCCCTCTTTGAAGTGCAGAACTTTAAAACAAATGTGCATCGTTACCTTCTTTCAAACCCTTCCCTATTTTGCTAAAGCTCTCGCTGTGTTTTATTAACATTATAAGGGTAGTCAAAATCCCTTTAGTGCGGGCTAATTATAAAAAAAAAAAAAAAATATTAGGTATCAGGTAAAATGGTTGAAACACTTGAATATTGTTTAACCAGCTTTTAACGTTTATATAGTTTTCGAGCACACAATCTGTAAAAGGCAGGGAAAAAATAATAAAGTATATCAACTTGCATTCGGGTTACTTGCTAGTGTCTCCTCATGATATATATATAGATATATAACAAAAAAAATGAAAAATGAAAATAAAAAAAAATAATTTCCGTTAAAAAAAAAACTGCAAAATAAATTTTAATTGATGCAGGTTTGGTCCAATGTTTTATCTGCTTGATTTAATATACATTTTAAGTCCACCAACACTTCAGGTTCTTTCCAAAAATGATATTTAATTTAGTCAGTTTGGGTCACTGAAGATGTCAAAATGAGGGATGGGGATTTTTATCATGGTGTATCTCCCAACACGCCCAATTGCGTGGTGAAAAGTGGTGTATTAACATAATTAACACTTAAAAGAAAAGGTCATTTAGATGACCGTTCAGCATCATTACATAGACTGACATGGTGAATTATTTGACAGTTCAGCACTACTACAATTATTGACATGGTCTATTATTTGACAGTTCAGCACTACTACATACCTATACTGACATGGTCAATTATTTGACAGTTCACCAATACGTATTTGAAAAGGACAGTCCAGCTTGTAGGTATTGTCAAAAGAAGGCAGTAGATTTCCCTCTTTATAATATATTTACTCTATGGGAAAGATCCTGAGTTCTCAATTTTAGGGTTGTTTTTTGTGAGTGGTTCTCCTAACACTCTATCCTTATCCTCATAAAAGATATCACGACAACGAAAACGAGGATTTCTTTTTTTTTATACAACAAATCTTATAGAAAGAGACATTTTTACACCAATATATGCAAACGTTCTTGTATTTGTGTACAAATATCCCTTTCTAAGAGATTTGTTGTGTAAAAAAAAACCTCGTTTTCGTTGTCAATTCAATTCAATTCAATTATTATTTATAAATAGAAATGTACAGTAAGACTAAGTCTTTTATAGTAAAAAGCAATTATTAAACAAAAAAAAAATCTTAGATAAAAAGTTAAACTATTAACTAGTTGTCGTGATCTCTTTCATGAGGAAAAGGATTTTTTTCCTATTTTGTTGACGAAATGTTTGTTTTGTACCTATTTAACTTTCATTTGGCATAACAATTTTTTTTTCTTTATAACAAATATATAACAAATATCTATGACTCAAAATGTTCAACTTCCTGACCCTAACACCCATTTAGTTAGAATTAATTTTTCAAAATTTGTTCCATAACGGTACCAGAACCGGTTTATTTTCAAATGCGGTCTTATCTTAAGCTATTATCCCGATTTCAATAAAATTTTGCACATAGGAAGTCATTTATAATTTAATTAATATTGCATTTCAACATTTTCAAAAACTTTTTTTTTTGATTTTGTAAATTTTCAAAAAAAAATGGTTTTCGAAATATTTTGAAAAGGGGTTGATTAATTTTTTTTTAAATAATTTTCCCAGATGAAAGCTACAGATTTTCTTATAATGACATACTAAAAATAAACTTAAAATATTTTTTTGAAATTTTTTTCAAAAAAAACGACTTTTTAAAAAAACTGGTTGAACGATTTTTAATATGTTTTTTTCCTCGATAGACATTTACTTTTCAAATTTTATTGCAAACTTCATTTTTCTGAGAAAACTCTTAAGCTAATTAAAACAATAAAAGAATTTTCGTAAAAAATTAAATTTCTTTATTTTAAAACACATACATATGTAGCCATTAAGCAATTCTCTAGCATAAGAACAAGTTCGTGCGACTCAGTCGTGGATTTTATTTAAATTTAATTCGACGTTGTGCTCATATGACCAAGTACGTGCGATCCAGTCGTTCAATTTATTTAATTGCGATATTAATATTTTTGTATGAACAATATAAAAATAATTTAACTATAGCTAGTTTGTTTTTATAAACAGAACGAAATTATTTATTTTGTTGATTGACAAATGTGGCGTCGATTTGATATTTCATTCTGAACATTGTATATACATTGCCTATAGTACTATCATGAGACGAGAAAAAATCTTTTTCCCTAGAGCCGCTTGGAGTGCTAGTGTAGGACATTTTATTTGAGTGAGAGAGAATTAAGAGCATGGTTTTTAGTGTTATGCTTTGTGCTTAGTTTCCTGCGCATGTGCAATGTGACAATGTGAGGCAAGAAAAAACCGGAGGAGAACATGAAATAATTCAGTATCTTGTTTTGTTCATTGTATATATGTGTATAAACTGTTGGCAGTTTTGAAGTTAATATATAATGGTTTCGCTTAGCTGAGGCTTAGTTTTTTGTAAGGATTTATACAAGATCCAACATTTTCATTGTTTACGTTTTTTTATATGGAATATGTAATATGAGAACTGGTTCTTACATACTTAAGTATTTATACATGCGTACGTCATTGACGAGACTTTTGATTTGAGTTTTTTAGGATTTTCAAGTTTTGTATGAGCACTACCTACATACATATTTGTCATATTTGTACATATATACATCATTGACCAGACTTTGATTCGAATTCTTTAGGATTTTCAATTTTTTTACTATTCTATTATGAAGGTTGTCGTCTTCAAATAGTGTACACATTCATTCTTGAAATTTAAACACAAACTTACTTCTTGCTGTATTTATACAAAGATACAAAGGCCCTTGCAATGGATGGATTTTTGTTTTGAATTTTACTTTCCATTCAGATAGGTACCAACATATACATATAGGTACATAGATATGTATGTGTAGGTATCTATCTGAATGAACTATGTGCAGAAATTCAATCAAAAATTGTTTGTAAATTGATTTATATTATTATTGATTGATTATATATTATTGATTTATAGTAACAAAGATCTTTTGTTTGTTTGAGGTTTATATAATAGGAACTAGTTGACCCACCCAGCTTAGCTCGCGGGAAAGAAATTTATAGTTAAACCAAAATATTTCTTTGTACTAATCTTCTATAGAATTGCTAAAAATACCACGGGTTTTTTACATTTGTAACACCTAATTGTTTAATTTTTACTTGCAATTATTATAGGTAGGTACTAAGTACAAGTTATCCATTCATGCAGAAAAAAAAATTTGAGATAACAATCAAATACCTATAACATTACGATGATAGAGAAACATATTTGGCAAAATTCTGTCCGTCTACTAAACGGTTTGGCCAGTTGTCTTTAAATTTGGAATATAAGTTTATTTTGACATTCGACATAGGATTTTTTTAATTTCTTTTTTAGCTGATACTTGCGATATAACCGTCTAAGCTTATTTTTGTCAAAAACAGCTCCGAGAATTTTGTATGTAAAAAATCAATGTGCATTCAATTATGGTTAAAAAAAATATGACGGCGGGCTAAGACTGGCACCACCCATAGGAGTTTTTTTTTGGCATCGACTTTTCTAAGAACTGGTTAGGTAACCGATTACAACCAAAATTGATATTCTGGAAAATGTAAGTAGCCTAAGTAATCTTACACTAAAATATATTTATATAGGTATATTTAAAAATAACGGCAACATTTAAAATAATTTGCTATACCTTTTTTAAAGCAAAAAGTCTGTTCAATCATATTATTTTTTAAATAAAGAATTTCAGAAAAAAATAAATATATAAAAGGCACGACTGGTTTGCACGTACTTGCTCGTGTGTGCTAATTTGTTTATTTAGGGGCAGGTGTAAGCTTTTGTTTTCTCGATTGAAATTTTTTCATTCAGTAGTAATCGAATAGTTTTTTACTTGCGATTTATAGGGACTATAAAGCAAGTTATGCATTCGTAAAAAAAAATCTAACAATCAAACATGACATTACGATGATAGAGAAGTCAAAAAAGTGGGTACGGAAATTCCGTCCGTCTGTCTGTTTGTCTGTCTGTCTGTTCGTATCGATATCTACAGCCTAAACAGTTAGGCCGATTTGATTCAAACTTGGTATTATAGTATTTTTAGAGTGCTCTACTCGACAGTTTTTGGAATTGGCATTCTAGCTCCAAAACTATCGGTACCTGCCATATAACTTTTAATGAAAAACTTATTTTTCTCGAAAACGGCTCCTACGATTTTGATAAAACTTTTAGAATGATGTTTTCTATGCAAAATCTATCTTTAAGTTTAAATGGATTTTTGAGAAAAAGTTTTATAACGGTACCTCCCATATGACCGTTTTTTTTCAAATTAGACTTTCTCGTTAACTAATCGACGGATTTTGATAAAATTTTCAAAATATGTAGTTTTTTATGATATAAATAATATTGCTTATTAAAATTTTCAAAAACATTTTTTTCTTAATTTTTAATTTTTTTTTAAACTTATTTTGTTTTTTGAATATTTTGACAAAGATTTTTTTAATTTTTTCTCCTAGTATAAAGAAATCTATATCTTTAAATTGACATACTCAAAAAAAATGTATATATATGTTTTCGAAAGTTTTTTCAAAAAACTGGTCGAACGATTTTGAAATGAAAAATTTATAAAATAGAAAACAGCAAGAGAAATAAGATGGCTTACAACATTTTTTCCAAAAAACGTTATGAATAGTTTTTTTTTGATTTCATTAAACAAATAATATTTTCCCCCAAATTTTGTTTTATATTGCTCGGTTGAGCCCTAGCCACTAGTCTAATGAAAGCAAATTTCGTTATTTATATTATTATTTATTTATCGTTATTTATTTTAAAGCATTTTATGATCGTAACAGCATACAGCATACAGAATAAATAATAAGGACGCCTATGATAAACACATAAACATGCAAAAACAACTAACAAATAAAAAAAAATACTCGATTACCTACTAAATGCAAAAATTTCAATCAAGAAAACAACTCAACTCAACGGTCATATGGCACTTCCTTTACTTTTAGGCCTACAATTTAAATTTCAATGTCCCCTCTGGGGAATGCCAAAATAATCACACACACCAAGTTTAAAGATAATCGCTTAAGCCATTTAGGCTGCAGCTCGTTATACATACCTACTGACAGACAGACAGTCATTTTTTGTCGATCACTTTTTTAGACTTCTCTATGATCGTAATGTCATGTTTCATTGTTATCTAAATTTTTTTTTATATTCACAAATTCTAAACTTTACCTTATAGTCCCTATAATCGCAAGTAAAATTTGAAAAAACTGTGTAAAATGTCAAAATAACCTTAAGTTCTAAATTTGAAGTCGATTGGCTCATCGGTTTAGGCTATAGTCCAAAATACATCCGTACAGACAGACCTACAGACAGACAGAATTTTGCCAGCAACTCAAATATGTTTCTCTATCATCGTAATGTAATGTTTGATTATTATCACAATTTTTTTATGTTCACGAATCCTAAACTTGACTCATAGTTCCTATAATCACAAAGCTACTTGTGCATAAAATTCAACATCAACGATAACGAAGCCAATGAAATGAAAATTCAAAAAATAAAATCATTGTCGATCCTCTTCGTTGTTCACCGTCACCGAGAACAGGATATACACAATACACATACACATGTGCTTATTAAGTTTTCCTTTTTAGTATCTCCCTCACCCTCGCTCACACCATCTACCACACGGACAACCGACCGATCGACCTGAATTTAGCTGAACATTTTATCAAAGATAATATAACAAGTATACCTACGTAAATACACACATTATGTAGGGATGTATGTAGGTACATACCTAAATATCTACCTACCCTCGAATGTTTTATATGAAAAAAATATAAAACTCAAAATAAACTTATCAACCAGCTTAAACATATACCCACCCCCCAGACACCATTCATTTACAAAAGTCGTTTTTCTTCTTTTTTGTCAATCCTTTTAACTAGCCATCTTGTCACCCTGCTTGTGTGAAGCAATCCAGTTGTGCGAAAAAAAACTATACTCGCATCATTGTATATATGTAAACTGCAAACTGCAAAGAGTAAAGTACATGTTCACCGAGTTTCTCTTAGAATTCTCTTTGTTCGACTCGTTCGCCTCTTTCAATTTACCAAGTTAATTTTCCCTAGAGCCGCTTGGAACGCCACCGTCCACCGGTCGTCATGATAGTACTATAGCAGTCTATATACAATGATTCTGAATGTAAGATGAACATGTTGAAAATTGTCTTTTTTCCATCCCTTTCCTTCTTTTTATACATCATCCGTTCTCTTTCTTGATTTACTTTTTGCGCGTGTGTATCCAAGCACCATCCTGACGCAGTGCCTGAAAAATGTTGCACGATTTACTTTAATTTACAAGAGGGATGATGTACTTAGTCGTTTTGTGATTGGGAAAAGTGTTTAATCTATTAATTGTACCTCATTCTCACGATACTAAGTCCCTTTTTATACACATTGGCATATGCCGCAGCGTGACTTAGTATTTAAGCGAAGGAGTTGAGAAATGTAGTGGGAATCACAATCACGCAGGGACCGAGAATTTGTTGCGATTCTCTCATTCTCGTTTGTTATTTTCATTGCTTGCTTTATTATTATCTTCCTCAGTTTGTGGTCAGATGTATGTTTTCCTATAAGTAAGAGCGAGAGCAATGAAATAAACAAACGTAAAGCCATAGTAACGTTTGTCACACACTGTCGCGTGACGCTGATTCAACGTGTGAAAGCTACATGCCTGCCCAAAAGGGAATTGATGAAGAATCCCCGTCATATGATTATGTGTATAAAATTGGACTAAGGATTTAGGACCATTTCTTAATGGCGCTTTAAACAATGCCAAAACTTCACGTATTTGCTCGATATCCGCGTGGAATCTATCCTCAATGGCGAATAAGTTTTTTCCACTGTCGTCGTACCTGAGGCTAATAGCTCGATACAGCAGCATGCGAAATCAGACTTGACAAATGTTTCAATTTCAAATTTAAAATGTCGCTTCGATTTATACTTAAGTTTGATTCCCTTGAGATCTCCGACTGGGTATCCAAACAACCCGACGAGATACGCCATTAAATAGTTGACTGCTTCGATATTTCTGCAGTTAACGCATTGATATAGCGCTGCGACATTTTTTTTCCTAAATAGACACAAGAGTCAATGAACAAACGTTTCAAGTTTGTTTATCGAATGACGATGCGAACTATCGTTGCAGCCAGAAAAAACGTTAAACAAACTTTCGCACAAATAGTTATTTTATTGATAAACGATAGTTCTATTTTACGGGTCACATAAAATAAATTTTACACTATTGCAATGTATTCTTCATTTTTCATTTAACAACTAAAATGTTCACTAGAAATAATTTATGTGGCAGAACAACGTTTGCCGGGTCCGCTAGTTTCTTTATATTTTATTCTATTTCATATTGTTCGTTCAGAAAGAAAAGATAAATAATTCCCTATTTGGGTGTGTTCCATCAATGTTTTCAGATTTAGAGTATATTTTTTCAATTAGCAATAATGAATAATGGCTACGACAAGTGCTCAGGAAAGTGCACTAATTCCAACTGTTTAAAAATAAAAAAAACAGATCATATGCAAGTTATCGAAGCGACTCGCGTTCGATTTAAAAAAAAAACAACTGTTTTGGTCTGCTGTAGACTTGGAAAGAAAGCACTTTATTATTTTCCTTCAAGTATTTATAACATAGTTTTGCTTAATAATCAATTTGAAAATGTTATATAATTCCAAATAAGTTACTTTACAATTGCTTATTAATCAATTCTACTATTTCTTAAAGTTCAAATGAGTTTATTAATTTTTATTAATTCTGAGAACTTTACTTATAATTAATTTTATTGCCTTATTAGCTATTGTTACTAATTCTAAGAACTTAGCCGAGGAATTATAATTGTGCGATGTGATTCTAGGACAAAGTAGGAGCTTGGAAAAGAATGGTTTATGGGAAATAATTGGAATTGGACAAGGGTGAACTTTTGCTTACCTGTGCAGTTTAGGTCACAAGTAAAGAAATGCAAGTAAGGGCAAAATGTGGGTTAACTGAAGGAATGTCGAGTTTGATTGGAAAAGGAATTGGATGTTATTGGGTGTTTTTCGATTGGTGTTTAATGAAAATAAACAAAAGCAGATTTATGACTGTGACAATGAGTTAGGTTTGAACTCAGGAAAAATGTGGTATTAGAAGTTATGGTAGATAGTTTCTCCACGTTATCCAGATGCAGCTGTGTAGGTATTGTAGGCCAAGTTTGTTTTGGAGAAGAGGTGGTAGTAGTGCTGATAAGTTTTACTTTTCCAGTTGGTGTGCTTAATGTTGTCGTTTTCGATATAGTCGTTAAAAAATTTAATGAGAAATGAACCGTTCAGTTTACGATAGTGTCTGCCGTATGTTATATTTCCGACATAGTTGGTAAGAAATAATGTGCTCTCGTTGATTAATTTTATTATTGGTCTACTTTCGTAATTGAAATTGCATTTCACATTTTCACCGTTTAAAAGTTTGAGTGCGCAATCTTCTTTGGTGAGTTTTTGAAGTTGGGATCTTTTGCAAAGAATGGTTTCTTCAATTTCCGTACATTTTCCTACTATGCCAAATTGAAGATACTGCGAAACGAATACATTTGAAAGGCTTAAAAGTATTCTCTTGTTATTTTTAATTGTTGACCTAGCAATAATATTATTAAATTCTGTTTCGTCAGTTTGGGGCAAGCAAATGACATAGAGCAGAATAGATTTTTTTTACCAGCATAATACGCTTTGCGTATTCTGTAGCCTGCAACTCATTTCTAAAAGGAAGGGATTCTATTCTTGAAAGAATATCTCAAATTTCGGTTTTATTTAAAAGATTTGAGCTTACAATTCCTCTTCAAGTTGTCCTGCAAGAACTATTTATCCTATTTCATCTTTTAAAAAGCTTAGTTTGTTGAAAATTATTTGTTCGAATTTTCCGTATGATTAGTACCGATTTCTTCAATTATTTGGTTATATTTTTATCGATAAAGGTATCAGTTACTTTAGTTAAGTATTTAATTATATGATACTGTCTATTGTTGTTGATGGAAAGCTTGTTACTTTGGGTGACGGTACTATCCCAATCCGTTGCGTCCGGATTATCTGCAAGCCACTTCCAAGTGGATCCTATCCAGACCATTTTTCTTTCTTTGGCTTCTTATCTCGGAGTTGTCCTAAAAAGTTTTCTATTGTTGACTGTTGGAGCTCCAGCTGGGGTAGACATACTTGTTCTGGATATATATCGGCTTATGTCCTTGTTGATTTTATTCAATATTTCTTCGTGTATAGTTAAATTAATAATGTGAATTATTTTATAGTTTCCGTTTATCAATCTTTCGTTTCCGTGTTTGATTGCAACGAGTAGACTTTGGCAGTCGTAGATACTTACGATGGCTTCCGCCCAAAGGAAGATATTTAGTCTGAAATGAGAGGTATGTTTTTGAGGTGTGATTTGTGAATTTGTTTTCCATAAGTTGTTGTTATGGTAGCTTTATTATCTAGTCCCACAGTTTCCTTATGAAACTTAGGTCTATCTTTACTTTTTATTTGTTTATCCCTTTTAAATACAGTATCACCCATGGTTATAGGTTTTAGGTAATAATTTTTTCTTATTATGCCTATTTAACTGATTCTTTTGATTACGTTTGATTTCGTGTTTTAGATCTGGGTTAACTATATCTTTCAAATCAACTAGATTCCGGTAGTTTAATCGTTGTGATCTTCCAAAGAAAATATCGGGAGGTTTTTTCTTCGTTACCTAATGGATTGTATTATTATACCTACATATCTGTCGCAATGTTAATAATCTCCATAACAGTAAAGTCTGGAGTTCCTGTTGCAGGCATCTAATATTTTCGATAATAGCAGAGTAGACACTTTCTATTGTTCCATTTACTTCACTTACTTTTGAGGAGGATCGAAATGAACCTTAATACCAAGCCTTTCAGTGTAGTTTAGAACTAAAGGGCTAATGAAACTACTTTCATTGTCTGTAACCAAAATTTTGGGAACGGTGAAAAAATGAAGCAATTTTATTATCATATCTCGAATGTGTAAAGCAGATTTGTTTTTAACATGGAAAAATTTTGTGAATTTGGAGAATTCATCCACGCATAAACTTAATATATGTATTAAAATTACGAGTCACGATGTCTGTGGCCTAAACTACTGAACCGATTTGGATGATTTTATCTTTATTTGTGTTTTTTTTATTTTTTTATATTTTTAATCGATAACCATTTGTTTTATTAAAATCATTTAACAGTTGCGAACGTCACACTGTTTGGCGCAAAAGTCCAATGCATTTTTACTTGGGAGACCCACCCTTAAGGGTTAAAGCCTAGTGAATTATACTCTCAACCATGCTACTAGCAATAGATTCCTATAATCAAAAATTGGAATCTCTTTACGTTATATTCATTTGCAGAATTATATAAATCATATCATTACATCATAAACTTAATATATGTATTAAAATTACGAGTCATGATGTTTGTGGCCAAAACTACTGAACCGATTTTAATGTTTTTTTTTATATTTGTGTATAATTTGGTCCAACTTGATGGATAGGACTGTTTTAATCTCGATTAATCCACTCAATATATTTTTATTGCAAATTAAATGTTTATTATAAAGCGAAATGAAAGTTCCGAATGTGTGTGAATTAGTTAAATGACCGACACTGTATTAAGTTCCATATTTTTATAACACAGATGACGGCGTGAATTAGTTAAATGCCTGACACTGTATCTTGCATTATCTATGTTTTGATTTCTTGATGTTACAATGTATTTCACGTCAGATGTGTTTTGAACATAGGACTGTTTTTAACACGATTAATGTACATACTCAATATTTTTACTTGCAATTATAGGTTTATATACCTACATATGTTTGTAGGTAAATTAGGCAAGTTTAAGATTCGTGTATATACATTTTTCTTAGATAAAAAACATGGCATTTCGATCATAGAGAAGAAATGTCTGTCAGTCTGTTAGTGTCTCAGTGTGTCTGTATGTATATTGTATGTGTATTGTATATAGCCTAAACGTCTAATTTGATTACCTTCAAATTTGGTAGGTATGTGTAATTCTTTTGACATTCCTCAAGGGGCAAATTGAAAAAGCTAATTTTAATTTATTTTTTCTCGAAAACGGCTTCAACGGCTTTGTTATCATTTAATGAAAACTCAATTTAGGGGAAAAGTCTATTAACGGTACTTTTCATATAACGTTTTTTTTCTGTTTGGCGTTCTCGGTAACGGCTCATTGGATTTCTATAGTGTCGATCTAGAGCCCAAGGACAATGACAGCCGTGTGAGGTGCACCACAAAAAAATACGAAAAAAAACAAAACAAGTTCTTCGTGCTGTGGGGTACACACGCTTGAATTCGTAATATCTTAATCTCATGTCTTTTTGGTTCATTTATATTATCTTTCTTAATTATGAATTGCTATTGTGGGAAAAAATGATGACATTGAAATCATGAAAAAAAATCAAAGTACATGGTGTGCTTTTACACGTTGACTGGCCAGTCATAAGTTTTTTCGAATTTCTCTTTGTTATTTTCTTTCCGTGAGTCTAACGCTTCTACACTGTTGACTTTTACGTTTGACTGGCTTGACTCAAATTTGACATTCCTCTTGCTTTTTTTTCTGCTTGAAAAGGTGGTATTTTTTTATTTTTGACATGAAACAATTAATAATAATAAAATAATAGTTTTTTACGTTCTAACTGCTCAGTTATGTCGTATTCTTTGTTCAACAAATATTTTTTCCAAGGAAAAATATAAGAAAAAGCATAAACAAATTTGAGGGCCTTCGCTCACAGCGAAGGTACTCCACAAGCATCGAAAACATGACTCCATTCATGACTGGCCAGTCAGCGTGTAAAAGCACACATGGAGATGCAAGCGCTGTAGGAATTTTAATTCAAGTAGAAGATCTCTAACTTGTGATGATATTCCCCTCCCCCTCCCCAGAGACATTGAAATAAACTCTGAGTTGAAATTGCTAAGTAATAAAGAAAGTCTATCTCATGTTGTGAATGCCGAACTAAAAGCAGAACTAAGCAACATATACAAAGGGCTAATTGAAATAAAAAACCAAAATAAAGAATTTTTTTGCTACTTTTAAAGCCTTACAAATTGAGAATAACTGGGCGAACACAATGCAAAAACGGAGCTGGAATACGGGCCTGCATGCGTATTAGCTGTCAAACGAGAACGTACGTCCCAGCTTGCAACTGCCCACAATGGCGCTGTGCAGTTTTTTGACATAAGTCATATATCAGTCCATTTATTATAATACCTTGATAATATCGCTTCTTTGTTTCTTCTTTTTTTGGCACAGAAACGCATTGAATAAAAATTTTAAAAAATGTTAGGGTTGAGCTTTGGCATTTCTCGTTCGCGAAAAAAAATGCTAGCACGGACTAAAAACAAGAGTTTTTATACTCCCAATGGGCCTCCGCACACGAGACTAGTTCTGCCGGAATGAAAACCATTTTCAATCAACTGTTCGACTGCACACGGGATGAATTATGCTGGAAGAAAATTTTGTATACATGAACCATATTTCAATGTGTTTGTATTTCTGTGCAGTCTTGAAAACGAAAAGTTGTGTGTGTATTAGTTTACCTCTTCGTTCTTCCACTCCAAACCAGGTAGAAGATTTTCTGGCGTCCCGCCTGCACACTCTGCTTCTCTCCCCTAAAAACTAATCCTACGCCAAGAAGAACTTGTCTCGTGTGCGGAGGCCCGATCATATTTTTCTTTTGTGGTAATGGATAATTTCTGAAACAACGCAGTTTATATAGATATATGAAAGTATTGGAAATCGTGATAATCAAGATCAGGATCATGAAGGTTCTCCTTTTTCATTTTTTTTGTGCTAAAATTCCAACTAGATAGGTTTCCTTTCAAAATTAAAAAAAAAAACAGTCAGCCATTCTTCATATGTCTCATCAGGAAGAAAAGTAGCCCAGAAATTTCAGGATACTTTTGGATTTTCTCGCTGTTTCCATATGTTCATCAAAGCTCAACCCTTAAAATATTAAAACTTTCATTCTTCCATTTGTTACTTCTTTCCCCTACTGATATACACCTTTTACAATTTTTTAAAAAAATAAGAATGAAAAAACTACCTAAAATAGGAATGATGTAAACGTACCTTATCAAAGATCTTTCAAAAAGAATGCACCACTGTTGTGTTCCATTTGTTTCTTTGTGAAATGTCAAAAAAACAAAAAGTTAACCAACCTTTCCGTCTCCGTATTGCAGCTCCGTCTGCAGCTGCGTCCCATTGTGTTCGCAACATTGAATTTGTGTATATTCAACATTTTCGACATCTGTTCCAGCTCCAGCTCCGTCTTCCGTTCCAGCTCATTGTGTTCAGCCAGTAAAGAACCAAAATCAAAAATTGTGGATCTCCAGTCTAAAGTCAACGCCCTTGAACAAATAAACATATCTAAAACATATTAGATAAAGTAAGTTCCGAAAATACAAAACTTTATCTAATATGAATATCGTCCGCGAAAATAAAAACCTAAAATCTCATATCTAAAACAATTGAAACCTTTAATGTGCCTAGTGCTGACAATTCCAATGCAGTGCAAACAGCGGTAGAAACTCTCAAAACCAGTTTGGGTGTCAGAATAAACGACAATGATATAGATCATTGTTTTTTTAAATCAATAAAAAGACGCTCGCCCAACGATGAGTCTCCAGTATCCACCAACATCTTAGTCGTTAAATTTGCCCGCCGTCAAAAAAAGAGGAAATTATGCGAATGAAGCACACTAAGAAACCCAAAATTACAACAAAACTTTTTGGCGATCATTTTGATGGTTCGAATGTATACATTAATGAAAAGATGACATCGTTAACTCGGGAGTTTTTTAAAAAAGCTAAGAAGTGCACAACAACACTTAAATTTAAATTTTTGTGGTTGAGAAGTGGTGTTATTTATTTAAGGCAATGATGCTATCAAAGTAAAATGCTTTGATGACTTAAATAATTTAAAGTAGTTTATACATTCTAAAATGCAATCTTTAAATATTAATAACACTTCTCTTCCATACTCTTGTAATTCTTCTCTTTTAATTATATATTAAAATATTCGTAGTATGCGTAAAAAATTCAATTCATTTTTAGCACAAATTGAATCCCTAAATAATGTATTTGACTTTATATTCTTAACTGAAATTTGGTTGTATGACTATGAACTGTCAAATTACTATCTTCCTGATTATGAATTATATGGTAATTGCAACAATACATACAATGCAGGTGGTGTTGCTGTTTTTATAAGAAAATCGTATGATTGTTTTGTTACTTTCTATAATTGGATAAGTGCTGACATTATTTAAGTAAGTTTCAATATAAAAAGTGAACATTTTATAATATATGTGTGTACCGCTTACATGAAAATAATTTGAACAAAAAAGTATTCCTAGAGCAACTAAATGATCTACTTAAAGATATAAGAACTAAAAATATCATACTTTTAGGCGATATTAATATTGACATTCTCAACAAAAATAATGACACGTATGACTATTTACTCCTTTTGTCTTCTTATGGTTTTAATTCTTTAGTGAATGAACCTACTCGAATGGGATTCTGTTTACAATGAAACCAACCCTTCAGCCGCTTATAATAATTTTATTAAAATAATGCAAGAACACATTAATAATAATACTTAAATTTATCTAGTTCGTCGTTTGTTAAATCGATTAAAGCCTTGGATCAATGACAACTTAGTCAAATTAATTAATAAGAAAAACCATATTTGGAAAAAATGTCAGCTTCATCCTAATAATTCTAAATTAAAAGAGAATTATACGTATTTGAAAAACTTGGTAAGCGTTGAATTTAAAAATTCTAAAAATACATATATGTATGTACATATTATTCTAATAAATTAATTTCTTGTCGTGGCAACATTAAAGAAGAATGAACAATTATTAACTGTATGCTAAATAAAAAAACAAAAGATGCTGCGATGCAAAAAATACAGGTTGGGGATGAATCTATTTCTAATCCTATAGACATTGCAGATAATTTTAACAAATTCTTTATTTCGATAATTTCCTCTTCAAAGCATATTTCACCGAAGATCACTTGTAAATGTAACACTTACGATGAACTGAGGCAAGACGCAGTTGAATGTAATAGTTTTGTTTTCCAAGAATTTACATCATGGGAAGTATAAAAAAAAATTCTATCTGTCGAAAATAAATATTCTTGTACATCTGATAAAATTACAAACTGCCTTATTAAAGAGATTGCTTTTTTTATAACTGATATTCTCACTTATATTTTTAATTTTAGTGTAAATTCTGGTATTTTTCCAACATCACTTAAAAACGCAGAGGTCATACCTCTTTTCAAAAAAGGAAACTCCTTTTCAATGAACAACTATAGACCAATTTCTCTTCTGTCAACCGAATGGTTTCTTTTGTAAATAAGAACAATTTTTTAAGTGATAGTCAATTTGGTTTTCGTAATGGCAAATGCACTGAAGATGCTATTTTAAAATAATGTTCTGAAATTTCCAATAGTTTTAATGACAGTAAACATTCAATAGCGTTATTTATTGACATGACAAAAGCTTTCGACATGGTCAATCATGAAATTTTATTAGACAAACTATACAAAGCCGGCTTTCGAGGTCATGTACATGACTGGTTACCTTCCTATTTATCTGGTCGTCTGCAGCGAGTCAAGGTTAATGGGATTTTAGGTCATGAGCTCGATGTTGGTGTCGGTGTACCGCAAGGTTCCGTTTTGGGGCCATTTTTATTTTTAATTTATATTAATTCTATTTTCATGCAACCTTTAAGTAGCAACATAACGGCTTTTGCGGATGATATAACCTTCAGTTATATAAAATGTACTACTTTTGACATGGTAGTAAGCCTACAAAAAGACTTGCAAATTTTAGACAGTGGTTCGCTAACATTAGCTTGTCATAAGTAATAAAACCAAACTAATGTTTTGTAGGCTGAGTAAATCGTACCCAATAGACTTAAACGGTTTTTTTCCATACGTTTTCCTGCACAATGTTTTATTTATCAAATCATTCCTGTGGTTTAGCTAATTATAACGAAAATTATAATTGTGATGTTGGTTGCTTTAAAATAGATTTTGTGGATAAGTTGAAATACCTGGGAGTACATATTGATCAGCATTTAAATTGGAAGGCTTATGTAGACGATCTTAGAATATATAATAAGTTATCGGCTACTAAAAATATTTACCTACTCAAAGATGTCTGTTCTAAAAAACTGTTAACAACTATTTACTATGGCATTGTGCAGTCCATATTACAATATGGTGTAACTAGTTGGGGTGGAGTTTATTTGAGTACCCTTGATCCTTTGATAAAATCTCAAAACCACATTGTCAGAATAACTTGCAAGAAATCTAGACAAAATAGTACCTGGCCTCTTTTTATGCATTTAAAAATCCTGCCTCAAGTAAACGTATTTGTATGTATTGGTGCACAAATAAAATTCTCATTTTTCTGTGCTCTAAGGTCAAAGGTTCATTCAGACTTCAGATGGGGAGCATGGACATTTTAAAATGTAAATATTCCTTCTCTTCGTATCGCACAGAATATGAATGTGCACTTCTTTCTTTGCGTTTATTTGTTTTCGATCCTCAGGAGTGATGACGACGCGACGACCACGAAAAAATGAAATGCATGGGCACTAATAACAAACCTACCTGCCTCTGGCCTGGCTCTAGAAAAAATTAGAAATTAAATGACCTTTTTTTGTTTTTGTGAGTTTCTTCCTTTCTGTGGCTATCCTAGTCCATAATGGTGTGGCTAGGAATTTGTTGTATTTTTGAATTTTCAATTAGCTACCTGAAAAAAACTGGACCTGGAGAGCAAAATTAGTTCAAGTTGATAAAAATATAGGCAGGCCAACGATGCAATTATCACATCGTTGGCCTGCCTATATTTTTTTTATTTTGTCTGTCTAAAAGACCGGCCTAGATCAATTTTGACGTTTGCCAACGTGTTGTTGACGTTGAACGAAGATCTTTTGTAATTTTTCATAAAATATCTAGACAGTTTTTTTTTTATTTATTTGGGGCCAAATTGTATAATGGATAATAAATCTATATTTTTAGACTTACAAGAAATCAAACAAAAAAAAAAAGAAGAAAAACAAGAAAATGGAAATATAACCCTAAACTATAAATTGCTGAATAAGTTACTATCAATACAAAAAAAATGGGCACGACTGGGTCGTACGTTCGTGCTGCTATGTGCTTAACCATATTGGTAGGAAAGATCTTTGATTGAAACAAATAACATTTACGTACAAAATTAACACGTTCTGAATTTATTAATAGTGTAAAAACCACAACTCTTAACGGTGTTTTAGTAAATATGGAGTATGGCATCATACGTTTTTATAATAATGAATTTATGAAAAAAGTATTTCGAAAATTTTAGGACGGATTTTGATAAATTCTTGTTTTTTATTTTTAGTTTTTTTAACTATTTTTTTTGGTATTTCTTCTAAAAATAAAGTCCTATACAAAGTTTCTATCGTTAGTAATAACAGCGCAATTATCGTTAACATAGGTCGAGGTAAACCAAAGTAAGCCTTTTTTTAAATTCCCGATAAATTATATACTGTAGAAAGATTTTTTCCTTAGAATATACCCGAGAATTATGTCCTAAAATCTTGAAAACGAATTAAGGGACACCCTTTATAGAAGAGCATAACTAAGAAAAGTAGGCATATAATTATCCACAAATGTGTAAAAAAGCCCCAAACCGCTGAAATAAAAAAAAATTGTTGCTATTGTTGTTTTGCTTATAATTTTGTGTGGCCATTTTTCGTATTCAATTCGAATCTGTTTTATCTTTGGAGCTTCTTTCACTATCTTTAAAGCATTTTCATTTTAAATTTAATAATTGGACCGTTTTTATGGGTAATTTTTCATTGGAGCCAAATTTCACGGACCCATTCAGATCATGTTATTCTTTTACGTATATGTTGTATACTACTTGTATCTGTCAAAGATCTTTGATCTAGTATATACATACATATGTATATCGCTCATGCTAAAGACCAGAAAAATTATTTTATTTCCAAACTCCAAACCAAAATAATTTTTTTTGCAAAGAAAACGAAATAAACGTAAAAAACTTTTTTTTCCAACTTTCCTTTTTTCCAAAAAAAAAAAATACAACTTCTCGCATGAGTGTGGCACCAAACGCCTTCCTTTTCTGTAAAATGGTCCATAAACCAAAATAAAACTGTCACACAAAAAAAAAACCACAAAAAAATACTTCCCACCGCAATCACCCAACGAATAATATGTATCCCTTCATCCATCCGTCAGTCTCAATAGAATTGGAAATTGGAAATGGCAAATGAGGCATCCAAAATCAGAGACTGAAAAACAAAATATATCAGAACCAGCCAGGGTAGAGACCAGAACTAGAGAGTAGAAAGCAGAACACATGTAATAATAACAACAACATATAGAAGAAAACAAAGTAAAAGAGCTGAATACCACCAAATTCTTCTGCGAAATCGTTCTAACTACAAATTTATTTGTGTGCGTTTGCAATGAACTTTCTATGGAAATTTAAACGTTAGGTAAATATAAAACTGGTGCCAGTTGGTACTATGTTGTTGGTACAATAGTATTTTGGTACTAGATTTTTAGTGCTTAGTACTAGAATTAATACTATCGTAGTTTTGGTACTATATTTAGTACTAGATTTAGTACTAAGTAGTAGATTTGGTACTAGATTTAGTAGTAAGTAGTATATTAAGTACTATATTTAGAAGTCTTGTATGTTAAGTAAATATTAAAATTTATTTCGTTAAAATATCTTTTAAAATAAAAAAGTTATCCGCCAATTTGTTAACAAACATCCATTTTTTCGAGGTACACCCAGCCTTAAGGCAACTCTATGCGTTTAAAGTTCTAAAAGTGTTCTTTATGATGAGCGGCTAACCCGTTTTTCATAGGAACTCGAACCATTATAATTTACGTTTAAATACTCGGGTTCTAGTGAACATTCCGAAGTCGAACACAACTTATTTTTCAAAATACAGCTTCAGCACATGAGTTGTTCAGTATGTTGCCTTTTGAAATTAAAAATATACGAGTTGCTTCATTATTTCTCAAAAAGTTAAAATCTGGCTCTTTAGTATAGACAGTTTATCAGTCAGAAATCTCTATTAATTGTTTATATAAAAATTTATAAAATTATAAACTTTATTTTCTTGCTTATTTCTTTCTCAATTTTGATACTTTACGTTAACTACATTATGTTTATTACATTTTGGTAAAAAAATTGTTTAACTTTACCCCACATTCATGCAAAATTAATAATTATTTTAAATTACATAAACGTTCATTCGATACTAGTTTTAATAACTACAGAATGAAACCTATTATTCTTTATAAAAATACATATAAATCAATCAAATTGTAACTGAAGTAAAAATGAAATAAAGAATAAATAAAAAGAATAAAAAAAATAACATACATATAAACAAACTTGCGTTTCTGAAAAGAAAAAACACCACACGCGGGTGTTGTGAAAAAAATACCTACTCGCGTCGCTGGAAGAAATATAAAAATACCCACTCGCGTTGTGGAAGAAAAAAATACACACTTGCGTCGCAAATCCCTCCTCTTATCTGTCCACAAGACGTCTGTTCTTAACAGCATCTTACTTATCTACAGCAGGCGTTGTATGACCATCATAAAATATTTGCAGTTAATATATAAGGGCATCTAAATTTGTCCCATTGTGCTGAATGTTTAAATTGACTTTTTGTATGCAAGCTGTCTTATGGGCATAACACCTAACACAGTTTCTTTAGTACAGAAATAGATTTGGACATTCACTGCACGGTTCGACTTAGTCAGAGTTGTGTTTTGTGTTTAAGTGTCTTTAAAAGGTAAGTGATTTTAATGTCGTTTATTCCATTGTTCGCAGCCTAAGAACAAATTTCTCTAACGTGTACGTCTTCACAATACAGGCCAGCTGTTCTGGCACTAAGTGAAACTCAGGTTGGAGTAGATACTGATTTATCAGAATTTGCTCTACATGGGTAAAGCTATGTGCCACTACTTTTTCCCCATCATGGTCTCATCGTTTATGTTAGGAATGATATTGCTAGCCAGAGCCTTCCTCAATATGAGCAGTAATCCCACACGGACTTTACCTTCTTGTGGATAAAATTCACTGTCCGCAAGCATATCATTCATTATTGTTTTATTTATAGGAGTCCAAATCTTGACAGTAACGACTTGTTACCAGTTTGATGCGCTGTCTGATTCTATCTCGGAAATTGTTTCCCTTTGTCCTTGCACTGAAATCATTATTGAGTACGATTACAACGTACACAAATTCAAATGGATCCGCTATTCTGGTCAGACAACACCCCAAGGAAGGTATGTCGAGCTCTTTGTCGGGTTACAGGTGCTTCACAAACATCGCTTCACCTGCTTGATAGAATACAAAATCCAGCGTTAAGATTGATAGGAAATAGAACTGCCGCTGAAACAATTTCCCCTTTAGCACACTGACGCAATGTTAAATGTCTTTCCTTATTTTATTGGTCCTTTTATAAAAAAATGTTCACTCGAAGTAGCCAGCTGCATTCCTCCCCTTAAAAGTTTCTCCCGTAATACTCGTCTGGCAAGGAATGCTCATCAGTTTACCCTTGAGCCTAATTTCGGACGTACCGTGAGATATAGGGATTTTTTTTTGCCCAACACGAATTTGGAATAGTTTAGCCGGCGAAATTTTTCATTGTCATTTTGAACTTCAAGCATTCAAAACCAATGTTAATCAACACCTCCTATCCTTCCGCATCCTATCTTCGCAATGCCCACGCAGTGTGGTCCACTCCACATTAAAAAGGAAAGGCGTAGTTATAACAAAAGGTATATATATTTGAAAAGATCTTCAAAGCAAAATTTATTCTGCTTACCAATATTTTCAATAATTTAATTTAAGTAGGTATTTAAAATTAGATTAGATTAGATTAGACTGTATTTATTTTTTTTCATTTCAAATTAGCAATTAATCTTATAATTCATTTTGTTTCTATTCAAACATTATTTTTAGATTTAATATTTTTTTTATATATATATAAATTTAAATTTTAATGTTTGTATACGTATTTAATTTTTATTTTACTCTTTAAGCAAGAAAACAGATTTCTTAACCATGAATTATGAATTTTGAAAAAAAACTTACATACACTTTGTGGCAAAGATGAAAGTGTTTAGTGCAGTTTTTAATATACATTTTTGTAAATTAAGAGTCGTAGTCGTGTTTGAGAGAATGTCGTGAAAAAGGACAAAAAGTAGAGATAAGGACAAATTTACATATTTCAGATAATAAGATTTTACAGGGGTAAACATTAATGAGTTTGACGATAAATTATACATTCAAAATGATGTTTAATTAATTTAATTTTTTTTTTGAAAATTAAATATTTTTTAATTATTGGTTTTGAATGTTTGCAGATCAAAATGGCAAGGGAAAATCTCGCCGGGTAAACTATTCCAAATTCGTGTTGTTCGGCTAAAAAAAGAATCCTTATATTTCACGGTACGTCTGAAATTGGGCTCAAGGGTGAACTGATGAGCATTCCTTGCGAGACAAGTATTACTTGAGAAACTTTTAAGGGAGGAATGCAACTGGCTACTTCGAGTGAACATTTTTTGTAAAAGAAACGATAAAATAAGGAAAGTCATGACACATTACGTCGGTGTTCGAGAGGCACAGTTCATTCAGCGGTAGTTCTATTTCCTATCAATCTTAACGCTCTATTTTGTATTTTAACAAGCAGGTGAAGCGATGTTTGTGAAGCACCTGCCCAGAGGGGGGAGTAATACTCGAGTTTAGGGCGCATAAACGCTTTATAAATTAGAGCCAGATCAGATGGGGAAAAATACTTCTTACACCGATACAGAAAACCTAAGCACTTAGCAGCATTCTTAACGATCTCAAATATATGATCGTTCCAACGAAGGTCGTCGTTAAGACACATACCGAGTATGAGAGCTTTTCTGTTTATTCGATGTATGTGCCATTCATGGACAATGGCATTGGGGGTATGTTTAGCCCTAACGACAGAAGACAGCATTGAGTTTTCGAAGCATTAAACTCCACACGATTCCTATTACCCCATTTGACAATGCTGTATAAATCGGAGTTTAATGAGCTTGACATACGGCACCGTTGCAATTGTACGTCCGATGGCGAAGGACGTGAATTATCGAAAGAATATGAAAAGCTGAGGGAAGAGTCGTCAGCAAAACAGTTAAGTGGATTAGAAGTAACAGACAGAAGATTATTTATAAAAATGAGGAAAAGAGTCGGAGACAGAACAGTGCCCTGGGGCACACCAGTATTTATTTTGTGGGAATCAGACTTGAATCCGTCCAATACAACTTGTATTGAACGGTACAGAAGATAGCTTCTAATCCAACAAACAAGAGTATTATCGATCCCAAAAGCACGCATTTTCGATAAGAGAGCTTCATGCCAAACTCTATCAAATGCCTTGGAGATATCAAGAGCAATAATCTTACTCTTACCAAAGCGATGTAAAGATTTTTTCCACTGTTCAGTGGGATATGCCATCAGATCACTAGTGGAACGGTTGCTGCGGAATCCATACTGACGGTCATGGAGAACTTTTCGATCTTCGAGATATTCCTTAAGCTGACGGTTATTCAGTGTTTCCATGACCTTAAAAAGAAGGGATGTCAGTGCTATGGGTCCGTAGGAGGAGGGGGAGGATGGGTCACCTTTCTTAGGGACAGGCTGGACAAATGCTGTTTTCCATCTTCTAGGAAAGATTCCAGAAGAGTAGGAGCGATGGAAAAGCTTACGCAGTGGCTTAGCCAGTGTGGAAGAACACCTCTTCAGAAGAATCGGGGGTATACCATCCAGGCCATAGGATTTGTGTTTATCGAGATCTTTGAGAACTCTTGCTACTGTACGAGTGCGGAAAAAAATCTGTCCCATGGAAAAATTTACATTCTCAAGTACAGGAAGGGCAACTTTGCTGTGAGGCAGCGTTTGAGCTGGCAGCGAAATGGGCGGCTAGCAAGATTGCCTTCTCTGAAGAGTAAATAATTGGTTTGTTAATGTCGATGAGCGTTGGAACCGAAGATGTCGAGGAGTTTTTAATATTTTTTACAAATGACCAAACATTTTTACTGCCTTTGGGACACTGCAGAATTTTTTGCCGTAATTTTTGGTCATGCAAAAATTTGGTTCTTTCAATAACGGAGTTGCATGAGTTATTTGCTTGTGTGCTTTTTCCGATTTTCCTCTGTATGGTTGGCTTTGTAGGATCGGAAACTTACTTCTTTGAGCCTGATAGCTATTTTACACTCAGAATTAAACTAGGACTTTTCTTTAGGCTTGATGCTTTTTACTCTATTAGGAATAAAAGCACGCATCCCTAGAAGAATCACATTTCTGATTAGTGACTTATACTCTCAACTATTCCTGTGAGTGTTTAGTTAATCGGCGAGAATTGAAGGGACCTACAATTTATCGCCGAGTCCAAACGGCTACATGAGATGCACTTTTTCGAGACCAATTTTTACTTTTGGAGATTTTGTCACTTTTTCCCAAGAGGCAATACCACGGATAAGAAGGTGGCTATGAGTGGGACTTGAAACCAGGCTCTTCGCTTAGCTGTCCGATGCACTAATCACTAAGTCACGGCGCACTATTAATAAACTCTAAGAACTAAATACCAAAATCTCAAAAAAACCAAGGCTTGGCCGGGTCTACTATTATTATTACCCACCGAACGCCTAGAAACGAGTCGCCTGGGAGATTTTCTCAAGTGCATCCTTCCTTTAGTGGCGTGTCTGCAGTCGGACTGTGCACTCGCCTTTTTTAACGTTCGTGCATAATCCGTGCCAGCGTGCATCACAGAAAGCAATGTTATAGTATGTTCAACAAAAATTGTCACTACAGGAAAGATTGGACATTTGACTCTCAGTTTTGTTGCATTGGCTTGCATATTTCTGTTTCAAGTAAAAGCTGCAACAGGTTTTCCATACTTATCATTGTAAATCGTCACAAAACGGAGAGTAATGTTCGTAGGATTACCACCTGCTGATTACAATATATTAAAATACTATTAGTTTAAAAAATATAAACTCAGTTTTTATTAAAAACATTAGCACTTCACAGTTTAAACACACAATTTAAACCAATTTTAGTTCGCTTTATTTATTAAATATATATATATATTTATATTTTTTTAATCACAATACCACTTCACTCAAATTAAAAGACAATATCACGTCCAAACACTTTTCCGAATTAATGTGATCAAGTGATGCACTTGCAAACTTCAAGAAAATAACTTCTTTCTACTAAAATACCAAAATCCAACAATTCAGTGTCGTGATAATATAAGCACAAGGCCACCGAGAGAATATTCGGGCCCGTTGGAAGACATATACGGGCCCCACATTTTTAAGAAAAATCAAAGAACTTATAGTAATTTTCGTGTCCTTTCAAAGAACTTCGGGCCCTCGAAGAACTACGGGCCCGGTAGTAATCCACCCGTCACTCCTCCCTCTTGGTTGCCCTGTATACACAGGTACCACTGTTTAAAAAAAGTTCGCCCAAAATTCATGTACCGACAATTTTTATTAACAGGCTAAAATTATAATTATATTAAATTATAGACTTTAAAGCCGCCTACGATAGCATAGCCAGGGTAGAACTTTGTTAGGCCATGAAAGAATTCAGCATCCCAAATAAATTGACACGACTATGTAGGCTGACCATGACCAACATTACAAGCTAAGTAAAAGTAGCCGGTTTGCTGCCCAGACCAATCAATATCTTTAATGAACTCCGACAAGGGGATGGTCTGGCTTGCATCCTCTTTAACCTGGCGTTGGAGAAAGCAATCCGTGACTCTGGCACGTCAACAAGAGGGACTATCGTCACCAACTCCAGCCAGATACTGGCTTACGCAGAAAACATCGATACCATCGGCAAAAGCCAACAAGCTGTACAAGACTCCTTTACCCTAATCGAGCAGGTGACACAAAACCTGGGGCTGCACTGCGAGAAATTTCGGTCCAATTATCAGAGTAGCGGAGCATGAATTTTAAGAAGTGCAGTCCCTTAACTACCTTGGGTCAAAAGTAGCAGCCAATAATAATATGAAAGAAGAAATACGCAGGCGGCTGCTATAATCAAACACAACCTACTATAGTCTGTCAAGGATCTTTAAATCTAGAAACCTTACCATAAAAACCAAACTGCTGCTGTACAAGACCAGTACTCATATACGGATGCGAGACTTGGGTGCTTACAAAAAGCCGCTCTGATCTTTTTTACTGCGTTCGAGAGGAAAGTCTTACGGAGAATTGTTGGCCCAGCGTGCGAGGGAGGACGATTCCGGAGAAGATACAATCATGAATTGTATGAAATCTTCCTCGAAGCAGATGTTGTGGAAAAAATAAAGCTCGGTACACTCCCGTGGGCTAGGCACCTCACTCGCATGATCGAAGAGGAACGAATAGGAAAGTCTTTTGCAGTCCTTTTCATGGTAGAAGACAACGTGACAGACCTGGTTTGGGTTAGAAGGATGGCGTATACCAGGACAACTGAAGCCTTGGCGTGCGCAAGTGAATGGCGTCGGCCAGCAATTGGGATGTATGGAAGAACCTTTGAACTGCGCCGTTTATGATGATGATGAAATAATAATTGTTAAGAGAGCTTAACATTAAATCAAATTAAATTAAAACTTCACGTTAGTAAAGACTATCGATTTCTATATTTATTAAAAATAATAATTATATTTAAAAAAATAACCTTTTAAATATGTGTCTCTAATTCAAAACGCATCTTAGAAGGCAACCAGATACTACCCGGAAGAATTTACAAGAAAGCAAAGAATTTGTGTTTTTGTTCTGTTCGGCTATAGAATAAGCTGAAGGTTAAGGTGAGCCTGCAACAAAAGGCCGGCTTCAGGTATAAAGTTAGTCTTGATTTTTTGTATTATATTACACCGCCCTCGGGTAATGCTATTGAGCAAAGACATAGAATAGCAGTACCTATCGATATGTTTTAAAGCTGTCTTAAGGTTGGTAGCCAATGAGATATGAGTCATCCACAAGCTCGATACTTCGGTGTTCGGTAAAAAGAAAAAAAACCCTACCAATGCTATATTGTATACCACGGGTAAGCAGGAGCCCTAGCCAATTAATGCATTTATTTTGATTTAAGTTGCTTGTATAAATAAATTGCACAACTGGATCGCACGTAATTGCTCTTATATGCGATGACGGCATCGAATAAAATTTGAAAAAAAATAGGGAAACTTCAATGTTTTTATTGGATTTTTGTGACTTTTGATTGTTTAGAAAAAAAGTGCGTAACAAAGTTTTCAGCAGAATACCTACCTCTTCCTAAATATCAATTTTTATTGTAATCGGTTAACCAGTTCTCGAGACAGTCGGAGAAAAAAAACGGGCCTATGGGAGGTATCGTTCTTAGCCCACCATCTTTTATTTTGTTTCTCACCAAAACATAACCTACACCTACAATAGTATACTGATTTATATTAAATTATATATGAACATTCTTGAAGTCATTTCCGAGAAGAATAAGCAGGTACCGTTAATATTTGAGCTAACAAAAAATAAAAAAGTCATGTAGAATGTCAAACTAACCTTATGTTTTAATTTTCAAGGCGATAGGCCCAACCGTTCTTTAGCGCAATATATGTACTCCCGTACAGACAGAAAAACAGACCGACAGAATTTTGCCAGTAACTCAAGTATGTTTCTCTGTTATCGTAATGTCATGTTTGATTGACAGCTCAACTTTTTTTTAACAACTTATGTGAAAAATTAAAAAAAATAATTAAAGAATGCAAACTCTGGTACAAAAATAACCTTAATTTATGGGTTTTATTAAATAAGAAAATCGATTTTTCAAAAAAAAAAAAATATTATAAATACAAAAAAAAGTTTTCGAAAATATTTTATATTGAAATTACAACTTCCCTAATATAAATTTTGGTTGTAATCGGTTAACAAACGACAAAGTCGAATAAAAAAAACGGTCCATTTAATTTTTTTTCACCAAAATATAACGCGTATCTACAAGAGCACACAGATTTTTTTTCAGAAAATTTCTTGGAGCCGTTTTCGAAAAAAGCTAATGTTTATATGATAGGTGCCGTTAATATTTGAGCTAAAAAAATATTTAAAAAATTCCTCTGTAAAATGTCAAAACAACTTTATGTTCAAAATTTGAAGACCATTGGCCTTACCACTCAGACAGACAGACAGAATTTTGTTTGCCAGTACCTCAAATATGTTGCTCTGTCATCGTAATGTCATGTTTGATTGTTATCTCAAGGGAGAGGAGAATGAAATGTCATGTTAAGGTTTAAAAATAACTGTAGGTATACCTGCCACATAACCGTTAAGGAAAAGCTTGTTTCTTGAAAACGGCTCCAACTATTTTGATGAATAGTTTGGAGTATTTTTGTAGGTACTAGCCATAGAAACTTAGAAAGGCCATAGAAAAAAGAAAAAGAAAGAACGACAACTGAGAGGATAATTCTCTTTTCGCCTACAAACTGACAAATCTCCCGTCAGCGACACATGTGTACCGGTTCTTCTATATTCCTTATGGGACTACTAATACGTTTGGAGTTTTGAAAAGAAGGAAAACTATGACTGCTTCTCACACGTATCTCACACGTTTTCACATACACAAAATAAAATTATCAGGTTTTGTAGGGCATGGTCGGTACGAGTCGCAGGTTCTTTTTTTCCATGGTATTGGCTATCATTTTATCAAAACCATGTTTACGGGAAATGTCTATTAATTTCTAACATTCTCGATAACGGCATTTTTTTTTTATAATTAACGCGCGCACAAGGGACTATTTGTTTCCCTTTTAATGGAGAAAACACTGCGCGTGCATTAGGAAGATAGGGAGGGGAGAGATAGGAGGTGTCAATTAACATTGATTTTTAATGTTTGCAGATCAAAATGGCAAGGGAAAATCTCGCTGGGTACACCATTCCAAATTCGTGTTGTTCGGCTAAAAAAACAATCCCTTTATTTCACGGTACGTCCGAAATTGGGTTCAATAATGAACTGATGAGCATTCCTTGCGAGATGAGTATTACGGGAGAAACTTTTAAGGAGCGGAATGCAGCTGGCTACTTCGAGTGAACATTTTTTTATAAAAGAAACGATAAAATAAGGAAAACATGAAACATTGCGTCGGTGTTCGAGATGGCCAATTGTTTCAGCGGCAGTTCTATTTCCTATCAATCTTAACGCTGGATTTTGTATTCTATCAGCAGGTGAAGCCATGTTTGCGAAGCAATTGCCCAGAGGTGGGAGTTATACTCCAGTTTAGGGCGTATAAACGCTTTATAAAATGTAGCCAGATCAGACGGGTAAAAGTACTTCTTACACCGATTCAGAAAACCTAAGCACTTAGCAGCATTCTTAACGATCTCAAATATATGGTCGTTGCAACGGAGGTCGTCGTTGACACACATACCGAGCACTGAGAGCTTTTCTGTTTCTTCGATGTATGTGCCATTCATGGACAATGGCATTGGGGGTATGTTTAGCTTTAACGACAGAAGACAGCATTGATTTTTCGAAGCATTAAACTCCACACGATTCCTATTACCCCATTGGATAATGCTGTATAAATCGGAGTTTAATGAGCTTGACATACGGTACCCTTGCAATTGAACGTCCGAAGGCGAAAAACGTGAATTATCGAACGAATATGAAAAGCTGAGGGTAGAGTCGTTAGCAAAACAGTAAAGTGGATTAGAAGTAACAGACAGAATATCATTTATCAAAATGAGGAAATGAGTCGGAGACAGAACAGAGCCCTGGGGCACACCAGCATTTATTTTGTGGGAATCAGACTTGAATCCGTCCAATACAACTTATATTGACTGGTCCAGAAATAGCTTCTAATCCAACGAGCAAGAGTATCATCGATCCCAAAAGCAAGCATTTTCGATAAGAGAGCTTTATGTCGAACTCTATCAAAGGCCTTGGAGATATCAAGAGCAATAATCTTACTTTCACCAAAGCGATGTAAAGATTTGTTCCACTGTTCAGTGAGATATGCCATCAGATCACCAGTGGAATAGTTGCTGCGGGATCCATACTGACGGTCATTGAGAAGCTTTCGATCTTCGAAATATTCCTTAAGCTGACGGTTAATCAGCCCTTCCATGACCTTAGGGGCCAGTTATAGCGATCATTAAAAACCATCATTAAAAAAATTCAATTGAATATTTTTGTGTGTTAGAAAAAGATTTAAAACATGAAACTTATGCCAATAGATGGCAAATCAATTGAAATAATTTATTTTGATAAAAAACAAACCCTTGAAACATTATTATTTATTAAAAAAAAAAAAACATTTATTTATTTTAATGATGAAAATTGGTTTTACAGAACAGCTGATTGGCATTTGACAGGATAATGGAACATTTAGTTCCAGTGTTTGTGGTCCATTTTTTAATGTTCCACTCATCAGTAAAAAGTTTACTGAAGCATTTTGCATCATTAAATCAAATTGGAGGTTATGGCTGGTGTGATTGGCCTTTAAATTCTGACATAACTTTACTGATTGCAGCTGTTTCAACTTTTAATGATGGATTTTTAATGATCGCTATAACTGGCCCCTTAGAAAGAAGAGATGTTATTGGTCGGTAGGAGGAGGTGGAGGATGGGTCACCCTTCTTAGGGACAGGCTGGACAAATGTTGTTTTCCATCTTCTAGGAAAGATTCCAGAAGAGTGGGAGCGATGGAAAAGCTTTCGCAGTGGCTTTGCCAGTGTGGAAGAATACCTCTTCAGAAGAATCGGGAGTATACACTCCGGGCCAGCGGATTTGTGTATATCGCGATCTTTGAGAATTCTTGCTACTGTACGAGTCTAGAAAAAAATCTGTCCCATGGAAAAATTTACATTCTTAAGTACAGTTGGCTTTCTCGTATTGCCAAACGGCCCTAGTGAGAAGTTTTTCTTTAACTGGCTGGATGGAGGATGAGAAATTAGCTGAAATGACACAATAGTCTGAAGTGCCAAATGGATAAGTTACACTAATGGTATATTTATCAGGGTGAGAAGTAAGAAACAAGTCAAGAGTATGGGCAACATCCGTTGGCACATTGATTAGTTTTGTAAGGTGATGTAACCTGGCAAAGAGCTCGAAATACCTTCCTTTGGGTGTTTTCTGACCAGAATAGTGGAGCCATATGGAATTATGTACATTGAAATCGCCCGCAATAACGATTTCAAAGCGAGGACAAAGGAAAACAATTTTCCAGATGGAATCAGACATCACATCAAACTCGTTACAATTCGAATTACTGTCGAGATTTGGACTCCTGTAAATAAAACAATAATGAATGAGATGCTTGCGGATAGTGAATTTTAGCCACAAGAAGTTAAAGTCCGTGTTTGAACATTGCCAATATTGGGGAAGACTGTGGTAAGTAATATCATTCCTAACATAGACCACGAAACCATGATGGGAAAAGAGTAATGGCACCAAGCTATACCCATCTAGAGCAAATTCTGATAAATCAGTATTTACTCAAACACGTTGAAGAAATTCTTTCTTAATCCGCGAACATTGTAATACACGATACAAAAATCACTTACCATTTAAAAATACTTAAATATAAAACACAACTCTGACTAAGTCGAACTGTGCAGTGAAAATCCAAATTAATTTCTGTAATAAACAAACTGTCTTAGGTTTTATGCCCATAAGAATGCTTGTATATAAAAAATCAATTTGAACATTCAGCACAATAGGACAAATTCAGATGCCCTTAGATTAGTGATTAGACAAGTGGCAAATTTATTATGCAAAAATATTCGATAAACCAACGTGTTTTCATCATTTAAACATTTTATCAAAATCAATCATCGATTACTGTTGCGATGAGATAGTTGGGAGAAACAACGGGCCAACAAAACGCACTATTTATCGTGTAGTGAATGATTTTTCGAAGAAAGAGGGTCTGCAGGTGATAGGCCCAAGCATGGACCACAACGTACTGCAAGATCGGCTGAAAACATTACTGCTGCTCAAGGAAGTGTTCAAAACAATCCATCAACAACGATTCGACGCCGTGTTCAGAAGCTTGGATGTTCAAAGACAACTTTGGCCACAATTGTGCACCAGGATTAGCATTTTTTTCCATTTAAGATTCAGTTGACACAAGAGCTTCTTCCACAAGACCACTTACGCCGCCGTACATATCCAAATAGGATGTTACAGCTAGCCCATGACAACCCCGATTTTCATGAAATAAATTGCACGACTGGATCACACACTTGCTCATATGTGCGGTCACATTGTAGAATAAAATTTAAAACAAGGCTAGGTATAGGTATACCTAGATATAAGCTATAAGGTACAGTTAACAATAATTAACTTTTTGAAATAAAATTAATTAAAATAGGCAGCTTAATTATGTTTAGTGGATCGATAAACTCATGTTTATCATGGAATTTATTTAGGATATTATGTACCTACCTATAATAAGGTCGGGAGGAAGGTAGGTACTAAAATTAAGATACCTATTCTAACCACTTTGAAGCGAGTGGGTATAGACAATATTAAAACTTAACACAGTGGTTGTTTGTATGCAGGTGTACAATTTTGTTTTCTTGATTGAAATTTTTGCATTCAGTAGGTAATCGAGTATTTTTGTTTTATTTGTTAGTTGTTTTTGTGTGTTTATGTGTTTATCATAAATGTCCTTATTATTTATTCTGCATGCTGTATGCTGTTATGATCATGAAATGCCTTAAAATAAATAACGATAAATAAATAATAATAAAAATAACGAAGTTTGCTTCCATTAGACTAGTTTTTAGGGCTCAACCGAGCAATATAAAACAAAATTTTGTGGAAAATATTCTATGAAATCAAAAAAACACTATTCATAACGTTTTTTGGAAAAATGTTGTTATTTCTTTGGCTGTTTTCTATTTTATAAATTTTTCATTTTAAAATCGTTCGACCAGAAAAAAAATGTTTGAAAAACTTTTCCAAAACATACTTAAATTTTGTTTGGGTGTGTCAATTTAAAGAAATCTATAGTTTATACTACGAGAAAAATAAAAAAAAAAAATATACATTCGTTTTCAAAATATTCAAAAAACAAAATAAGTTTTAAAAAAAAATATATTAAAAATAAAAAAAAATGTTTTTGAAAATTTTAATAAGCAATATTATTTAAATCACAAAACACTACATTTTTTGAAAATTTCATCAAAATCCGTCAATTAGTTAACGAGAAAGTCTGATTTTAAAAAACCGATCATATGGGAAGTACCGTTATAAAACTTATTCTGAAAAACCCATTAAAACTAAAAGATAGATTTTGCATAGAAAACACCTTTCAAAAAGTTTTTATCAAAATCGTAGATGCCGTTTTCGAGAAAAATAAGTTTTTTATTAAAAGTTATATGGCAGGTACCGTTAGTTTTGGAGCTAGAATGCCAATTCGAAAAACAGTTTAGGCTGTAGGAATCGTGAATGTGAATGTCAATAAACAGAATAGTCGGTCCTGGGCAATGGAAAACCCTCAAATTATTCATCAGTCACCTTAGCATCTATTAAAAGTTACAGTCTGGTGTGCAATTTGGTCAGGAGGAATCATTGGACCTTACTTCTTTGAAAATAAAAACTGCGTAATCGTAACTATGAATGGGGAGCGATATCGTGATATGATTGAAAACTTTTTAACGCCACAACTGCATGATTTGGGCTTGATTAACATGTGGTATCAACAAGAGTGCCACATCGCATACAGTTTCATTTTCTCAAACGGGTGTGTATTATTTTTTTTAAACACTCGCGACAATTCGCAAATAATTTTTTTTTACTTTTATTTTTAATTATTTGTGCGCGCATTAGATTTCAATAAAATTTTATATTTGAAAAGATTACCTAGATCTTTCAATTTTTTAATATTTTTTTTCTATTTATAATAATTTTTTGATTTTTCTTTTTTGACTTTAACAATATTTGGTCACAGCTTCGAATAAAATTTGAAAAATATCAAAGGGATTTCAAAGTTTTTATTCAATTTTTCTGATTTTTGATTGTTTGAAAAAAGTAAGTAAGATTTGTAGTTTTCAGCGGAAAAATTTAAACGCCATATTATTTTTTTAGAAAATGCAAAAAGTGTTTTTTTTTAAATCGTAGGAACGGTTTTTATTTAACAACTTTTTTAAAAAAAAAACTTAAACACAAAAATTACTTACTTACTCAATTTTGTTGCATTGGCTTGCATATTTCTCTTTCAAGTAAAAGCTGCAACAGGTTTTCCATACTTATCATTGTAAATCGTCAGAAATCGGAGAGTAATGCTGATTACAATATAATATAATACTATTAGTTTAAAAAAATATAAACTCAGTTCTTATTAAAAACATTAGCACTTCACAGTTTAAACACACAATTTAAACCAATTTTAGTTCGCTTTATTTATTAAATATATATATATATTTATATTTTTTTAATCACAATACCACTTCACTCAAATTAAAAGACAATATCACGTCCAAACACTTTTCCGAATTAATATGATCAAGTGATGCACTTGCAAACTTCAAAAAAATAACTTCTTTCTACTAAAATACCAAAATCCAACAATTCAGTGTCATGATAATATAAACACAAGGCCACCGAGAGAATATTCGGGCCCGTTGGAAGACATATACGGGCCCCACATTTTTAAGAAAAATCAAAGAACTTATAGTAATTTTCGTGTCCTTTCAAAGAACTTCGGGCCCTCGAAGAACTACGGGCCCGGTAGTAATCCACCCGTCACTCCTTCCTCTTGGTTGCCCTGTATACACATGTACCACTGTTTAAAAAAAGCTCACCCAAAATTCATGTACCGACAATTTTTATTAACAGGCTAAAATTATAATTATATTAAATTATAGACTTTAAAGCCGCCTACGATAGCATAGCCAGGGTAGAAATTTGTTAGGCCATGAAAGAATTCAGCATCCCAAATAAATTGACACGACTATGTAGGCTGACCATGACCAACATTACAAGCTAAGTAAAAGTAGCCGGTTTGCTGTCTTTAATGAACTCCGACAAGGGGATGGTCTGGCTCGCATCCTCTTCAACCTGGCGTTGGAGAAAGCAATCCGTGACTCTGGCACGTCAACAAGAGGGACTACCGTCACCAACTCCAGCCAGATACTGGCTTACGCAGAAAACATCGATATCATCGGCAAAAGCCAACAAGCTGTACAAGACTCCTTTACCCTAATCGGGCAGGTGACACAAAACCTGTGGCTGCACAGCGAGAAATTTCGGTCCAACTATCAGAGTAGCGGAGCATGAATTTTAAGTAGTGCAGTCCCTTAACTACCTTGGGTCAAAAGTAGCAGCCAATAATAATATGAAAGAAGAAATACGCAGGCGGCTGCTATAATCAAACACAACCTACTATAGTCTGTCAAGGATCTTTAAATCTAGAAACCTTACCATAAAAACCAAACTGCTGCTGTACAAGACCAGTACTCATATACGGATGCGAGACTTGGGTGCTTACAAAAAGCCGCTCTGATCTTTTTTACTGCGTTCGAGAGGAAAGTCTTACGGAGAATTGTTGGGCTAGCGTGCGAGGGAGGACGATTCCGGAGAAGATACAATCATGAATTGTATGAAATCTACCTCGAAGCAGATGTTGTGGAAAAAATAAAGCTCGGTACACTCCCGTGGGCTGGGCACCTCACTCGCATGATCGAAGAGGAACGAAGAGGAAAGTCTGTTGCAGTCCTTTTCATGATAGAAGACAACGTGACAGACCTGGCTTGGGTTAGAAGGATGGCGTAGACCAGGACAACCAAAGCCTTGGCGTGCGCAGCTGAATGGCGTCGGCCAGCAATCGGGATGTATGGAAGGACCTTTGAACTGCGCCGTTTATGATGATGATGAAATAATAATTCTTAAGAGAATAGCAATACCTATCGATATGTTTTAAAGCTGTCTTAAGATTGGTAGCCAATGAGATATGATTCATCTACAAGCTCGATACTTCGGTGTTCGGTAAAGAGAAAAAAGCTCTACCAATGCTATATTGTATACCACGGGTAAGCAGGAGCCCTAGCCAATTAATGCATTTATTTTGATTTAAGTTGCTTGTATAAATAAATTGCACAACTGGATCGCACGTAAGTGCTCTTATATGCGATTACGGCATCGAATAAAATTTGAAAAAAAAATAGGGAAACTTCAAAGTTTTTATTCGATTTTTGTGACTTTTGATTGTTTAGAAAAAAAGTGCGTAACATAGTTTTCAGCAGAATACCTACCTCTTCCTAAATATCAATTTTTATTGAAATCGGTTAACCAGTTCTCGAGACAGTCGAAGAAAAAAAACGGGCCTATGGGAGGTATCGTTCTTAGCCCACCACCTTATATTTTGTTTCTCACCAACAATAGTATACTGATTTTGTTACACTTTTTGCCGCGAACAATTTAGTAACCCCAAAAAAATTAAAGTTTTTAATCAACGCGTACGCGCTCTGATTACAACGACGACGACGACGATGACGCACGCAACTATATTACTATTTGTTAACACGATCATGTACGAATACACAAAAAAAAAGAATGCAAAAAAGTGTAACAACAGCTTGATTAGAAAAGCTGTGACCACGGCTGCTCAGCTGGGATGATGGGTTCAGTGGAAGAGTTTTGGATTTCTTTTGATTTATCGAATCAAATAGTTTATCAAAAGAAAAATATATGTGTACATAAATTGCTGCACAGTAGAGTGCAGATAAACCGAATTAGAAAATTCCAAAACTAAATGCCGAATATAAAGATAATTGAAATAAAAGAAAGAAAGTTATTTTATTTTGGGAAACCGTGGGATCGAAGACCCCTGGATTAAAACCCAAATATGTTTTCAAATAAAGGGGGTGGTTTGAAGAATTCAAAATGGCCGTTTGATATTAAGAAAATTACAAAAAGAAATTTAATTAAAATCAGATAAAAAAAAGAAAGTAAATAAAACAAAAAGAAATGGGTTTTTAATACAATTAAAGCGCGTCCCAAAAATGATATGGGAAACTCGAATATAAATATAAATATATATATATATATCTTGGAATCAAAGAAAATATGTATATATTATTATATTCAGAATAGGACAAAAACTACTTATCTTTTGTTTCTCCTATATCCTTTTCTCCTTTTTAGCCTCTCACGTCCCGAATCATGATTTGTGTTTCAAAAAAAAAATCCTCGATGCAAAATTTAAAAAATAAAAACAACTGTCTGCTCCTTGATTTTATTTTTCTTCCAAATTCCTCGATTTTCCTTTCCAAATTAGTTTTCGCTTTTAAGGCTCTCGAAAGTGTGTCCTCCAAGCTCATTTTTAACTACTCCCTTCCTCCTTCGTCCATTCCAGTCATTCACTCATACATACAACACAACCATTCGTTTTCGATATCCCCAACACGGCATTCTATCTATTTTCGAGAAAATTTGAAAAAGATATAAAATCGAGAAGAAGTTTCCACTAGGCTTTTTCCTACTACTCTACTATTAACACGCGGGATTCGAAACGTGAATTAATTAACGAAATCTGAGGTACAAAGAGGAGCGTTACTTTTAAATCATTTTCAACTTTTATTAAACCTAACCTTACACACGTTAAAAACCCATTTTGTACATTAATTAATTTACGTCATTTTAAACTAATTTTAAGATTATTACTTTGAATTATATTGGAAATTGATTTGATGCGGGTTGGAGCCCCCTGACTCTTTACTTTAAAGACTCATCCGCCGGATCTCTTCTCGTTTCAAAACCTCGTGCTGCAACTCGAACACCTGCGTTTGTTGCTTTTGCAAATATTGGCTAGGTACACCAGTGGTTGATGAGACCATGGTTGCCCTCAACTTCGCCAATATTTTGCAGCCGCAACGAAAAAGAGAAAAGGGAAAAGAACTACTACCGGAGGGTAGTTTTTGTTGCGGTAAAATTTACCGTAACAATTTATATTCATGAAAATTCTTGAAGTCATTTCCGAGAAGAATAAGCAGGTACCGTTAATATTTGAGCTAAAAAAAAAAATAAAAAAGTCATGTAGAATGTCAAACTAACCTTATGTTTTAATTTTTAAGGCGGTAAGCCCAACCGTTCTGTAGCGCAATATATGTACACCCGTTCAGACAGAAAAACAGACTGACGGAATTTTGCCAGTAACTCAAGTATGTTTCTCTATTATCGTAATGTCATGTTTGATTGTCCATTGAAGGGTCCATTTAATTTTTTTTCACCAAAATATAACGCGTATCTACAAAAGCACACTGATTTTTTTTCATAAAAACTCTTGGAGCCGTTTTCGAAAAAAAAGCTATTGGTTATATGATAGGTGCCGTTAATATTTGAGCTAAGAAAATATTTAAAAAATTCCTCTGTAAAATGTCAAAACAACTTTATGTTCAAAATTTGAAGACCATTGGCCTAACCGTTTAGACAGACAGACAGACAAAATTTTGTTTGCCAGTACCTCAAATATGTTGCTCTGTCATCGTAATGTCCTGTTTGATTGTTATCTCAAGGGAGAGGAGAATGAAATGTCATGTTAAGGTTTAAAAATAACTGTAGGTATACCTGCAACATAACCGTTAAGGAAAAGCTTGTTTCTCTAAAATGGCTCCATCTATTTTGATGAATATTTTGGAGTATTTTTGTAGGTACTAGCCATAGAAACTTAGAAAGGCCATAGAAAAAAGAAAAAGAAAGAACGACAACTGAGAGGATAATTTTCCTTTCGCCTACAAACTGACAAATCTCACGTCAGCGACACATGTGTACCGGTCCTTGTATATTCCTTATGGGACTACTAATACGTTTGGAGTTTTGAAAAGAAGAGTTTTTTATAACTAACGCGCGCACAAGGGACTATTTGTTTCCCTTATAATTTAGAACACACTGCGCGGGCATTAGGAAGATAGGGAGGGGAGAGATAGGAGGTGTCGATTAACATTGGTTTTGAATGTTTGCAGATCAAAATGGCAAGGGAAAATCTCGCCGGGTAAACTATTTCAATTTCGTGTTGTTCGGCTAAAAAAAGAATCCCTATATTTCACGGTACGTCCGAAATTGGGTTCAAAAGTGAACTGATGAGCATCCCTTGCGAGATGAGTATAAGGAGAGAAACTTTTAAGGAGCGGAATGCAGCTAGCTACTTCGAGTGAACATTTTTTATAAAAGAAACGATAAAATAAGGAAAGACATGAAACATTGCGTCGGTGTTCGAGAGGGGCAATTGTTTCAGCGGCAGTTCTATTTCCTATCAATCTTAACGCTGGATTTTGTATTCTATCAAGCAGGTGAAGCGATGTTTGCGAAGCACCTGCCCAGAGGTGGGAGTTATACTCGAGTTTAGGCCGTATAAACGCTTTATAAAATGTAGCCAGATCAGATGGGTAAAAGTACTTCTTACACCGATACAGAAAACCTAAGCACTTAGCAGCATTCTTAACGATCTCAAATATATGGTCGTTGCAACGGAGGTCGTCGTTAAGACACATACTGAGTACTGAGAGCTTTTCTGTTTCTTTGATGTATGTGCCATTCATGGACAATGGCATTGGGGGTATGTTTAGCTTTAACGACAGAAGACAGCATTGATTTTTCGAAGCATTAAACTCTACACGATTCCTATTACCCTATTGGACAATGCTGTATAAATCGGAGTTTAATGAGCTTGACAATCGGTTGCCTTGCAATTGTACGTCCGAAGGCGAAGGACGTGAATTATCGAACGAATATGAAAAGCTGAGGGTAGAGTCGTCAGCAAAATAGTTAAGTGGATTAGAAGTAACAGACAGAAGATCATTTATCAAAATGAGGAAATGAGTCGGAGACAGAAAAGAGCCCTGGGGCACACCAGCATTTATTTTGTGGGAATCAGACTTGAATCCGTCCAATACAACTTATATTGAACGGTCCAGAAATAGCTTTTAATCCAACGAGCAAGAGTATCATCGATCCCAAAAGCACGCATTTTCGATAAGAGAACTTTATGTCGAACTATATCAAACCCCTTGAAGATATCAAGAGCAATAATCTTACATTCACCAAAGCGATGTAAGGATTTGTTCCACTGTTCGGTGAGATATGCCATCAGATCACCAGTGGAACAGTTGCTGCGGAATCCATACTGACGGTCATTGAGAAGCTTTCGATCTTCGAAATATTCCTTAAGCTGACGGTTAATCAGCGCTTCCATGACCTTAGGGGCCAGTTATAGCGATCATTAAAAACCATCATTAAAAAAATTCAATTGAATATTTTTGTGTGTTAGAAAAAGATTTAAAACATGAAACTTATGCCAATAGATGGCAAATCAATTGAAATAATTTATTTTGATAAAAAACAAACCCTTGAAACATTATTATTTATTAAAAAAAAAAAAACATTTATTTATTTTACTCGCGACAATTCGCAAATAATTTTTTTTTTACTTTTATTTTTAATTATTTGTGCGCGCATTGGATTTCAATAAAATTTTATATTTGAAAAGATTACCTAGATCTTTCAATTTTTTAATATTTTTTTTCTATTTATAATAATTTTTTGATTTTTCTTTTTTGACTTTAACAATATTTGGTCACAGCTTCGAATAAAATTTGAAAAATATCAAAGGGATTTCAAAGTTTTTATTCAATTTTTCTGATTTTTGATTGTTTGAAAAAAGTAAGTAAGATTTGTAGTTTTCAGCGGAAAAATTTAAACGCCATATTATTTTTTTAGAAAATGCAAAAAGTGTTTTTTTTTTAAATCGTAGGAACGGTTTTTATTTAACAACTTTTTTAAAAAAAAAACTTAAACACAAAAATTACTTACTTACTCAATTTTGTTGCATTGGCTTGCATATTTCTCTTTCAAGTAAAAGCTGCAACAGGTTTTCCATACTTATCATTGTAAATCGTCAGAAATCGGAGAGTAATGCTGATTACAATATAATATAATACTATTAGTTTAAAAAAATATAAACTCAGTTCTTATTAAAAACATTAGCACTTCACAGTTTAAACACACAATTTAAACCAATTTTAGTTCGCTTTATTTATTAAATATATATATATATTTATATTTTTTTAATCACAATACCACTTCACTCAAATTAAAAGACAATATCACGTCCAAACACTTTTCCGAATTAATATGATCAAGTGATGCACTTGCAAACTTCAAAAAAATAACTTCTTTCTACTAAAATACCAAAATCCAACAATTCAGTGTCATGATAATATAAACACAAGGCCACCGAGAGAATATTCGGGCCCGTTGGAAGACATATACGGGCCCCACATTTTTAAGAAAAATCAAAGAACTTATAGTAATTTTCGTGTCCTTTCAAAGAACTTCGGGCCCTCGAAGAACTACGGGCCCGGTAGTAATCCACCCGTCACTCCTTCCTCTTGGTTGCCCTGTATACACATGTACCACTGTTTAAAAAAAGCTCACCCAAAATTCATGTACCGACAATTTTTATTAACAGGCTAAAATTATAATTATATTAAATTATAGACTTTAAAGCCGCCTACGATAGCATAGCCAGGGTAGAAATTTGTTAGGCCATGAAAGAATTCAGCATCCCAAATAAATTGACACGACTATGTAGGCTGACCATGACCAACATTACAAGCTAAGTAAAAGTAGCCGGTTTGCTGTCTTTAATGAACTCCGACAAGGGGATGGTCTGGCTCGCATCCTCTTCAACCTGGCGTTGGAGAAAGCAATCCGTGACTCTGGCACGTCAACAAGAGGGACTACCGTCACCAACTCCAGCCAGATACTGGCTTACGCAGAAAACATCGATATCATCGGCAAAAGCCAACAAGCTGTACAAGACTCCTTTACCCTAATCGGGCAGGTGACACAAAACCTGTGGCTGCACAGCGAGAAATTTCGGTCCAACTATCAGAGTAGCGGAGCATGAATTTTAAGTAGTGCAGTCCCTTAACTACCTTGGGTCAAAAGTAGCAGCCAATAATAATATGAAAGAAGAAATACGCAGGCGGCTGCTATAATCAAACACAACCTACTATAGTCTGTCAAGGATCTTTAAATCTAGAAACCTTACCATAAAAACCAAACTGCTGCTGTACAAGACCAGTACTCATATACGGATGCGAGACTTGGGTGCTTACAAAAAGCCGCTCTGATCTTTTTTACTGCGTTCGAGAGGAAAGTCTTACGGAGAATTGTTGGGCTAGCGTGCGAGGGAGGACGATTCCGGAGAAGATACAATCATGAATTGTATGAAATCTACCTCGAAGCAGATGTTGTGGAAAAAATAAAGCTCGGTACACTCCCGTGGGCTGGGCACCTCACTCGCATGATCGAAGAGGAACGAAGAGGAAAGTCTGTTGCAGTCCTTTTCATGATAGAAGACAACGTGACAGACCTGGCTTGGGTTAGAAGGATGGCGTAGACCAGGACAACCAAAGCCTTGGCGTGCGCAGCTGAATGGCGTCGGCCAGCAATCGGGATGTATGGAAGGACCTTTGAACTGCGCCGTTTATGATGATGATGAAATAATAATTCTTAAGAGAATAGCAATACCTATCGATATGTTTTAAAGCTGTCTTAAGATTGGTAGCCAATGAGATATGATTCATCTACAAGCTCGATACTTCGGTGTTCGGTAAAGAGAAAAAAGCTCTACCAATGCTATATTGTATACCACGGGTAAGCAGGAGCCCTAGCCAATTAATGCATTTATTTTGATTTAAGTTGCTTGTATAAATAAATTGCACAACTGGATCGCACGTAAGTGCTCTTATATGCGATTACGGCATCGAATAAAATATGAAAAAAAAATAGGGAAACTTCAAAGTTTTTATTCGATTTTTGTGACTTTTGATTGTTTAGAAAAAAAGTGCGTAACATAGTTTTCAGCAGAATACCTACCTCTTCCTAAATATCAATTTTTATTGAAATCGGTTAACCAGTTCTCGAGACAGTCGAAGAAAAAAAACGGGCCTATGGGAGGTATCGTTCTTAGCCCACCACCTTATATTTTGTTTCTCACCAACAATAGTATACTGATTTTGTTACACTTTTTGCCGCGAACAATTTAGTAACCCCAAAAAAATTAAAGTTTTTAATCAACGCGTACGCGCTCTGATTACAACGACGACGACGACGATGACGCACGCAACTATATTACTATTTGTTAACACGATCATGTACGAATACACAAAAAAAAAAGAATGCAAAAAAGTGTAACAACAGCTTGATTAGAAAAGCTGTGACCACGGCTGCTCAGCTGGGATGATGGGTTCAGTGGAAGAGTTTTGGATTTCTTTTGATAAACTTGATTGATTTATCGAATCAAATAGTTTATCAAAAGAAAAATATATGTGTACATAAATTGCTGCACAGTAGAGTGCAGATAAACCGAATTAGAAAATTCCAAAACTAAATGCCGAATATAAAGATAATTGAAATAAAAGAAAGAAAGTTATTTTATTTTGGGAAACCGTGGGATCGAAGACCCCTGGATTAAAACCCAAATATGTTTTCAAATAAAGGGGGTGGTTTGAAGAATTCAAAATGGCCGTTTGATATTAAGAAAATTACAAAAAGAAATTTAATTAAAATCAGATAAAAAAAAGAAAGTAAATAAAACAAAAAGAAATGGGTTTTTAATACAATTAAAGCGCGTCCCAAAAATGATATGGGAAACTCGAATATAAATATAAATATATATATATATATCTTGGAATCAAAGAAAATATGTATATATTATTATATTCAGAATAGGACAAAAACTACTTATCTTTTGTTTCTCCTATATCCTTTTCTCCTTTTTAGCCTCTCACGTCCCGAATCATGATTTGTGTTTCAAAAAAAAAATCCTCGATGCAAAATTTAAAAAATAAAAACAACTGTCTGCTCCTTGATTTTATTTTTCTTCCAAATTCCTCGATTTTCCTTTCCAAATTAGTTTTCGCTTTTAAGGCTCTCGAAAGTGTGTCCTCCAAGCTCATTTTTAACTACTCCCTTTCTCCTTCGTCCATTCCAGTCATTCACTCATACATACAACACAACCATTCGTTTTCGATATCCCCAACACGGCATTCTATCTATTTTCGAGAAAATTTGAAAAAGATATAAAATCGAGAAGAAGTTTCCACTAGGCTTTTTCCTACTACTCTACTATTAACACGCGGGATTCGAAACGTGAATTAATTAACGAAATCTGAGGTACAAAGAGGAGCGTTACTTTTAAATCATTTTCAACTTTTATTAAACCTAACCTTACACACGTTAAAAACCCATTTTGTACATTAATTAATTTACGTCATTTTAAACTAATTTTAAGATTATTACTTTGAATTATATTGGAAATTGATTTGATGCGGGTTGGAGCCCCCTGACTCTTTACTTTAAAGACTCATCCGCCGGATCTCTTCTCGTTTCAAAACCTCGTGCTGCAACTCGAACACCTGCGTTTGTTGCTTTTGCAAATATTGGCTAGGTACACCAGTGGTTGATGAGACCATGGTTGCCCTCAACTTCGCCAATATTTTGCAGCCGCAACGAAAAAGAGAAAAGGGAAAAGAACTACTACCGGAGGGTAGTTTTTGTTGCGGTAAAATTTACCGTAACAATTTATATTCATGAAAATTCTTGAAGTCATTTCCGAGAAGAATAAGCAGGTACCGTTAATATTTGAGCTAAAAAAAAAATAAAAAAGTCATGTAGAATGTCAAACTAACCTTATGTTTTAATTTTTAAGGCGGTAAGCCCAACCGTTCTGTAGCGCAATATATGTACACCCGTTCAGACAGAAAAACAGACTGACGGAATTTTGCCAGTAACTCAAGTATGTTTCTCTATTATCGTAATGTCATGTTTGATTGTCCATTGAAGGGTCCATTTAATTTTTTTTCACCAAAATATAACGCGTATCTACAAAAGCACACTGATTTTTTTTCATAAAAACTCTTGGAGCCGTTTTCGAAAAAAAAGCTATTGGTTATATGATAGGTGCCGTTAATATTTGAGCTAAGAAAATATTTAAAAAATTCCTCTGTAAAATGTCAAAACAACTTTATGTTCAAAATTTGAAGACCATTGGCCTAACCGTTTAGACAGACAGACAGACAAAATTTTGTTTGCCAGTACCTCAAATATGTTGCTCTGTCATCGTAATGTCCTGTTTGATTGTTATCTCAAGGGAGAGGAGAATGAAATGTCATGTTAAGGTTTAAAAATAACTGTAGGTATACCTGCAACATAACCGTTAAGGAAAAGCTTGTTTCTCTAAAATGGCTCCATCTATTTTGATGAATATTTTGGAGTATTTTTGTAGGTACTAGCCATAGAAACTTAGAAAGGCCATAGAAAAAAGAAAAAGAAAGAACGACAACTGAGAGGATAATTTTCCTTTCGCCTACAAACTGACAAATCTCACGTCAGCGACACATGTGTACCGGTCCTTGTATATTCCTTATGGGACTACTAATACGTTTGGAGTTTTGAAAAGAAGAGTTTTTTATAACTAACGCGCGCACAAGGGACTATTTGTTTCCCTTATAATTTAGAACACACTGCGCGGGCATTAGGAAGATAGGGAGGGGAGAGATAGGAGGTGTCGATTAACATTGGTTTTGAATGTTTGCAGATCAAAATGGCAAGGGAAAATCTCGCCGGGTAAACTATTTCAATTTCGTGTTGTTCGGCTAAAAAAAGAATCCCTATATTTCACGGTACGTCCGAAATTGGGTTCAAAAGTGAACTGATGAGCATCCCTTGCGAGATGAGTATAAGGAGAGAAACTTTTAAGGAGCGGAATGCAGCTAGCTACTTCGAGTGAACATTTTTTATAAAAGAAACGATAAAATAAGGAAAGACATGAAACATTGCGTCGGTGTTCGAGAGGGGCAATTGTTTCAGCGGCAGTTCTATTTCCTATCAATCTTAACGCTGGATTTTGTATTCTATCAAGCAGGTGAAGCGATGTTTGCGAAGCACCTGCCCAGAGGTGGGAGTTATACTCGAGTTTAGGCCGTATAAACGCTTTATAAAATGTAGCCAGATCAGATGGGTAAAAGTACTTCTTACACCGATACAGAAAACCTAAGCACTTAGCAGCATTCTTAACGATCTCAAATATATGGTCGTTGCAACGGAGGTCGTCGTTAAGACACATACTGAGTACTGAGAGCTTTTCTGTTTCTTTGATGTATGTGCCATTCATGGACAATGTCATTGGGGGTATGTTTAGCTTTAACGACAGAAGACAGCATTGATTTTTCGAAGCATTAAACTCTACACGATTCCTATTACCCTATTGGACAATGCTGTATAAATCGGAGTTTAATGAGCTTGACAATCGGTTGCCTTGCAATTGTACGTCCGAAGGCGAAGGACGTGAATTATCGAACGAATATGAAAAGCTGAGGGTAGAGTCGTCAGCAAAATAGTTAAGTGGATTAGAAGTAACAGACAGAAGATCATTTATCAAAATGAGGAAATGAGTCGGAGACAGAAAAGAGCCCTGGGGCACACCAGCATTTATTTTGTGGGAATCAGACTTGAATCCGTCCAATACAACTTATATTGAACGGTCCAGAAATAGCTTTTAATCCAACGAGCAAGAGTATCATCGATCCCAAAAGCACGCATTTTCGATAAGAGAACTTTATGTCGAACTATATCAAACCCCTTGAAGATATCAAGAGCAATAATCTTACATTCACCAAAGCGATGTAAGGATTTGTTCCACTGTTCGGTGAGATATGCCATCAGATCACCAGTGGAACAGTTGCTGCGGAATCCATACTGACGGTCATTGAGAAGCTTTCGATCTTCGAAATATTCCTTAAGCTGACGGTTAATCAGCGCTTCCATGACCTTAGGGGCCAGTTATAGCGATCATTAAAAACCATCATTAAAAAAATTCAATTGAATATTTTTGTGTGTTAGAAAAAGATTTAAAACATGAAACTTATGCCAATAGATGGCAAATCAATTGAAATAATTTATTTTGATAAAAAACAAACCCTTGAAACATTATTATTTATTAAAAAAAAAAAACATTTATTTATTTTAATGATGAAAATTGGTTTTACAGAACAGCTGATTGGCATTTGACAGGATAATGGAACATTTAGTTCCAGTGTTTGTGGTCCATTTTTTAATGTTCCACTCATCAGTAAAAAGTTTACTGAAGCATTTTGCATCATTAAATCAAATTGGAGGTTATGGCTGGTGTGATTGGTCTTTAAATTCTGACATAACTTTACTGATTGCAGCTGTTTCAACTTTTAATGATGGATTTTTAATGATCGCTATAACTGGCCCCTTAGAAAGAAGAGATGTTATTGGTCGTTAGGAGGAGGTGGAGGATGGGTCACCCTTCTTAGGGACAGGCTGGACAAATGTTGTTTTCCATCTTCTAGGAAAGATTCCAGAAGAGTGGGAGCGATGGAAAAGCTTTCGCAGTGGCTTTGCCAGTGTGGAAGAACACCTCTTTAGAAGAATCGGGGGTATACAATCCGGGCCAGCGGATTTGTGTATATCGCGATCTTTGAGAATTCTTGCTACTGTACGAGTCTAGAAAAAAATCTGTCCCATGGAAAAATTTACATTCTTAAGTACAGTTGGCTTTCTCGTATTGCCAAACGGCCCTGGTGGGAAGTTTTTCTTTAACTGGATGGGTGGAGGATGAGAAATTAGCTGAAATGACACAAGAGTCTGAAGTGCCAAATGGATAAGTTACACTAATGGTATATTTATCAGGGTGAGAAGTAAGAAACAAGTCAAGAGTATGGGCAACATCCGTTGGCACATTGATTAGTTTTGTAAGGTGATGTAACCTGGCAAAGAGCTCGAAATACCTCCCTTTGGGTATTTTCTGACCAGAATAGTGGAGCCATATGGAATTATGTACATTGAAATCGCCCGCAATAACGATTTCAGTGCGAGGACAAAGGGAAACAATTTTCCAGATGGAAACAGACACCACATCAAACTCGTTACAATTCGAATTACTGTCGAGATTTGGACTCCTGTAAATAAAACAATAATGAATGAGATGCTTGCGGATAGTGAATTTTAGCCACAAGAAGTTAAAGTCCGTGTTTGAACATTGCCAATATTGGGGAAGACTGTGGTAAGTAATATCATTCCTAACATAGACCACGAAACCATGATGGGAAAAGAATAATGGCACCAAGCTATACCCATCTAGAGCAAATTCTGATAAATCAGTATTTACTCAAACACGTTGAAGAAATTCTTTCTTAAACCGCGAACATTAGAATACACGACACAAAAATCACTTACCATTTAAAAATACTTACATATAAAACACAACTCTGACTAAGTCGAACTGTGCAGTGAAAATCCAAATTAATTTCTGTAATAAACAAACTGTCTTAGGTTTAATGCCCATAAGAATGCTTGTATATAAAAAATCAATTTGAACATTCAGCACAATAGGACAAATTCAAATGCCCTTATTTATCGGGTGTCCGCCGAGAAGGTATACTATTTGTTTTGCCGCTATTTTGGTAAACTTTAGACTTGACAGTTCATATTTGGCAGTCGTGAAGTAGACAAGTGGCAAATTTATTATGCAAAAATATTTGATAAACCAACGTGTTTTCATCATTTAAACATTTTATCAAAATCAATCATCGATTACTGTTGCGATGAGATAGTTGGGAGAAACAACGGGCCAACAAAACGCACTATTTATCGTGTAGTGAATGATTTCGAAGAAAGAGGGTCTGCAGGTGATAGGCCCAAGCATGGACCACGACGTACTGCAAGATCGGCTGAAAACATTACTGCTGCTCAAGGAAGTGTTCAAAACAATCCATTAACCACGATTCGACGCCGTGCTCAGAAGCTTGGATGTTCAGAGACAACTTTGACCACAATTGTGCACCAGGATTAGCATTTTTTTTCCATTTAAGATTCAGTTGACACAAGAGCTTCTTCCACAAGACCACTTACGCCGCCGTACATATCCAAATAGGATGTTACAGCTAGCCCATGACAACCCCGATTTTCATGAAATAAATTGCACGACTGGATCACACACTTGCTCATATGTGCGGTCACATTGTAGAATAAAATTTAAAACAAGGCTAGGTATAGGTATACCTAGATATAAGCTATAAGGTACAGTTAACAATAATTAACTTTTTGAAATAAAATTAATTAAAATAGGCAGCTTAATTATGTTTAGTGGATCGATAAACTCATGTTTATCATGGAATTTATTTAGGATATTATGTACCTACCTATAATAAGGTCGGGAGGAAGGTAGGTACTATAATTAAGATACCTATTCTAACTACTGTGAAGCGAGTGGGTATAGACAATATTAAAACTTAACACAGTGGTTGTTTGTATGCAGGTGTACAGTTTTGTTTTTTTGATTGAAATTTTTGCATTCAGTAGGTAATCGAGTATTTTTGTTTTATTTGTTAGTTTTTTTTGTGTGTTTATGTGTTTATCATAAACGTCCTTATTATTTATTCTGCATGCTGTATGCTGTTATGATCATGAAATGCCTTAAAATAAATAACGATAAATAAATAATAATAAAAATAACGAAGTTTGCTTTCATTAGACTAGTTTTTAGGGCTCAACCGAGCAATATAAAACAAAATTTGGTGGAAAATATTTTATGAAATCAAAAAAACACTATTCATAACGTTTTTTGGAAAAATGTTGTTATTTCTTTGGCTGTTTTCTATTTTATAAATTTTTCATTTTAAAAACGTTCGACCAGAAAAAAAATTTTTGAAAAACTTTTCCAAAACATACTTAAATTTTGTTTGGGTGTGTCAATTTAAAGAAATCTATAGTTTATACTACGAGAAAAATAAAAAAAAAATTATACATTCGTTTTTAAAATGTTCAAAAAACAAAATAAGTTTAAAAAAAAAAAATATTAAAAATAAAAAAAATTTTTTTTTGAAAATTTTAATAAGCAATATTATTTAAATCACAAAACACTACATTTTTTGAAAATTTCATCAAAATCCGTCAATTAGTTAACGAGAAAGTCTGATTTAAAAAAACCGATCATATGGGAGGAACCGTTATAAAACTTATTCTGAAAAACCCATTAAAACTAGAAGATAGATTTTGCATAGAAAACACCTTTCAAAAAGTTTTTATCAAAATCGTAGGAGCCGTTTTCGAGAAAAATAAGTTTTTTATTAAAAGTTATATGGCAGGTACCGTTAGTTTTGGAGCTAGAATACCAATTCGAAAAACAGTTTAGGCTGTAGGAATCGTGAATGTGAATGTCAATAAACAGAATAGTCGGTCCTGGGCAATGGAAAACCCTCAAATTATTCATCAGTCACCTTAGCATCTATTAAAAGTTACAGTCTGGTGTGCAATTTGGTCAGGAGAAATCATTGGACATACTTCTTTGAAAATAAAAACTGCGTAACCGTAACTATGAATGGGGAGCGATATCGTGATATGACTGAAAGCTTTTTAACGCCACAACTGCATGCTTTGGGCTTGATTAACATGTGGTATCAACAAGCGTGCCACATCGCATACAGCCAGGATTACAATGGAATTACTGCGAGACCTCTTTCCACAACAAGTTATTTCAAGAAATGGTGATGTTGATTGGCCTCCACGGTCGCCTGATTTGACTGCTCCGGACTTCTTTTTGTGGGGATATGTGAAAAGCAAGGTTTATGCAAACAAACCAGAAACGCTTGAGCAACTCAAACAAAATATTCGTGATGAAATTAATGAAAAACCGCGTGAAATGTGTGAGAATTTAATGAAAAATGTGCTCAAAAGGGCTCGCATTTGTGAGGCTAACAGATATTGTATTCCATATATAATTGCCCACATTAAATAAAACATTTATTTTTTTTATTTTTTACAGCACACGCGAGGGGTATTTTTCATTTTCTCAAACGGGTGTGTATTTTTTTTTTTTAAACACTCGCGACAATTCGCAAATAATTTTTTTTTTACTTTTATTTTTAATTATTTGTGCGCGCATTGGTTTTCAATAAAATTTCATATTTGAAAAGATCTAGGTAGTCAATTTTTTAATATTTTTTTTCTATTTATAATAATGTTTTGATTTTTTTTTTTTGACTGTAACAATATTTGGTCACAGCTTCGAATAAAATTTGAAAAATATCAAAGGGATTTCAAAGTTTTTATTCAATTTTTCTGATTTTTGATTGTTTGAAAAAAGTAAGTAAGATTTGTAGTTTTCAGCGGAATAATTTAAACGCCATCTTATATTTTTAGAAAATGTAAAAAGTGATTTTTTTTAAATCGTAGGAATGGTTTTTATCTAACAACTTTTTTTAAAAAAACTTAAACACAAAAATTACTTATATTTAAAAACAAAATATTGATTTTTCAAAAAAAAAAATCAAATTATTAAAAAAAAAAAGTTATTCGAAGATATTTTTTGCCGAATTGGTTTGGCTATCTACATCTTCCTGAATATTAAATTTGATTGTAATCGGTTAAGCAGTTCTCGAGAAAGTCTTAAAAAAACGGTCCTATGAGGGATACCGTTATAAAAGAATTTTTTAAAAAAAATTATGCTTGCTGAAAGATCTATTGTTGTAAAAAATAGCACCCTGAAAAATGAAAAACACCTCCTAAGATACTACCAGACCAGACAGACAGACGGACGGAATTTCCGAACCCACTTTTTTCGATTTCTCTATCATCGTAATGTCATATTTGATTGTTCGAATATTTTTTGCACGAATCCATAACTTGCATTATAGTTCCTATAATCGCAAACAAAAAACAGAATTTTATCAAAACCGTTCCTAGAACTTTCGAATATTTTAACTTCATAAATTCGTTATTATAAACAAAATGCCCAATCTTAAATGAATTCCGAGTGAGGTATTTTGGTGTTTATTCATTGGACATGAACGAAGTGTCGAGCAAATTATATAAAAAAAAAAAAAAAAAAAAATACACATTAACCGTACTAAGCTACAGATACATACATATGTTTTATGATAATAAATAAAGCTAGTATTAGACGGTCCTTGTAATGTGTCATTGCCGTGACACTCTGACGTCACTATGACGTTGTTGTCTATCCCAAAAGTGTCACGTCGCCTGATCGTCATTGTTTCGTATGTCATTGCCGTGACAAAAACAATGAAAGGCACCGTGAAACGTCCCTTTTAGTTCACTGCAGTGACAAATTCCCTTGACCGTGTGATAGCCCTGTCACTGTTGATGGGACACCGTGACACGTAGCCTGTCGCAGCAAGGACTGTGCCCTTACCGTGACACGGCCGGAATTTCCACCATGTCACTATTTGCCACGGTGTTCGGAATTGAACCCCTTTTTATTCAAAATCTTTGGTGGTGCTATCGGATTTGGAATTTCGTATACCCAAGTTGACAGAGATATTTACTTCAATTTTACTTCAAGGAAATTTACAAAATTTTAACAAAATCAAAAAAAAAATATGTATTACCACTAAAAAACATGTTTGTAAATTGTTTTCCATTTAATAAAATATTAATCTCGTTCCTAGAACTTTTATTCTCAACCGACGTCGAACGTGGAACGTCAAAGTTTAAAGGCCTCGTCAAACAGAGCGCGTTGGTACGCCGCGTCTCAACGCCACGTTGTAATATACAGGAATACATATCGCGTTTTCAACGCCGCGTCCACTTCAACGGATGTCAATGCGCGGCGTCAAAACGCGGCGTTGAAATATATTACAAATTATTTTTTTTTGACGCCAACAATGTGGTAGAACGCTTCTGGCCACACCATATAAAACTTAGGATACCTAGGGCCTGTACCACTAAACTACAAGTATTGTACAAGAGACACTGTTGTGAACCACAACGCTACAAGCAAAATGAACCTTAACAATTGTACAACAAACCTTCACAATATTGGAAAATCAACAATTTCCCATATTCTGTATATATTCCCATATACCACAAAGCAACAAGTGTATACATGTTTTATACATAAATTTCAATTTTTAAAAACAGTAGATCCTTTTTACTTGTGATTATAACGGGTCCGCCAAATAACTTCTTTTTTTTTGAAAATGCTTGGTCAACATCGAGTGTAGCTTCGGCTGTGTGGCACGTAGCGCCATCCTGTTGAAACCAAATGTTTCCAATATCCTTCTCTTCAATTTTTGTGAACAAAAATTTGTTCAACATGGCCCGATAACGATCGCCATTGATTGTAACGGCCACTCCTTGCTCATTTTCGAAAAAATGGCCCAATTATGCCTCTGGACCAAAATCCGCACCAAACAGTGACTCGTTTTGGGTGTATCGGCTTTTTAATGTATGCGTGCGGGTTTTCTGTGCCCCAAATGCGACAATTTTGCTTGTTTCAATACCCGCCAAGATCAAAATGAGCTTCATCTGAAAAGATGATTTTTTTGGCAAAATCGGCATCTTCTCTAAGTCGACCGCAGGCAGTAATTTCGCAATATTTCCCAGCGTATACTTAACCATATTCGTTTAACCGAAAGACAAAACTAATTATCTGTCAAATCAGACATGTTAACATTCACGAAATAAGCACTAGTTGAAAAAAAAACGTTAGATGGCGGACCCTTTAGTTACTATAATATATAATGCAAGTTATGCATTCGTGCAGATTAAAAATGTTAAGATAACATATTTGAAACATATATTTGAGAGAAACATATTTAAGTTACTGGCAAAATTATGTCTGTCTTTTCTTCGACGAACCGATTACAATAAAATTTGATATTTGCGAAGATGTAGGTAGCGAAAGTAATTTAACATAAAAATATTTTGGGATACCTTTTTTTGTAATTAAAAAAAAATTTGTTTAAATTTTTTTTTAAATTTATATTATCAAAACCGGTTAGTGGATTTTTTTTAAATTTTATTTTTAAATGTACCTATGTCGTTTTTGTACTTAAATCTGCATTCCTTAATTATTTTTGTTTTCATTTTCAAAAAAAGTTGTTAAGTATAACCGTTTTATTAAAGAACCGTTCCTACGATTTTAAAAAATAAATTTACACTTTCCATTTTTTTTAAATAAGGAAGATAGCATTTAAATTTACTATAGATCATCACTTAATTGTAAGATTTTAAGCAAATCAGATACTTCTGGAATATAATTCATAGTTTTAGAAATGTCCGATAGAAGTGTGAAGTGCATAGTAACCTGCGTTTATAATCCCAATAGAAGCTTTTCACCTGCCCCCTTTTTTACCGCCCTGGAACCGTTTTCAGTTTCGTGTGAACATATAATTGTTTGAGGTGATTTTAACGCTGACCTTCTTAAGATAGATTCACGCTCTACTCAACTCCTTGACTCTGTTGCTTCTTCTGGTGCCAAACTGCTCCCCTAGTCTGCTTGACCTTATTATTGTGTCTGATACAACAAATGTTCTTTTAAATGACCAATTGTTCCTTGATGGTATTTCAGATCATGATTTAATCTTTTGCACATATAATATTGATATTTCTCTCCTTCCCTAATTTCCTTAACGTTTACATACAGCGACTTCAAATCTATTAATGTTGAAATCTTTTGTTCTGAAGCGTGTAGTTTGGCTTGGTGTACAAGTTGATGATAAACTTAATTGCATACAAACACTCATAAAGACCTTGTTTGATAATCATGTTCATTTAAGAACAGTAAGAGTTCAAAATAAAAAGTGTTCCTGGTACAATACTGAGGTGTCAAACGCAATCAAAAATCGGAGAAAATATAATCAAAAATGGAGAAAATCACCACCACCAGCCACTATTCAATTGCCTTCCAGTTTCGAACCCGAAATTAACTTATTTTACAACTACATATGTTGATTTGTTTAGTTTTGAGGTTTGATTTGTTAAATGCTAACGTTAACATTACAATATTTTAATGTATATACCTACTTTAATATACTTAAAAATATCTAAATTCAAAGTTCATTGAATACAGTTTCAATGCCCTTGAAAAAAGAATTTATTTTCAAAGCCTTCGGATTTAAAGTTGTCATTTGAACAAAAAAAAGGTAAGAGAATTTATTAAAAGTTTTGATTAATTGATTAAGAGGACTGTTCTCGCCATAATTTGATCTGCTGAATATTGTGTAAAGAGCCAAATTTCTTCTTTAACTTGTCCGACTCAAATTGAAATTTATTCGACTTAGAGCTGTTGGTGATGAAATAGATCCATTCATTATTTTAGTTATAAAGCAGAACTGCAAATATTCTCTATGAACAGCAAGAGGTGGGAGGTTTATTAGTTGTAGTCTTTGAATGTATGGAGGTAATATAATTATTTCAGACCAAGGAAGAAACCGAAGAGAAAATCTTAAAAATCTTCGTTGGATGCTTTCTATTCTATTAATGTGAATAGAGTAGTATGGCGCCCAATCAACGCAACCATATTCAAGGATTGGCCTAACAAATGAAACATAGAGAGTTTTGACAACATATGGATCACGAAACTCACGAGAAAATCTTTTGACCAGCCGAAGTGTTTTGTTTGCTTTTTTTATGATGTGGTTATAGTGATCGATAAAAGATAGTTTTAGGTCTAAAAGGATTCTAAGATCGGAAAAACTAGATAATTTACCTATCTTTGAGGTATGAAGCAATCCATAAGACAAAGCCGTCGTTAAGTCCAATTTTTTTTAATTTGTGTAAAAGTATTTATATATATTAGTATATATATCATTAATCAATTCTAAGATTCTAAGAACTCGTTCAATATTTTTGAATATTCATCAATTTTTTCTTACTTTTATTTTGACAACACTTTTCAAAACCACAACAAAATCCAAATGAAATGCAAACTTCGGTCATATTTGGTAAATGTCATATATTGTAGTGCAAACCCATGTAAATCTAGCTAAAAACTAAGAATTCTAAAGTGATATAGATACAAAATTTGTTCTTTTTTAAGTTACTACATTAAAACTACTATCAAAATGCAAAATTACCAAAATAGCGAATAAAATATTTTCTGCAATTTGTTAGAAAACAAATATGTAAATCCACATTCATGTATTTCCTATAATCTTCATGCATTAATATCGCTATCGAACAAGTACGATTTTAATATTTTGTATCCTCTCACCCATCGACCCGTCCCTAGTTTTACATTTTGTGTCAAAAAAACGCCACGGATTCATTTAGTCACCTCTTTTCATCTTCATCGCATGCGGCAATGTCACCGGATTTGTTGTCGCAGCGAACGCAACGGATTCTATGGGTCGGGCCCTTTAGAAATGTTAAAACTATGAGAGAAGTTTTGTTTTTTTCATTGTTTTACCGTTAGCTAACTCTCTCCAAAAAAGGCCTTATTTTGCTGCCATTATAGTTTTCGTGGTATGATACAAACAGTTAAATAGGTAAGGGGCAGCATGCATACAAAAAACAGTGAAATTTTTACCCTTAAGGGGAGAAGTTATTTCTCATGATAAGTTATATAATTAAATAATTAGTTTTTTGATTAGTCTTAAAAATTAATTTTAATAAAAAAAAGTTATTAAAAATTTTGATATGCAGAATTAATTTGGCTACCTAGATCTTATCAAATATAAAATTTGACAGAAATCCAGAGAGCCGTTACCGAGAAAGACAAAAATTAAAAACACCGTTACATGAAACATACCGGCAATAGACTTTTCCCGTAAATTTGGTTCTTATCAGACGATAGCTAGTACCAACAAATAAAATATCAAACATGTTCCCTAAAATCGGTTGAGCCGTTTTTGAGAAAACTGGGCTTTTCCTTAACGGTGGGTGATATGGCAAGTACCGTTATTTTTAGACCTACAAATAAAACTTCAATTTCCTCTTTGAGGAATGTCAAAAGAATCACTCATACCAAATTTGAAGTTAATCGGTTAAGCCATTTAGGCTGCAGCTCATTATACATACAGACAGACGGACTGACGGACGGACTGACGGACGGACTGACAGACAGACAGAGATTTTTTGTCAATCACTTTTTTAGGCTTCTTTATGATCATTGTTAAATCAAAGAGGTAACCCGAGCAGTATAATTATATACGACTTAAAAAGAAAAGCTGACTCGCTGGGAAACGATTTCTTGCCTCTTCCCACAAAATTAAAATAATTATTTATGATTAAATTTCCTATAACTATTTTAATCCAATTTTCCTCTACCCTTACCCACACCCATATTCCAACCAATTCACTCAGCAGCGTGAGACCAGTCTAGAAATATGATCTTTATTGAAGGTTCAAGGTATTGTGTCACGCGCTGAGTTGAGTTTTCATTATGCTGACTGCCCATTTAGGGTGGTTCGATTTTTTTTCTTTGTATTCAGTTTTGGGCACTAATCATATGTCGCCTTTATGTATCATGATGTCAGGTAAAAAAAAGTTTTTGAAAAAAATTGCGATCTTGTACTGCCCCAAGGTCATACAAAACTTCTCATGAAACTAAAAACCTAGTAAAAAAAATTATTTTCCGCAAAAACATAACCGTTTTGTTTTAAATTTTCAAATGGTGTCAAAGTAGAAAGATATAACCCTAATGTTCGACTACCAGTTGTAAGCCACCTTGAGTGAACGACTTTATCGGGATTTCCCTTTCTTAATCCGTCACTGCAAATCCCTGAACTGATAGCTTGACAAATTTAAAGTGCTGAGATTATAAATATTTGATAATTCTGGAAGGTTACATTGGAAAGCTTGTATTGACACTATCGGGAAATTCTCACAAACTTTCGGTTTATTTCCCAAAGTGCATGTTAAACGTCGTGGTCTAGTTGTAGTTCCACCAAGATGCTCAAATATGTGTCGAAGCATAAGTTCATTTGCATGCAACTGGCATATGAACCATGGTGCAATGGTTTTCCGAGCCCTAGTTCCAAACGACGAATAGCACGCCCTCCCCCCCCCCCCCCCCCCCCTTTGGATCACGTCTTTATAACTGCGCCATCACTTCCAATAACCACAAATTTTGATTTATCAATTCTCTTTTCATCAAATAACTCTTTCCTTTTTGTACTTACGGTTTCAGCTTTTCCATTTGGAAGAGAGAGTAGTCCTAAATATTCCGATCCGCTTTTACTAAACTTAAATGCTTGTCAATAATAATCTTCCTTCTATTTATCTATCATACTGAGAGTTTTACTTTTCGTTCATCAAATATATCCCAAACTGGAGATCTTCGAATGATATCGACAAAGATAATAAGGATGCCCTTTCCTGCTCCCGGGCACGTCTGATTTTGTTCCTATCTACATCGTTGGCAAAATTGTCCTATGAAATCTTCTTGCAGTATCGCTGAAACAATTGATGCTGCTGCCCTGTCTGAAATCCCAAATCTGTGGAGAGTTTTCGCAACTGTAGATAAGTTCCCAATTTTCTGTGTGGTTAGATATTCTGCATCGATTGGAGTATGTACAGATATTTCAAAAGAAGATGCAGGTGATGATCCTGATGATAAATTCACATTTAATCGTTTTGAATTTCAGATATTAAAGCTCTACAAGTTGAAAGAGTTTGTTTCAAAACAGATTGCGATGCTGAAGTAGTATTAACTTTAGTAGCATGTTTTATAAGTGATGCATCATGTTTCCTTTTCCTTTGAAGGCTTTCTGAAATCTGTTGTTGTTGTTTATAAATATTTTTTGTTGCGTTCGTTGGTTAATTAAAAATTCTCTTACTGGAACTTTGAAATCCTTTTCACATTAGCATGAATTCAAATCATAGAGTAACTATACTATAAAGAGGGAAATCTACTGCCTTCATTTGACAAGGCCTACAAGCTGGTCAAATAAGTATTGATGTAGAACTGTCAAAAAATTGACGCCGATTGAGAATGTGATAGTGCTGAAGTGTCAAAAAATTGACGCCGATTGAGAGTGTAGTAGTGCTGAACTGTCAAATAATTGACGCCGATTGAGAGTGTAGTAGTCAAATAATTGACCTCTTCTTTTCAGTTCCCTTTTGTTTCTCACCACGAAATTGGGCGTGTTGGAAGATACTGTTAATAAAAAGCGCCATCCCGAAATTTGACGTCATCAGTGACTCAAACTGACTAAATTAAATTACCATGTTTGGAAAGAATCCGAAGTGTTAGTGGACTTAAAATGTATATTAAATCAATCAAATAAGACATTGGACCAAACCTGCATCAATTAAAACTTACTTTCCCGTTTTTTTTTCTAAAACGGAAATTAATTTTGTCAACAAGGGTCACTGATGACGTAAAAACACGAAAGTCGCTATCTTGTTTTCTTGTATCATGAGGAGACACTAGCAAGTTACTCGAATGCAAGTTGTTATACTTTATTATTTTTTTCCCTGCCTTTTACAGATTATGTGCTTGAAAACTCTATATAAACGTTTAAAACTGGTTAAATAATATTCAAGAGTTTCAACCATTTTACCTGATTCCTCCTAGTCTATTGATTGTTCTAAGAATGAATTTTTCCAAGCATTCGGTCAGAAGAACACCTACTATGTATATTTGCAAGATTGTATTATACAAAGTAGCGATAAAGGTGTACTTTTTAACGTTAAATTATCTTTCTTCACACCATATAATAGGCGTTTACACAGGAGTAGAAGCCTAGTCAAACATAGCGCGTTCTGACGCCGCGTTGTAATATACAGTATAACAAACATATCCCAAGTCACATAGAGCACGTTTTCAACTCCGCGTCAAGTTCCACACTGCGTCAAAACGTCGCGTTGTGATAATTTTCAAATTGTTTTTTTTAAGTCTTCGTTAAACAGAACGCATTTTTAACGCGGCGTAGAGATTATTTTACGCTGCGTTGAGATAACTTTGACGCGGCGTTCCAAAAAAAAATTTTGTTTTCAATATTTTGTGTTTAGTAATTTAGTCATTCTGAATTTATTTTAGAAATTTATTTTATTAAATTATTTTTTTGACTTATTTTGTGTCATTTAATAGTGTATTGTTTAAATGGAAAAAAATAATCTAATTGGCATTTAGTGAGAAAATGAAAATCAAGATTCAAATATTAAACGCGCTGCGGATAGCTCTCTGTCTGACGTTCTCTAACGCCGTGTTCAGAATGCCGTGTTAAAATAATCTCAACACAAGGTAAAATAATCTCAACAAATTATTAATCCTACAAACTTAAAAAGAAAAACACTACATTATATTGGTTTATATTAGAAAATTGTAGACATTATATTTATCCGTACTAATTAGACCTTGTGTACAGGATTTCTTTTTTCGGTTGTTTCTTCATTCTTCTTTTGGACGTACGTTGGTGTGTACACTGATTTGGATTACCCCGAATATAACCAATGTTTTCCTACAAACTATACTATTTTATTCTAAAGAAATTTGCAAAATTAAAAAAAAACAATTAAAACCATCCATTACCACTAAAAAACATAATTGGGAATTGTTTTCAATTTCAAAAGTTCTTATTTTTAGTCCGTGCATGGCATTTTCTTTCTCAAACGAGAAACTTCAAAGCTCAATCACAAAAAATCCTTAACATTTTCATTCTTCCATTCGTTAGTTCATTCCCCCTACTTTTTTACACCCCTTACCCAATTGCAAAAAGAACGAATGAAGAAACTTCCGAAAAAAGGAATCATGTAAACAAGCTCTTAGACCTAAGAAAATCACCTTAACCCTTAAAGTATACATTTCGAACACATCCTTCTCGATTTGTGGTAGTATGGTGGAGGTGAGTTTCTAAAACGTCAACATCAAATTGTTTAGTGAATATTGTATTGTGTTGTGTAGTGTACCGATAATAAGAACTGTGCTTATTATCATCAATAAAACGAATAAGCAGTTTAATTTTGTTAAAAAAAGACACAATAATTAACGGAGTTCCTTTACTTCGAACAATTTGTGAGAATTTCATAAAATACCACCATCGAAAGACGACGACGACGTGCCTGATGAGAATTGTATCTTGTATCAAGTATTCTCATCAGGCACGTCGTCGTCGTTGATGGTATTTTGTGAAATTCTCATAAATTGTTCGAAGTAAAGGAACTCCGTGAATTATTGTGTCCTATTTACAAAATTAAACTGCTTATCCGTTTTATTAATTAATTATTATTGGTCAGCTACCAGACAATCTTCCACAATTGCAAAATCTTATAAAACGTGATCCGGAATCATACAAGGAAGAATTCTCCCAGCAATATCGCTATTTCTTGAGCAGCTTCGAATTAAATCCCAGCAATGAAAATAAAAGTCTCGATGAATAGATTATGTTTATTGCGCAGGTAATTAAAAAAAAAGAAAGGAAGTGTTGCATTTAATGATGCTTTATAAATATGATGTTTGTTTTGTAGGTCGCTCAATGCTATCCTGATGTTTGCATCCAATTTCCACAGCATTTAGTCGATTTGCTGAAAAATCATGCCACAACTCTGGATCCTTCTATGCGCAACTGTTTTGTTAAGGCACTGATTCTGCTGCGAAATAAGAATCTTATTCCTGCATTGGACTTGTTGCAGCTGTTTTTTGAATTGCTCCGTTGTCCGGACAAGAATTTGAGGACTTTTCTTAAGAATAATAAGTTTGGCTACAAAGATGGCAGGAATAATGAAAACTGTTCAACGACAAATAGAGAGAAACGCAAGGGCAAGAACTTTATTATGATGAGGCACAAGGCACGTGGCAAGGTCAAGAAGAGTTTTAAGGACAAACAGAAGGCTCTAAGGAATCATCTACTCAAACAGAAGAAAATGAAGTAGGATAGTATGATTTTTCTTAGATAGTCTAGGGTTTGTAAGTTTTTAAAAATAAAAAAATATTTCTTAATACTGTTTGTGAAGACTTTGTTTTGTGTTGCTTTTATAAGAATTTGTTTGGGGGAAACAAGCTTGATCCTGAAAAGTCCGGTGAAGTTATATAAGTTCAATATAAATGTTTATTAAAAAAATAAGCCACAGCTTTACAAGGAGATTATTAATTCTATTGATACATGAAGTCTTCTTCTGCGACATTTTTCTGGAACAAGTTTATACAGAAGGATAGTTATTAGCTTTGGTTCCCATTCATTTATTAAGTACGGCGCCGTTAGAACTTCTTCTAGCGGATACATCTGAAAAGATTAAAATGAAAAAGAACGATAGTGGTGTCTGGGTATAACTGCAAACCTGCATAGAAGCAACCACACTGGTCACCAAGTTCTCTGGCAAATCTTTGTCCTTGAATCTAAAGTGCATTTGATTGATGTCACAACATTCGTCAAAAATCCATTTTTGAGGACCTTCTTCCCTCAGCGTCAGCATTCGAAAATACTAATAATAAATTTTATTTAAAAAAAAATTTGCAATAATTTTTGTCAACAATTCACTGACAGTTGTTGTCAACAAGAACAAAATGAAATGTCAAAATTAATCAAACTCACCACATCGGTTTTTCTTTGTTTTTTAACGCTGACAATGAATGATATACAAAAGAGAACACGAAACACAATGAATGATATACCAAAGCAACAACGAAAATTGAGGGTTTTGAGGCGTGGAACGTACGAAAGTTTTCCCTCTATATAATATATTTACTCTATGATTCAAATCCTTACATCTATTTACATATCGCGATATCAAAAAGACAACGAAAGTTTTATTTAAAAAAATTTAATGCGATTTTTGTAAGACTGTACGTACTCTGTTCTGGATTTGTAGGGTTTCAATAATTTTCGGTATTTCTCATGATAATTTTTTTATTTTATTTGAAATCGAACGCTGGTCTATTACAGCTAGACTGTGATAGAAAAAACGCAGAAAACAATTGAATTCTTCAAGAGTCTGTAATAAAAAATATGAAATGTGTTGAAAATTGTATTCTCCTAAGCCAAACAAAGCCAGCCGAAACAAATAAAACAATGTTGCAGATGAAATGCTATAATAAAGATGAACATGTTCAAATTCACTATAATCTGAAATCTTCAGATTCATACTTCTTATAATCTTCATACATTAAGATGATCTGCATTTTGGTCTCCCCTCTTTATCGCACAAGTTTGATTTGTGTATCTTTCTTGTGTATCTCTTATTTTGCAGATGTCGATGCAGATGAAGATGAAGATGCATACATTATGCTGACTTATTTGGCCTTGCCTTCTGCAAGCTTTGGACGTCAGTAAATTCAATCATCGTCCAACTCCCAATGCGGTTACTATATATATACTATATTTTTTTTTAAATAAAAAAAATAATTTTTTATAAAACAACAAGTTGAAAGTCAACAAGTTAAACAAAAGTATAATTATAATTCAAAGTTCTATTTTGTGCGAACAATCGTAATGTCATGCTTGATTGTTAGAATTTTTTTTTACGAATGCATAACTTGTCATAGTCCCTATAATCACAAGTAAAAATTGACTTAAAACAGAAAAAAATTCAAATAAATAAATAAAAAAAAGGTAGAATTGTCAAACTTATTTTCAAAATTTTACGTGTTTTCAAAATTCAATAGTGTTATTAGTTCTTAGTCAAGAACAGAAAACCGCAAGCTTAAATCTTTTGCACTTTTTAAGAAATTTAAAAATAACGGAATCTACTTTTTTCAAAAAAAAAAACTTGAATTAATGTATGATGGATTAACCTTTCCTTTTTTATTTTTTGTAATATTGTTTATATAAGCTTACAATATACCTATTCTATACCCTCTTTATTAATTGATAACACATGAAAACTAACCTATCAATTTTTTATGCCAGCTGCGTCGCTATGATGGGTTCTACTCAACATTTTTGTACTCTTTTATAATAAATATGTTTCTTATGCCTTATATTAAATTATATATTTATATAATTATGATTATTTACATGTAAAATTATCTTTTGAAAAGCGAAAACTATACAATTTAAGATTGAATCAGCTCCATTGCCAAAGCTCACACACCGCCCACCCTTAAGTTGGTGCAATAATATAATATATGATATATTTAAAGGGAGTACCTATAGCTATTCAATTTTTTGCTATAAAAGGTTATGATGTGAGCCGAAGCAAAAATAACTCAATCTTGTGAAAATAAAATTCCGGTCCCTGTTATATCATATAACAATGAATAGTCAGCAAATCAAATTTGTAGACATTGCACGTGTCTGTAATTGAAGCGCAGAGACGAAAGTGTGAAAAATTTACCATTTGAAATTTTGTTCGAGCAGAAAAATTTCAAAGTTACGTGCGGTAATAAAGTCAATCAAATTTTATCTTTCGAAAAAAATTGACCTTTCTTTTCTTTACCCTTTACCAATATGTAGTTTTATACAAAAAATCAATTGTTCCTTGCTGAAATAATATAAAATCGAATTATTTCCAAAAAAAATTATGTACATACATATGTATGTAACGCATTAATCTAGCAAATCAGCTATCACTTTACCGTTTGTTTTGAATATTTTGTCTGTTTTAAATGTTCGATATTTTAATGAATGAAAGCATTTAAAAATGTGCTCCTGTAATCCTCTTCAGGTTTATATGAGCACTGAGCTGTCATATGATTAGAAATTTTTTGATAAGCTGTCAAATGAAATAATTATTTATTTACTTGTTTTCGAAGTTTAATGAAATTTTTTAATCAATAAATCAATAAAATTAAATAAACTTAATGTTATTTCCTTAGAAAATGTTATTTTAATTCTTTTCCTTTAGGGGAACTATAGCTACTTCGACCGACGCCATTTTGATGTTTGTTTTTTCCCAACCCTGTCATTTGTCAAAACACAAGAAATAAATTAAGTTGGCCGCGCTCAGCTTTTTACTTTATTATTTTATTCTGAGCTCATAGAGCGCTCTCCGCTACGCTCTACTAATAAGTACTATATCTAGTACCAAAAGTGCAATAGTACTAAATAGTACTAAATTCTAGTACTAAGTACTAAAAATCTATAACCAAAATTACTATTGCACTGACAACCTTGTACCAATCGGCACCAGATTTATATTTAACTAGGGGTACCTGGCGCGCGTTATTATGGTGCAACAAGCTCAAAAAAGAGCTGAAAAAAACGAACAGCTCAGCTCTTTTTTGAGCTAGCTCACTTTTGTCATAAATAACAAAGAATTTATAAGAAATGTATTTCGAAAATTGTAGGGCTGGTTTTGATAAAATCGTGTTTTTTATTTTTAGTTTTTTGAAAAAACATCTGTATGGAAATTCTGGTATGCAGTTTTTTAGAGCTTATTAATATACATGTGATTATAAAATTTAAAATAATTTTTTTTGATTAGTTTTAATAATATTGATTTTTGAAAAAAAAAATCAAAAATTAATTTTAATTAGAAGACAAAAGTTAAATTTTGATATGCAGAATTAATTTGGCTACCTAGGTCTTCTCAGATATATAATTTGACAGAAATCCAAAGAGCCGTTGCCGAGAAAGCCAAAAATTATAAAAAAACAGTTCTTGAAAGGTACCGTTAATAGACATTTCCCGTAAATTTGGTTCCAATCAAATGATAGCCATTACTTTATTAGGCTTCTCTATGATCGTAATATCATGTTTGTTTGTTATATTTTTTTTTTATATTCACGAATTCTAAACTTGCCTTATAGTCCCTATAATCGCAAGTACAAAGTTGAAGACTAACAAACACAGTTGTTTAACATAAATTTTTGCAACTCTGGTGCATGAAGGACAATATCAAAGCCAACAGAAAAAGAATTAAGATTTGACCAACTAAAAAAAACATTGTTTTAGTTTTTGAGCTAATTAATAATTCATGTTCTATCAAAGCACATATGAATTAAGTCTTGTTCAGACCAATCAACATCTTTATTGAACTTTATTGACTCTGAACTCTTGCTTGCATCCTTTTCAACCTGGCGGCGCTAGAAAAGCAATCCCTGAAGGTGGAACGTCAACAAGACGGTATACCATCTGTAATTACAGCCATATATTGGCTTAGGCAGACGACATCGACATCATTTACCCAGATCGAACCTGGGGCTGCACATTAAGGAAGGGAAGGCTAAGTACATGGTTTGGTGGCTACGTCTGCGTGAAGTCTTGTTCCAAAAATCAGGGTAGTGGAGCATGAATTTGAAGTAATGCAAGTTAACACATCACAATACCAGATGCACCATAAACACCAAATCACAAACGGAAACCATAAACATAAATTCCAAATCTAAAGACGATAGATAAAGAATCGATACACACAGAAGTCACGTCACTTCCGATTCATCATCTTGTCCGGCAACGAGATCTTATATTGCTTTCTTGATTCATCCCTCTCACACACTGCACACGATAAGGAATGCAGCTGCTATTACCCAACACACACAGTCCGTCCAACAGTATATAAGCTCAGTGTACAGTCTTCTCTGGACTTCAATCGTTGCATCATCCTGCGATCACGCTGATCGTTCTTTTTAGTGTTATTTTTGATTGTAATTTCTTTTGATATTTTTAAATAAAGTTTTGTTTAAATAAGTTAACAAGCTTATTTTTAATTGGGGGCTCAACCGGGATCCCTTCTGCATAAACTAAGATTTGAAAAAAAATAAGGTAAAATCAATGCTAAGTGGTTCAAGTCAAAATTATCAAGCCAAATATTCTACAAGATAGAAGAAAGCGCACCGTAAACAAGTAGAAGCAGTATCACCAGGCAGCTGTCCGGAAACACAAAGCTTCCAAAGGAAAAAGTAATTTTAAGAACATTATTTTATTATAATATTTTTTCTCTCGTTTTAAATTTAATTTTTATTATTAAACTAACTGTGTAACGTGATCTTGTGCAAAAAAAATATATTAACCGTAAAAATGAACCAAGAAGCTGTGAACACTTTATTCTCACAAGCTATTTGCTCAAATAATTTGAAATTTGAGGAAGCTCTACATGAGCAACATGACTTATACACGCAGGAAATTGGCAGATTACAAAAGTTAATCTATGACAAAGGCCTAGCCTCAGACGTAACAGACCGCGAAACGCAGACAATAAACTCAACTATCACGTGTGATGAAACATTAGATATAATAAAATCCTTACGCGTTTTCGACGGTACTTAAACCTCCTACGTAAGTTGGAGGGAAGCCGCACTAAATTCTATAAAGTTATATAAAATAGAAAGCAAAAGATACTTTGCAGCCTTGACTATATTAAGGAATAAAATAACGAAGGCAACCAATGTTGTTCTAACAAATCATGGCACCGTCTTAAATTTCGAGGCAATATTAGCCAGACTATACTTTGCATATGCCGATAAACGACCTATGTACATCAGAGAATAAGAACTCAGTGTTCATAATGATAATCCTAATCAAAATGCGCCAAGATTATCTAGACAACCAAACGGTAACACTTTTACAACTTCAAGGCATATAGACTACAGGCAATTGCCACAACTTTTTGAACCTATGGTTCTTGGTAGTTCTGCTAACCGACCCTTCAATAAAGACCATATCAATCTTTACCAACAATATAATACGCAAACCAATGCACAAAACCCTTTTAGACAGGGAAATAATTATAATAATAATAACAATAACTACAACACAAATACTCCGCGTTGGCAAAACCCAATTTCAACACATACAATAATATTACAAGGCCTTAACGCTAAAATCGACTTTAATAACAATACATTTAAATGCAACAATAAGATTCAACAAATTTATTTTGATGAAAATGAAGTCATCAACAACATTCAGGAAGAAAACGCAGAGCAATTGAGGGTTGCAATTATGGAAATTAAATTAAATTAAATTAAATTAAATTAATAGTATCCATAATGACCTAACTTTTCTCTTCAGAACGGATGTCACGGCGGAAATCCGTACGACCAATGACAAACCTATCTAGAGTGAACAGTACCCCTATACCCTATCTGCAAATAACTTTGTTAATAAAGAAGTTCAGAAAATGTTTGAAGAAGGAATTATCACACCTTCTAAATCACCTTATAATAGCCCTGTATGGGTTGTACCAAAAAAAGGTACAAACGAAGATGGCACATCGAAAAATCGGCTTGTCATCGACTATAAAAAACTTAACGAAAATACAATTTCTTACAAGTACCCTATACCGGATACTAATGTCATCCTATCAAACTTAGGAAAAGCCAAATACTAGAATCTAGATCTAGATCTAGAATCAGAATCAGGTTTTCGTCAAATCAAAATGAAACCTGAAGACATAGAAAAATCAAGTTTTTCCGTTAAAAATGGAAAATATGAATACGCACGATTGCCCTTTGGATTGAAGAATGCACCTTGAATTATCCAACGTGCAATGGACAATATTCGCAGACCTTATATAGGAAAAATATGTCACGTTTACATAGACGACATAATTATCTATTCGCATTCAATTCAAGAACACAAGAGACATCTTGAAGCAATTATTCAAGTACTGAAAGAAGCTAATATGAAGGTTTCAATAGAAAAATCTACTCTCTACGAAGAGAAAGTAGACTTTCTAGGTTATGTCGTTGGACATAACGTCATAGAGACAATTCACAGCTAAGACGCAAACTATAAAGGATTATTCCGAATCTGAAACCTTAAGGCAGTTAAGATCATTTCTAGGAATGATTGGGTAGTATCCAATTGAAAGTTTATCCAAAACTACGCAAAAATTGCGAAACCACTGACAAAATACCTTCAGAACGAAGACGGACATATTTCAACACACATGGCAAAAAAGACAGCCATCGAACTAGACCAAGAAGCAAAAATAGCTTTTCAAACATTAAAAAAAAACTTACTTATAGAAGTTGAACTTACACAACCGGATTTCTCAAAGAAATTTGTTTTAACCACTGATGCATCAGATGACGCAGTTGCGGCAGTTCTATCACAGGACAACAAACCCATAACATTTATATCAAAAACTCTCATCGAATCAGAACGAAGTTATACCGTAAACAAAAAAGAACTCTTTGCAATCGTTTACGCTTTGAGAAATTATTTATATGGTGTTATAAACTTAGGGATCCACACGGATCACCAACCTCTCACATTTGTAGTTTCACCAAGAAATCCAAATGCAAAAAACGAAGAGATGACACGCTCTCTTAGAAGAACATGCACCTAAAATAATATAAACCAGGTCATACTAACGTAGTCAATGACGCTCTGTCAAGACAAAACTTAAATCAGATATCTGATTCAAACACGATACACTTAGCCGAAAGTAGCGAAGAAACTGATATAGATTTCATAGACAGACCAGTAAATCAATACAGCCAACAAGTTATAATAAATAAAGGCACCCATACGATACATGATAAATTAACTCCATTTACCAATAGGAAACGACATTTGATAACTTACAAAGACCCCAAATATGTAATCCCTATATTTAAAGAATACTTACAAGATGGCATAATAGCCTTAAACACAACTCCTGAGGTTATTTACGAGATAAAAGGTATCGTAAAAGAAAATTTTAAAAACAAGTTCATCAGAATAAAGTATTTTGCCCATGATATTACGAACAGAAGTGCAGAAGTAAAGTTTTTAAATCACAATATTAATGATAGTCCAGAATCCTGCTGCTACAAATGCAAGGTATGACATGCAAAAATTACTGAGCGATGTCGTCGAGGAAAATGTATTTAGCTAACAAAGGTTATGTGAATGTTATGAGTAGAGCGCCTTATGGCTATCGTTATATAACTAAGTATATGGGAAATGGACAAGCGTTTTTTGAAATCCACGAAGAAGAAGCAGAAATTATTCAAAAGATGATCAAACAGATATCATAAAACAAACTCATAATCGAGTACATAGAAATGCCCGAGAGAATGTTAAACAGATTCTAGAACAGTATTATTGGCCTAAAATGCAAGATGAATTTTTACAATTGATGTATTCTAAAAATTCATCTTGCATACCTCGCAATGTAAACAGATTCTAGAAGAGTATTATTGGCCTAAAATGCAAGATGAATTTTTAGAATACATCAATTGTAAAAATTCATCTTGCATTTTAGGCCAATAATACTCTTCTAGAATCTGTTTACATTGCGAGGTATGTAACATAAATAAATATAATATACACTCTACCCTTCAACCCATTGGTGAGGCACCAATTCCGAAAAAGGAGGGAGAATCAATTCACATTGATGTAAAAAAAACAAAAATTTCTCACATGTATAGATGCATACTCAAAATTCCTTGTTATAAAACATATTGACTGTAGACAAAAAAATATTAAACAAAGTTTAGGAACTATTGCAAATATTTCCAGCATGGAAACATATAACATGTGACCAAGACCTAGCATTCACATCCGCAGTCTTCACGACTCTTATGAAAAGATCCAACATAACATTATATTATGTAACGATAAACCACAGTACGTCCAACGGACAAGTCGAACGAGTACACAGCACACTACAAGAAATAGCGAGATGTATAAAAACAGAACATTCATTACTTAAACCTGTAGAAATATTCATTAGAGCGGCAAAAGAATACAATTCAACAATTCACTCTGTAACTCAGAAAAAACCTATGGATATTCTTTTCAATAAAACTTTTCATGAAGACACTCCTCTCAAATTAACTATCGCCCAAGACAAAATTAAAGAACATAATAGGAATAGGAAAACCAAAAACATAAAACCTAAAGAGGTAGTATACCAGAGGGATCCTACAGTAAGGAACAAGTTGCAACCTAGGTTTAAAAAGAAAATAGTAAAAGAAGATTTAGGAAATAAAGTAAAACTAAAAAACGATAAAATAGTCCATAAGGATAACTTGAAATTTTAACTTTCAGAAAATAGACATCCTTTTCTTAATTTTCAGTTTCGCTGCAACCCAGGCAGAATTAATCGACTATACTTGAGACAACTATATTCTAATAGAAATAGACGACGTGCTACTATATGAGAATACGTCAACTATATTTCACGTGACAATCCTCACGTACATACAAAATTTTGTCGACACAACATGGAAGGAATTATAAAAAGAGCATGACACTACCAGTTACGCTGAAACTCCCAGACACACAAAACACGACAATAAATTGAACATCATACAAACGTTCCTTAACCAGTTAACAATTTCGAGAAAGAAAAAGAACAAACAGAATTAACCATTAATGAACTCATTGATATATCTAAATTTAAAATTGTCCAAAATAATAATGTAATTGCTATCATGATTGAGTATCCAATTTTATACAAGAAATGTAAACTTTATAAAACAAGAGCATTAAGCGGGCCTGACGGCAAATTAATAATTAAAAAAGAAATTGTGGTAATACCTACCAAAATATTAAGGAATGTAAATTTGAGTTAACATTTAACTATTGTAAAACACAAAAAGATAATAACACTTGTTTAATAGACTTATTGCATAATGAACGAGCTTTATGCAACAAAACCAAAGACCTACATTTAGAGGTAATCAAAGATGGCTCAATTCTTCTCACTGGAAATCATCAAGTAGAAAACATAACCATCATGGGAACATACTTACTCACATTTGAAAACACAACAACCATTGACGGGAAAACATACGATAACCCCACGGGACAAATCAACACGTTCTTAAAAACGGTACACGTATGACATAGGTACATACATCGAAGCACTGGATGAGAAACTTAAGATGGAAAACATCAATCTATTACAAACGATTCAACAAGAAATAACAAGCAGCCCTATTGTATCCACATTCGGATTAATAACCCTAATAATTCTTTTGATCATAACCACAATCACAATAATATATTTCAGAAGACCAAGACATGAGGGCAGGGTCATTAGACATCGAGACATCATGAACAGAGTGCACGCACAATCACCGTAAATATCGGGACGATATTACCTTAACTAAGAGGGAAACTAACCCATCACAATACCAGATGCACCATAAAAACCAAATCACAAACGGAAATCATAAACATAAATCCCAAATCTAAAGACGATAGCTAAAGAATCGATAGTGTCAACAAACGACAAACAGAAGTCACGTCACGTCCGAATCATTATCATGTCCGACAACGAGTTCTTTTATTGCTTTCTTGATTCATTCCTCTCACACACTCCACACGATAAGGAATGCAGCTGCTATTACCCAACACACACAGTCCATCCAACAGTATATAAGCTCAGTGTACTGTCTTATCTGGACTTCAATCGTTGTATCATCCTGCGATCACGCTGATCGTTTTTTTGTGTTATTTTTGATTGTAATTTCTTTTGATATTTTTAAATAAAGTTTTTTTTAAAATAAGTTAACAAGCTTATTTTTAATTTGCAGTTCTTCAACTAGTTTGGGTCAAAAGTAGCCGCGGATATTCATATGGAGAAAAAATACGTTTTCTCTGAAGATAATCTAGATTTCATTCCAATAAGATTAAAAATAACCCATTGGTGTTTAAACATGATTAAATTTGACATTTGAAAGCTGACTTAAGTATTTACCAAAACTCTGAAATGAAAACAAGGTATGCTGACTTTGAGTGTGACGTCACTTTTTTTTGTTCATGGGGAAATAAACAAGTTTATTAATTTGCCGGTTTTTATTGCATTTTTATATTTATAGTTCTTATAATCATAAAAGGAGTCGTTAAAATCTTCAATTCTAAGACACGGTCTTCACTTATAAAATAAAATAATATTAAAAGATGTTTGTGACGTCAGAAAATACCAAAATGGCGGCGCATACTCTGGTATTTCTGTGTATCTTGTTTTTTCTATGATAGCCTTATTCCGAAATCACATACCAATTTTGCTATATTCGGATTTGACATTTTACAGTTTTAATGTATATTGTTCAATTTCGAACGTAATAAGGAATTGATTTTTTTTTGTATTTAAACGGTTGCTATTAACATTACTGTTGAATGAAAATATAGTTAAAGTTAATGTTTATTCAAAACAGCATTTTACTGCTTACGACCGTAAATAGGTTCGGTCTATGTTTCCGTGAATTTTTTTTTTCAAAAAAAATTAAAAACCGAGAATATTTTTTTATTTTTCAATTTTCTATTTTACGGTTCGAAAAATGTTAACCATTTTTTGAAGGTACTGAAAAGCAATAACATAGGTACAAACATCTGCAAACAATGTATTTTATTTGTAAAATCCGTAACTAGGTAGGTACTTCAACCCTAATTAATTTGTTGCAGACTTACAAATTTGATATAATAATCAAACAGAATACGAGTTGCGTACATACATTATACATACATACATCGTAATTTACGGAAAATCTAAGGGATATCCACTAATTTTTGTTTCCCTTACTTTACAATACCATGTGGTTTAGTGTCACTTTTTGAACCTTTCACTCGTACTTATTATTCATTATTCCTGCAAATGCTTTTATTCATTCTAACTCATAATTTTCTGAAAATATAACATACAACCTACTCTTTCATTACCTTCTTTCTTTCTACTCTCCAAAACCCATACAAATGTATATCAAGAACTACTGCGGCGCTATTACGGCAATATCTCGCTAAAATAGAAACTGCCTCATAGTAGTACTGTAAATTCTATATACAATGCTAAAAGTAATATATTACGAAGAATTATTGCCCCGTGTGCAAAGGAGGACGATTCTGGAGAAGATACAAACATGAATTTTATGAAATATACCTCAAAGCAGATTTAGTGAAAAAAAATAGGCTTGATTTACTTCGATGGGCTGGGCAAATAAGCTCGCATGAGCAAAGGGGAACCAGCTCAGAAAGTCTTTTGCAGTTTTTTAACGGTAGGCAAGGATGGTGTAGACCAGGAAGCTGGACGCTTTGGGGTGCGAAACTGAATGGGATTGGCCAGCAATCGGGATAAAAGAACTTGTTGAACGTGAACCTGGTCGGATATCGGTACCGGTTATTGCGCCGATGATGTTGGTGATAAGAACTAAGTTAAGAAATTAGTTGATATTCGAGATATTATATCTAACATCTAAGAGTCTAAGTGACTGAAATACACATCCAATATCCTCAGAAAATGCTTTCATTGAAATTAAGCATGAAGAGAATATGTACCTATTTAATGAGGAAAAATTGGGTCCTTATACAAACCCCTGTGGAATACCTTTACTTATAATTAAATTAATACTTACTGGGCCCTCTTATGTAAGTATGACTTAAGCCATTTAAAAATCAAATCACGGAAAACTGCTTTGTATAATTTTTATATCTAACGCTGCCATTATATCCACAAAACGCAGTGTACAAAATTGGAGCCGAATTTTAAAGGAGTTGATCTTCCGAACCTAATTGCAAAGGACTGAAATAATTATTTGTGTTTAAAATTTTCATAATAGTTCTGTAACTCATTGTATATAAACTGCTATAGCACTATCATGACGACGTATCGACGGTGGTGCCCCTTGCGGCTCGTGCGGCGACTAACTGGGTAGGTTGAGAAAGACGAATAAAGAGAATTTGAAAATAAACTCTCTGAATGGTACTGTCTGTATAATAATAAATTACACGATGCAACATTTTCATTGCTTACATTTTTTTATATGGAATACGAGAACTGGATCTTACATACGTATTCATGCATACGTACGTCATTGACCAGACTTTTGATTCGAATTCCTTAGGATTTTTAAATTTTGTCGAGCACTGGTACCTAGCTACATACATATTTGTACATATGTACGATTGACCAGACTTTTGATTCGAATTCTTTAGGATTTTCAATTTACATATGTTTACCTACTTTATTATTAAGTGCAAACTAAGCGTAGAAATTCATTCTAAAAAAAATTGTTTATAAGTAAATTGCTTGTAGATTTATATGGTAACAAACATCTTTGGTGGAAATATAAGGCTGAAAAAGGATATTTGAATTGCTAATTGCTCGCGGGATAGAAATTAATAGTTAAAGCAAAATTTTTGTTTCAACTAACCGTCTATAGTAATACAATAATTCATATGATTTTATTTCATATAATATACAAACATTTTGGTTTCCATTCAATACATGACATGGCATAAGCCGTTTGCCAGTTGGCAAATAATATTTTATACAATATATAATAATTGAAGTGTTTCAAATTTATTTAAAAAAAGTTCATTGATAATTCGTTTTCTGTAGCCAAATGCTTTCTTAATATACTGATACAGAAATTCCCAATCAAACTCCTAGTTAAGAATTTTAATAATTTCAGCTTCACTAAGGTAACTCTTTCCAATGGTACTTCTTCTTTCTTTCTAAGGTTACATAGCTCACACGTTTCTTGTAAATTGCTTCTGTGCGGTAAGTAGTTCAGAGGGAGTAACTCTCCTCGTGCTTTTAAAATAAGTGACATGAGATCGGTTGAGTACTCCACCCTGAATTAATTGTTAGTTGACAAGTTGTAGTTCAGTTGCGTCTATATACTCCTATGAGACGAGCTTCTGGCTTTCCCAATATAATCTTCTCGTTTTCTTTCCTACCAGACTAATCAGGCGATAGAGTTCGCTTTTCCACGTGTCCGTCCTATCATCTTGTAGTGAAAGTGAAAGTCCAAATTGCTCGGCTAAATTTCTCCAAGAGTCAAACCATTATGTTTTCTTTGGGATTATAAGCATTGTTATTTTTTTTGGTAATCGACTCACCTCCATCTCAGTTGTTCTGAGTAAGTAGTCAATCTGCATTTTAAGTGTTGATATGAATAAAGGAGAAAGGCCTGTCTCCAGCATAAGGATGAGGTTAGTCGTACTGTTTGGTAACCTCAAGAGTTGTTCCACTTCTTCAAACTGCTTATGACCCCAAACTTGAGCTGCGTAATACATGATCGCTTTCACTGTTGTTTTAAAAATGCGATATTTGGTTCGTATTCAACATCTTTGCATTGCATCACACTTCTTCAAGTTGCATTTAGGGTACTTTTGGATTTCGCTACCATAGGAATTTTAACTAAGGTTCAAACTCCAGGAGACCCTGACACCGAAATAGTTATATTCCTTAACAACCCCAATACTTTGATTTCCGAACTTTCACGTTTCATTGCGACAATTGCGACCTCCACAATTACGGAAGATCATTATTTTTGAATTTGCAAGATTTACCTGGAGCCTCCATTCCTTGCAGTACTTGAACAATCTATTTATGATCAATTGGCGACTCACAGACAATTCGCCAGGACAACGATGTCATCCGCGAATATTAGTACTTTGATTAAAAAGTCATCTGAAACCCGTGCTCCCCCTTGCTAAACCTCTTCTACGTCATTGATAAACAGGGCGAACAGTAGAGGACTTAAGCTCCAGTCTTGTCTAAGTCCTATTTCTAGTCGAAATTGCTCCGACATTTTGTTTCTATAGACAACCGCAGAAGTTGTTAAATTATAAAAAAGTTCTAAAATGTTTCCAAACTTGGTCGAGACTCCTTTGTTGTACAGCTTCAAAATAAGTGTTTTTCTGTTTATGGTATCGAATGCCACCTTGAAATCAATAAAGAAAGTATAAAGCTTTTTTTAATACTTACAAATATTTGAGCTATGTTGGTGAGCGAGTAAATTTGGTCAGTTGTTGAATAATTCTCCCGAAAGCAGCTCCCTGAACTCACTCAATAAGTTGTAACACTAAACCCATTTATAAAGCCGTTTGAAAAGAAGTTTACCCACAATTTTCGTTGGAGAATTCAGCAAGGATATACCCCTGTAGTTAGCCGGGACTCTGTTGTCACTCTTTTTGAAAATAGGACAGGTAACAGCCTCTCTGAAGCAATCTGGTATACAGGTGCTATCAAATGCTTGGTTTAAGGCTTTGGTTAAACATTCCAGGAACACGAAAGTACTGAGCATGTAGAATACTTGGGGTCTATAGAATTGCTAATAATATCTCAGTATATAATACTAGCCTTGCTCGCGGGAAAGAAATGTATAGTTAAAGTTGGGCAGTTAATATATACAACGGAAGCAAGTATAGAATGGTCTACTTTATAAAATGTTAAGCTAAATTCCAATATCAGTGGTCGGTCGTCGGTCTGGTGTGTCGAGGGTGACGGTGAAGGTGACAAGGATGACTTAATACAGGCACATGTGTACCTATGTATATAGCCTGTTCTCAGTGAACGATGCGACATTGAGGATTGACAATGATGGCATTTTTTTTTGTATCTTTCGCATTTCGCTTCGATGACGCAAAAATAGATACAGGTGTTAGATATTCAATTTAATTCCCAGCGTTGCGTTTTTTTATTTGGGTTGTTTTTATTTCTATTAAAAAATGAATTCGAAAAAATAATTTAAAATCTGGCATAAAATGCTGTATTGCTGACTATAGGGTTTCGGAAGGGCCGAATCCCAAACAATTTTTTTCAATTTCCGTTTCTGAATACCTTACCCTATGGTCCGAATTTGTGGGAAAAAATGTGAAATCAATGAAGATATGTCAGTAAAAAATGTTATTTACTTGTGATCGCTACTTTTTGCGATTTTTACATTGAAATATTTTTAAATAACTTTTACTTAATATTTTAATAAATTTTAAAAAACGAGTAAATCATTTTTTTATGTATTTAAAGTTAAAAGTCTGCTTTATTACTTAGTTTTGTCAATCTTTTAATATCTGTAAATAAAATAAAAAATCATTTCAAACTCCAATTTTATATTTTTCAAAACTGATATATTGTCTAGTACTAAATTTCCTTTTAGAATTCTTTTCTCCTATTAGTTTTCAATTAAACACTGAAAACAACATGATATGTATGTTTTCGATAAAATTGAAATTTACAAAAACGCACTTTTTAATTGCGATAATAGGTAAAGTTAATGACAAAAATGTCTGCATGTCTGTCTGCGTGAATAATGAGCTGCAGCCTAAAAAAATTGGCTTGGAAAAAAAATTCAAAATGGACGTTAGGTAACACTTACAATGTCATATTAAACCTTTTCATAAGTCTAGAAATTCGTTCTTTTAATTAATTTTTTAATAAAGTTGTTTTTGAAAAAATAATTTTCAAACTAAGATAAATAAAAAAAAAATTAATTATGTAAGCTAATTTTGTTTTCAATTTTTTACAAGCAACCCAAGAGCGGCAACATTTTCACTTGCGATTATAGGTATCATAACTTTATTAAGATAACAACAAAAGTAATAGTACTCTCCCCATGTACATCATTGTATGCTTACTTCCATTGTATATAAGTACATACCTATAAACTGCCTAACTGTAACTATAAATTTCTTTCCCGGAAGCAAGGCTGGGTAGGTCAGCTAGTAACAGACATTATTTTTAGCAATTCAAATATTTTGCTTTAACAAAAATTTCTTACATCATCAAATGCGAAATTTGTATAATGTATGTAAGTAAATAATGAAAGGACACAAATGCACGTGCCTCTCACAAATACCTATACATTATAGTATAAGTGCCTATAATTATGATATAAAATATTGGTAAAACACTCCGAAACAGTCGGATTTTTTGTACGACATTTTGTGTGTAATTCTTCCAATAATTATGAAAAGACGTTTAAATAAGCTTACGTGAAAAAATCCAAAGAAATTAAAGAAATACAGAACGTCGCGTAATATTATAATAGTCTCCTTTTCTTATATTTCCACAAAAGATCTTTGTTACTATAAATCTAAATTTAAAACAAAAATCCAATTCTTCAAGGACGTTTGTATAAATACAGCAAGAAGTAAATTTGTGCTTAAATTTCAAAAATGTATGTGTAATTTTTTTGAAGACGACAACCTTTATAATAGTAAAGTAAAAATGAAAATCCTAAAGAATTCGAATCAAAAGTCTGGTCAATGATGCATCTACGTATGTAAATACAAATATTTATTTAGATAAGTACCAGTGCTCGTACAAAACTTGAAAATCCTAAAGAATTCGAATCAAGTCTGGTCAATGACGTACGTATGTATGTAAGAACCAGTTCTCGTCCATATAAAAACATGTAAACAATGAAAATGTTAGATCGTGTACAAATCCCAACAAAAAATATTCCCCTCAGCTAAACCAAACAAGATATTGAATTATTTCATGTCATAGAGTAAATATATTATATAGAGGAAAAACTTTCGTACGTTCCACGCCTCAAAACCCTCAATTTTCGTTGTTGCTTTGGTATATCATTCATTGTGTTTCGTGTTCTCTTTTGTATATCATTCATTGTCGGCATTAAAAAACAAAGAAAAAATGATGTGGTGAGTTTTGTTAATTTTGACATTTCATTTTGTTCGAATGCTGACGCTGAGGGAAGAAGGTCCTCAAAAATGGATTTTTGACGAATGTTGTGACATCAATCAAATGCACTTTAGATTCAAGGACAAGGATTTGCCAGAGAACTTGGTGACCAGTGTGGTTGCTTCTATGCAGGTTTGCAGTTATACCCAGACACCACTATCGTTCTTTTTCATTTTAATCTTTTCAGATGTATCCGCTAGAAGAAGTTCTAACTGCGCCGTACTTAATAAATGAATGGGAACACAAGCTAATAACTATCCTTCTGAATAAACTTGTTCCAGAAAAATGTCGCAGAAGAAGACTTCATGTATCAATAGAATTAATAATCTCCTTGTAAAGCTGTGGCTTATTTTTTTTAATAAACGTTTATATTGAACTTATACAACTTCACCGGACTCTTCAGGATCAAGCTTGTTTCCCCCAAACAAATTCTTATAAAAGCAACACAAAACAAAGTCTTCACAAACGGTATTAAGAAATATTTTTTTATTTTTTAAAAAACTTAAAAACCCTAGACTATCTAAAAAAAATCATACTATCCTACTTCATTTTCTTCTGTTTGAGTAGATGATTCCTTAGAGCCTTCTGTTTGTCCTTAAAACTCTTCTTGACCTTGCCACGTGCCTTGTGCCTCATCATAATAAAGTTCTTGCCCTTGCGTTTCTCTCTATTTGTCGTTGAACAGTTTTCATTCTTCCTGCCGTCTTTGTTGCCAAACTTTTCACAATATTTTCTTCCCTCTTTTACTGTTTCCAAACGGGTTTCTTTGTCGTGTTTCCTCTTCTTGTATATCATTTCGATGTGGAAATGTGGAATGCTGTGGAAATTGGATGCAAAGATCAGGATAGCATTGAGCGACCTACAAAACAAACATCATATTTATAAAGCATCATTAAATGCAACACTTGCTTTATTTTTTTTTATTACCTGCGCAATAAACATAATCAATTCATCGAGACTTATTTTCATTGCTGGGATTTAATTCGAAAACTTCCAAGCTGCTCAAGAAATGGCGATATTGCTGGGAGAATTCTTCCTTGTATGATTCCGGATCACGTTTTATAAGATTTTGCAATTGTGAAAGATAGTCTGGTAGCTGACCAATAATAATTAATTAATAAAACGGATAAGGAGTTTAATTTTGTAAATAGGACACAATAATTCACGGAGTTCCTTTACTTCGACCAATTTGTGAGAATTTCACAAAATACCATCAACGACGACGACGTGCCTGATGAGAATACTTGATACAAGATACAATTCTCATCAGGCACGTCGTCGTCGTCTTTCGATGGTAGTATTTTATGAAATTCTCACAAATTGTTCGAAGTAAAGGAACTCTGTGAATTATTGTGTCTTTTTTTAACAAAATTAAACTGCTTATTCGTTTTATTGATGATAATAAGCACAGTTCTTATTATCAGTAAACTACACAACACAATACAATATTCATTAAACAAACAATTTGATGTTGACGTTTTAGAAACTTACCCCCACCATACTCGTACATATCGAGAAGGATGTGTTCGAAATGTATACTTTAAGGGTTAAGGTGATTTTCTTAGGTCTTAGAGCTTGTTTACATGATTCCTTTTTTCGGATGTTTCTTCATTTGTTCTTTTTGCAATTATGTAAGGGGTGTAAAAAAGTAGGGGGAATGAACTAATGAATGGAAGAATGAAAATTTTAAGGATTTTTGTGATTGAGCTTTGAAGTTTCTCGTTTGAGAAAGAAAATGCCATGAACGGACTAAAAATAAGAACTTTTGAAATTGAAAACAATTCCCAATTATGTTTTTTAGTGGTAATGGATGGTTTTAATTGTTTTTTTTTAATTTTGCAAATTTCTTTAGAATAAAATAGTATAGTTTGTAGGAAAGCATTGGTTATATTCGGGGTAATCCAAATCAGTGTACACACCAACGTACGTGCCTGTCCAAAAGAAGAATGAAGAAACAACCGAAAAAAGATATCATGTACACAAGGTCTAATTAGTACGGATAAATATAATGTCTACAATTTTCTAATATAAACCAATATAATGTAGTGTTTTACTTTTTAAGTTTGTAGGATTAATAATTTGTTGAGATTACCTTGTGTTGAGATTATTTTAACACGGTATTCTAAACACGGCGTTAGAGAACGTCAGACAGAGAGCTATCCGCAGCGCGTTTAATATTTGAATCTTGATTTTCATTTTCTCACTAAATGCCAATTAGGTTATTTTTTTCCATTTAAAAAATACACTATTAAATGATACAAAATAAGTCAAAAAAATAATTTAATAAAATAAATTTCTACAATAAATTCAGAATGACTTAATTACTAAACACAAAATATTGAAAACAACTTTTTTTTTTGGAACGCCGCGTCAAAGTTATCTCAACGCAGCGTAAAATAATCTCTACGCCGCGTTAAAAATGCGTTCTGTTTAACGAAGACTATAAAAAAACAATTTGTAAATTATCACAATGCGACGTTTTGACGCAGTGTGGAACTTGACGCGGTGTTGAAAACGTGCTCTATGTGACTTGGGATATGTTTGTTATACTGTATATTACAACGCGGCGTCAGAACGCGCTATGTTTGACTAGGCTTCTACTCCTGTGTAAACGCCTATTATAATATAATAGAATACACTATCATCAGTTTAGGAATCAGGTAAAATGGTTGAAACTCTTGAATATTATTTAACCAGTTTTAAACGTTTATATAGAGTTTTCAAGCACATAATCTGTAAAAGGCAGGGGAAAAATAATAAAGTATAACAACTTGCATTCGAGTAACTTGCTAGTGTCTCCTCATGATACAAGAAAACAAGATAGCCACTTTCGTATTTTTACGTCATCAGTGACCCTTGTTGACAAAATTAATTTCCGTTTTAGAAAAAAAAAAAAACGGGGAAGTAAGTTTTAATTGATGCAGGTTTGGTCCAATGTCTTATTTGATTGATTTAATATACATTTTAAGTCCACTAACACTTCGGATTCTTTCCAAACATGGTAATTTAATTTAGTCAGTTTGAGTCACTGATGACGTCAAATTTCGGGATGGCGCTTTTTATTAACAGTTTCTTCCAACACGCCCAATTTCGTGGTGAGAAACAAAAGGGAACTGAAAAGAAGAAGTCAATTATTTGACTACTACACTCTCAATCGGCGTCAATTATTTGACAGTTCAGCACTACTACACTCTCAATCGGCGTCAATTTTTTGACACTTCAGCACTACCACATTCTCAATCGGCGTCAATTTTTTGACAGTTCTACACCAATACTTATTTGACCAGCTTGTAGGCCTTGTCAAATGAAGGCAGTAGATTTCCCTCTTTATAGTATAGTTACTCTATGTTTCATGTTCTCCTTCTTTTTTTCCTGTCTCACAAGCACAAAGCATTACACTAAAAAACATGCTCTTAATTTTCTCCCAACAGTACAGTACACCTAGAAATTATGGATGGTCGTTATCAGCATAATATCATTGTATATACATTGCCTATAGTACTATCATGAGACGAGAAAAAATCTTTTTACCTAGAGCCGCTTGGAGTGCTAGTGTAGGGACATTTTATTTGAGTGAGAGAGAATTAAGAGCATGGTTTTTAGTGTTATGCTTTGTGCTTAGTTTATTGCGCATGTGCAATGTGAGGCAAGAAAAAACAGAAGGAGAACATGAAATAATTCAGTATTTTGTTTTGTTCATTGTATACCTATGTATATGTATATAAACTGCTAGCAGTTTTGAAGTTAATATAAATAAACATGACGAGGTATTACAATTTAATTAAAATAATTTTATTTAAACTTAAAAAAACTAATACAAAAATTCACAAGAGCACTCTGATCAGCTTGGTGTTCAAATTAAGACTGATGAAATCATTCCTCTACTCCGCTGTTGTGCGTTCTCGTTTTTCTTCGGGTTGGTTTGTTTAAGATAGTGAATATTGAATAATGATAATAATTAGTCCTTCCTGGAATTGGTCGAACCTAATGTGCCGGATGTTGTTTTTCTTATTGTTAGTTTAGGATATCGTAAAACTGTTTTTCGGTTTTACGATCGGTTTTATGATAGGTCTGCATCCCTTAGATTTGACTGTTTTTTGGTTGTTTAATAGTTCTGCTAGACATGTTTTATTTTTATTTGTTTCGCAGAACGTATACTTTAACTCATGTTTGCAATTTTGTACATTTGTGAATGTTTTCTTACATTTGGCAATTTCTTTACTTAAAATTAGTTTCCCATCTTTCTGGCTTATGGCCCTACTTTCGTATAACTTACAATTTTTGTGAAGGATGGGGTATTTAATATAAATTATAATAATTCCAATTTTTTGTAAGATTTTAAATTTAGAAACATCGATTTTAATAAATTCATTTTTTACAATTTTGTTTATATCAGCAATATTTAAGATAGCTGGATTAAAAATATTTAACTTAGCTAGAGTGAGTGTGTTCATCAAATTTTGAAGCTCAAAGATAATTAATTTACATTTTTCGGAAATAAGCCCACTTTTAATTGTATGTGTTACAGATTGTATTGCTTCGAACAGTTTAGAATTGGTTACAAATTGTTTATTGTTGTTTATTATAAGATCGTTAATTTTATTCTCTACCATAATCTCATCATCATGGTCTGGGGTACCAGCTATCCATTTCCAGATAGTTCCTATTGTTTCAATTGCTCGTTTAGAGCGAGAAACCATAAGTTGGTCTAAAAGCGTTTGTATAATATTGAAATTGCTGTTATGTGTGTTATCTTTCGGTGAGTCAGCATAGATTGTACTATCGTAATGTTGTTCCAATGATTCTTTGGTTCTGTCAAGAAAATTTTGAAAATAAGTCAAGTTAGTCACGTGGAAGATGTTTGAAGTATTTTCATATAGAAGCGCGTCACCAGTTTCAACTAGCACATAATTGTCTCGAGTGTTTTCGATGATTTCTGCTCTGGTTGATAGCATGAATGTTAAGAGCAGGGTGATGATGTCCATTGTCTGGAATTAAAATTTAAGATTATCTTTGTGGACAATCTTACCATTTTTAAGTTTAACTTTGTTCCCTACATCTTCGGATACTTTCCGGGGTTTATACTTGGGTTGCAATTTGCCCCAGTGGGCACCTGTAGTCTTTTGATACACTGTATCATCGGGTTTGACTTCTTTAGATTTCCTTTTTTTATTATGGACCTCAAGCATTTTATCTTAGGCCATTGCTAATTTTAATGGAACATCGGAGTGATTAATTTTATTAAATTAAACTTCTCTTTAACGCATCTGGCTATCTCCTGAAGGGTACTATAAGCTCGTTCTACTTGACCATTAGTCGTACTGTGGTTAGCTGGGGTATAGTATACAGTGATATCAGACCTTTGCATTATTGATACGAAAGAAGCCGAGGTAAATGTGGGATCTTGGTCGTATATTAAGTTTTTACAGTCAGGAAATGCTTGCAGTAGCTCAAGAACTTTGTTTTGCATTTCTTGGCGTTTTTAAAGAATTTTAATATCTAAGAATTTAGAATAAGCATCGATGCATGAATCTTTTCTTTTTCTGCAAACATTACACCAATATGAACGCACTCCCCCTCTTTTACAGGAATTGGTGCCTCACCAATTGGTTGTTTATTAGGGTGCCTGTCGTATTTATTTACGTTGCATACCTCGCAGTTCCTTGCAAATGGTTGGAATTCGTCTGACATTCCAGGCCAATAATATTTATCAATAACTTGTTTAAGGTTTTCCCTGAAGTTTCTGTGCGCACGGGTATGCGTTTGTGCCACTATTTAAACCTGGTCATCTTTATTAGAAAAATCGCGGGCAAAATATTTTGTCTGTCTGAATTTGGTTCGTGAAATGTTCTTTCAAAATATTTATAATATCATAGATTGTTTCGGGTGTAGCAAACAAGGCTACTAAATCTTCTTTTACAAATTCCTTGAATAAAGGTATCAGGTCGGAAGGATTGTTATATGTAATGATATGTCTATCTTTCCTGGGGAAAGGTTTAGTATGTTCGTGAATAGTTTCTGTTCATTTCTCTATTATTATCTGTAGGTTAAATTGATTCAGAGGTCTATCAATCAATTCAATTTGATACTCATCACTACTTTCCGCTGAGTGTTGAGTGGCTTCAGAAGAACTGTCTGAAATCTGGTTTAAATTTTGTGTAGATAGGGCGTCAGCCACTACGTTTGTAATTCCAGGTTTATAGACCATTTTCGTTGCATGTTCTTTAATAAGAGCGTGCCAGCGTTTCATCTTAGCATTAGGATTTCTAGGTGAAACTGCAAATGTCAAAGGCTGGTGATCCGTATGGATCTCGAAATTAGTAACTCCATACAAATAATTACGTAAGTTTTTAGAGCGAAAACTATGGCATAGAGTCCTTTCTTGTTTGCTGCAAAGCTTTTTTCATTTTTCCTAATGTTTTAGATATAAAAGTTATGGGTTTTCCATCTTGCGATAAGACCGCTCCGATTGCATCGTCTGAAGCATCGGTAGTGAGGAAATTTTTTTTTTGAAAAATCGGGATGGTTAAGTTTGGTTTCAGTTATTAGGTGGTCTTTAAGTACATTAAATGCTTGCGAAGCTTCCGCATCTAATTTAATGTTTGTCTTCTTTGCCATGTGGGTAGACACTTGCCCACTATCGCTTTGAAGGTACTTGGTCAATGGTTTAGCTATGCTTGCATAGTTTTTAATAAACTTACGGTAGTAACCAATCATACCTAAGAAACTTCTGAGTTGACAAAGAGTCGTTGGCTCAGGGTATTCTTTGATTGTTGCTACCTTTTTCGGGTTGGTTTTTATAACGTTATGCCCGACGACATAACCCAAGAAGTCTACCTTTTCTTCGTATAGCATTGACTTTTCAATAGAAATTTTCATATTCGCTGTTTTAAGAACATGGATTATGGTATCCAAATGTTCTGTATGCTCTTGGATACTGTGTGAATACACAATGATATCGTCTATATAGACGTGGCATATTTTGCCAATATATGGTCTTAAAATATTATCCATTGCTCTTTGAAAGATTGATGGAGCATTTTCAATCCAAAAGGCAATCGTACGAATTCGTACTTGCCATTATTAACCCAAAAACTAGTTTTTTCTATGTCTGATTCCTTCATCATTATCTGATGGAACACTGATTCTAAATCCAGCGTGGAAAAATACTTAGCTTTCCCAAGGTTGGATAAAATTACGTTGGCATCCGGTATTGGATACTTGTCTGATATAATATTTTCGTTCAATTTCTTGTAATTAATGATTAACCTGTTTTTAGGCGAGCCATCTTCATTTGCACCTTTTTTGGTAAAACCCATACAGGACTATTGTATGGAGATTTGGAAGGTCTTATTATACCTTCTTTTAACATTTTAATGACTTCTTTATTCACAAATTCATTAGCTGATAGAGGGTATAGATACTGTTTGCTCCAGACAGGCTTATCGTGTACTGTGCGGAGCGGTAATCCGCCATCTGTTCTGAACGGAAGTGTAATGTCAATGTTTGAGTGAATACTTTTTATTTTCTTCACCATTGGTTCCACTAATGTACCATGATCCTCAATATGATTAATCATCATACTTATTTCTTCCCATATTTAAGGGTATTATTTTCTAAATTAATCTCAGCATTTATTGAGCTGAGCAATTTTGCTCCTATTAAAACTTCGTACTCCAAGTTTGGAAGAACGTAAAAACTTGTTTTTTCGAAAATAAATGCTTCATGGCAATTTTTTATTATTGTTTCCCCATTTACAGTGCAAGCGCGTTTAAATATTGCCAACAGAATGGGATTGCTTAAAATGTTTGGTTGACGGTAGTTACTACTGGCACCAGTATCTATTAAAATCTTTATATTTCTACCATTTACTCTTCGTTGTAAGTGGGGTAGCCCCACTCTTCGCCTAAAAAATCACTACCTTCGTTGATGTTATTGATCCTCTCTTTTTTTTGTGGAGGTGGTTGAATAGAGTGAATTGCACTCGGTTCTCTTTCTCGTTTAAAGATTGGACGCGTATTATTGTTGTATGTGTTATACTGAGGTTTTTGCCAACGGGAGTTGTTGCCATGCTTATTATAATTATAAGTATTATTTGCACGGAATGGGTTGGTATTATTTGTCTGCTGATGTATTTCTTTAAATCTATTCAGCTCTTGAGAACTAATAGGTTTGTTAGCAGAGCTACCAAGAACCATTGGTTCAAACCGCTGTGGTAATTGTCTACAATCATTTCTATATTGGTGTTGTGGAACTTGTGCGTGGTTATTCCGTGTAGGAAAATGAAGAATGTTTGAATCTGCCTTATTTTCCCCTTTATAAGATGTAAATTGAAGCGCGAAATTAGCTCTTGTGTTATTGCTTTCTAATTCCTGAGCCTTAGCAAAGAGCGTTTGGTAAATCTTGTGGATTTAGTGAAAATAAAATATTAGATAACTGACCAATTAGACTAGTAATAAATACTCGTAAGGCGTTTCGTCGGTATATATTATTAAGTTCTAGTGTGACCGGTGAATTGTAACCATGCGTCATAATTGTTTTATTGGTCAAGAGAGTTAATTTCTGATTAACAGATATATAGTAGTCTATTAAAGACATTGAACCTTGCCTTAGAATACTCAGCTCCTGTTCTTTTATATGAACTGGTCTCTTGTCCGCGTAGGCAAAATCTAATCGGAAAATTATGGCATCGAAATTCAACACAGTGCCATGATTAGTTAAAATATCATTCGCGTGTTGCGTGATCTTGTTACGGAAAATTGTTAGTGCCGCGAAATATTTTTTACTACCCACGTCGTATAATGATATGGAGTTGTGAGCAGCTTCTCGCCAACTCACGTATGAGGTCTGCCTTCCAGAAAATTCTGGCAAAGATTTTATAACGTCCAATGGTTGATTACATGTAATCGTGGGGTCTACTTTTGTGTTGTATAATCCGTAATGGAAATAGTAATCCCCATTGATGAGATGAGGTTCTGTAATTTTTGTATCTAATTTTTGTGTATATCTTCTTTTTCTTTCATAACGAATTGCTTCATTATTGCGCTTTATGGCTATTGCTATAAGTTCATCAATTGTTTACTCAGTTAAAGCAGGAGCAAAAGCCATTTCTAGTTTAATATTTTCTAAGGAGTCTAAGTGGTAGTTTTCACCGCTATCTGATTTTTTGGGTTATGTCTATGTTTTTTCCACATATACTTCTTATTACAATAACTATTCTTATTAAATAATTTTATATAATTTCTTAAAATACGTTCTTACTAAAATAAACTTTATTTTCCTTTTGTGACAGGATACTTTCTGGATTTCAAAGCTTCGTTTTTTCCTCAAGTACGACTTTTACTTTTTGTTACTGCTACTTTCCCTTGTCCGTGCAAGGTACTTTGGCTAGTTAGTTTTTTGGCACAGGATATCACACACTGATTTTATCTTTTATTTTTAAATCGTTAAGCGCGTGAGGATCCCGGTTGAGCCCCCAATTCATTTAACGAGTTTTTACAATTTAATTAAAATAATTTTATTTAAACTTAAAATACTAATACAAAAATTCACAAGAGCACTCTGATCAGCTTGGTGTTCAAATTAAGACTGATGAAATCATTCCTCTACTCCGCTGTTGTGCGTTCTCGTTTTTCTTAGGGGTTGGTTTGTTTAAGATAGTGAATATTGAATAATGATAATAATTAGTCCTTCCTGGAATTGGTCGAACCTAATATGCCGGATGTTGTTTTTCTTATTGTTAGTTTAGGATATCGTAAAACTGTTTTACGGTTTTACGATCGGTTTTATGATAGGTCTGCATCCCTTAGATTTGCGTTGCCTGGATTCTTTTTATGGAATGTGGGAACTAGAATGTTAACTCTGTTAACTCTTAACCCCTTTCCTTTTAGAAGCGCGCCCCGCAGCTTCATATTGCCGTACAAGCATTTCTATTCTTTCGGCTCGCTGGTTGAGATGTTGTTCTGGAGTAAGCTTAGGAGTTCTTCTTCTGTAAAGAATAACTATAAATGTTGTAACGAGGACCGTGAATGAGACAAGTCCAAAAGCAGAGATAATAAGGCTTTTAGTTGCTTCAATCTGTAAAGATTCTAATAAGTTTATATTATCAAACTTTAGTTGCTCGTCAAGTGATTCGATATATTGGCCAATTTCATATTTGTCGATTGTGTAGGTCTTCAGGTAATTCTAGATCAGGCGTGTAGGATTCTCGTATGATATTCTATCAATAACAGTGTTATTTTCAAAATTCACTAGGTAGACACCCTTTAAATTTTCGTTGTCCACGGTATGTTCACCGGATAGTAGAATGGTTCCATCTTTAATTTTTTCTAAGTCTATATTCTTTTCCTTAATTTTATTACAAACTGTTTTTTGGTTGCTTAATAGTTCTGGTAGACATGTTTTATTTTTATTTGTTTCGCAGAACGTATACTTTAACTCATGTTTGCAATTTTGTACATTTGTGAATGTTTTGTTACATTTGGCAATTTCTTTACTTAAAATTAGTTTCCCATCTTTCTGGCTTATGGCCCTACTTTCGTATAACTTACAATTTTTGTGAAGGATGGGGTATTTAATATAAATTATAATAATTCCCTTTTTTTTGTAAGATTTTAAATTTAGAAACATCGATTAGGTCACTAATAGTAAAAGTTTTAATAAATTCATTTTTTACAATTTTGTTTATATCATCAATATTTAAGATAGCTAGATTCAAAATATTTAACTTACATATATACTTACAGTTTAGAATTGGTTACAAATTGTCTATTGTTGTTTATTATAAGATCGTTAATTTTATTCTCTACCATAATCTCATCATCATGGTCTGGGGTACCAGCTATCCATTTCCAGATAGTTCCTATTGTTTCAATTGCTTGCGAGAAACCATAAGTTGGTCTAAAAGCGTTTGTATAGTATTGAAATTGCTGTTATGTGTGTTATCTTTCGGTGAGTCAGCATAGATTGTACTATCGTAATGTTGTTCCAATGATTCTTTGGTTCTGACAAGAAAATTTTGAAAATAAGTCAAGTTAGTCACGTGGAAGATGTTTGAAGTATTTTCATATAGAAGTGCGTCACCAGTTTCGACAAGCACATAATTCTCTCGAGTGTAATCGATGATTTCTGCTCTGGTTGATAGCATGAATGTTAAGAGAAGGGTGATGATGTCCATTGTCTGGAATTAAAATTTAAGATTATCTTTGTGGACAATCTTACCATTTTTAAGTTTGACTTTGTTCCCTAAATCTTCGTATATCTTCCGGGGTTTATACTTGGGTTGCAATTTGCCCCAGTGGGCACCTGTAGTCTTTTGATACACTGTATCATCCGGTTTGACTTCTTTAGATTTTCTTTTTTTATTATGGACCTCAAGCATTTTAACTTTGTTAATTTTAATGGAATATCGGAATGATTAATTTTGTTAAACAAAACTTCTGCGGGTTTCTTTTCAGTGGACGAATGAATAGTTTTATTATATTCTTTAGCTGCTCTGATGAATACTTCAACTACATCTTATAATTTATACTCCTCTTTTACGCATCTGGCTATCTCCTGAAGGGTACTATGAGCTCGTTCTACTTGACCATTAGTCATACTGTGGTTAGCTGGGGTATAGTATACAGTGATATCAGACCTTTGCATTAGTGATACGAAAGAAGCCGAGGTAAATGTGGGATCTTGGTCGTATACTAAGTTTTTACAGTCAGGAAATGCTTGCAGTAGCTCAAGAACTTTGTTTTGCATTTCTTGGCGATTTTCTAGAATTTTAATAACTAAGAATTTAGAATAAGCATCGATGCATGAATCTTTTCTTTTTCTGCAAACATTACATCAATATGAACGCACGCCCCCTCTTTTAAGGGAATTGGTGCCTCACCAATTGGTTGTTTATTAGGGTGCCTGTTGTATTTATTTACGTTGCATACCTCGCAGCTCCTTGCAAATTGTTGGAATTCGTCTGACATTCCAGGCCAATAATATTTATCAATAACTTGTTTAAGGTTATGGGTTTTCCATCTTTCTGAAGCATCGGTAGTGAGGACAAATTTTTTTGAAAAATCGGGCTGGTTAAGTTCGGTTTCAGTTATAAGGTAGTCTTTAAGTACATTAAATGCTTGCGAAGCTTCCGCATCTAATTTAATGTTCGTCTTCTTTGCCATGTGGGTAGACACTTGCCCACTATCGCTTTGAAGGTACTTGGTCAATGGTTTAGCTATGCTTGCATAGTTCTTAATAAACTTACGGTAGTAACCAATCATACCTAAGAAACTTCTGAGTTGACGAAGAGTCTTTGGCTCAGGGTATTCTTTGATTGTTGCTACCTTGTTCGGGTTGGTTTTTATAACGTTATGCCCGACGACATAACCCAAGAAGTCTACCTTTTCTTGGTATAGCATTGACTTTTCAATAAAAAATTTCATATTCGCTGTTTTAAGAACATGGATTATGGTATCCAAATGTTCTGTATGCTCTTGGATACTGTGTGAATACACAATGATATCGTCTATACAGACGTGGCATATTTTGCCAATATATGGTCTTAAAATATTATCCATTGCTCTTTGAAAGATTGATGGAGCATTTTCAATCCAAAAGGCAATCGTACGAACGCGTATTAGCTATTATTAACCCAAAAACTAGTTTTTTCTATGTCTGATTCCTTCATCATTATCTGGTGGTGCCTGTCGAACTCCTGGCTTGAGCATGTTATTAACCTTATCCAGGAAAACACTAAGCGGCGGGACGAAAATATATTTTTGCATGAAAGATGACAACGATTGGAAATGATTCCCCAAGGGGTAACCATACTTTGGTGAATCCCCCTACGGCCCCGGCTGTAGCAAAGCGCACATCGGATTTGGGGGTGCGGCAACTTCCATGTACACATGACGATCGGGACGTCACAAATAACGAATCAGCAACAGGATCAAGAAATCCTTCGGATTCAACAAAACGGACTTTTGGCTACAAAACATGAACGAAGATTGGAGCATGGAACGTTTGCTCCCTGCACGCACCAGGAAGGTACGAACGGGTGGAACGTGAAATGCTGCGGCATAACATCAGCATTCTGGGAGTGAGCGAAACCAAATGGAGAGGAAGAGCTGAATATACTGCAGAATCGGGACTTACGAGAAGGTTGTATTCTGGCGAAGATGAGGCAGGCAGAGGTCCAAGACTCAACGGTGTAGGCATTATGCTAACTAAGGAATCTATCAAAGTCTTATTTCGTGGAAACCGGTTTCGGCGAGGATTATGACGGCGAGGTTTAGCTCTAAAATCCGAAAAGTCACCATAATTCAATGCTACGCTCCAACGAATGATGCATCAGCGGACGAAAAGACCTCTTTCTATACTCACCTGAATTCAGTGTACAACGGTGTTCCAGCGGGCGATATAATTATCATCATTGAGGACTTCAATGCCAAAATCGGATCGGATAACCTGGGTCTTGAACGCGTTATGGGGAAGCACGGCTTAGGTCAACGAAACGAAAATGGTGATATGCTTGTCGACTTCTGCAACGCTCGTCAACTTGTAATTGGGGGTTCTTTATTTCCGCACAAGACCTGTCATAAAATCACGTGGAAATCTCCCGATGGTCGAACTAAAAATCAAATCGATCACTTCATCATACAACAGAAATGGAGGAAGTCACTGTGCGATGTTCGAAATGAAAGAAAGGCTGACGCAGGTAGTGATCATCATTTACTCTTGGGTTTGCTTCGTTTACGAACAGCTGTTGCCCAGCGCCGCTCAGAAGGTATAGCAAGGAGACCAAGATTCAACACAAGTGCTCTTAATGACCCTATTGTACGTCGTAATTTCACCACCACACTCAGGTGTCAAAACGTCAAACTTTCAGAACGCCGGGTTATCGATAGATGCCATGTGGGGTCAAATTAAGAGCGCTTTCATGGAAGCCGGAACTGAAACTGTACTAAGACAGTCAAAAGCAGAGATTCCTGGATATCCCAAGACACCTGGGACAAAATCACATATCGCAGATCACTCAAAGTTAGGATCAATTCTGAAAATGATGCTCAGCGAACATTGCTTCTACGGAACGAGTATAGAGCATCTCAAAAGACAGTGCAGCGGTGTGTGAGACGTGATAAGAGGGCAAGATTGGACAAACTTGCGGAAAATGCGGAACAGGCTGCAGGAAGAGGGGACGCAAGAGAACTGTATAAAATCACTAAGGACTAAGACATTGAACCTTGCCTTAGAATACTCAGCTCCTGTTCTATTATATGAACTGGTCTCTTGTCCGCGTAGGCAAAATCTAATCGGGAAATTATGGCATCGAAATTCAACACAGTGCCATGAATAGTTAAAATATCATTCGCGTGTTGCGTAATCTTTGTACGGAAAATTGTTAGTGCCGCGAAATATTTTTTACTACCCACGTCGTATAATGATATGGAGTTGTGAGCAGCTTCTCGCCAACTCACGTATGAGGTCTGACTTCCAGAAAATTCTGGCAAAGATGTTATAACGTCCAATGGTTGATTACATGTAAGCGTCGGATCTAATTTTTGTGTTGAATAATCCGTAATGGAACTAGTAATCCCCATTGATGAGATGAGGTTCCTTTTGTGACAGGATACTTTGTGGATTTCAAAGTTTCGTTTTTTCCTCAGGAAAAATTTAATTTTAACTTGCAATTATTATAGGTAGGTACTAAGTACAAGTTATGCATTCGTGCAGAAAAAACAAATTGAGATAAAAAGCAAGTACCTATAACATTACTGTGATAGAGAAACATACATTACATTACATTTTTAATCTACTCCGTAGATAAATCTACGAAGTAGACACATTTACGAGCACTGGCTACTGAGGCCATCGGTTCAGACAAATACAAGGACAACACACAAGATGACATTGATACAGGACAGAAGAGAAGACAGAAGGAGAACGGAAAACAGAAAACACATAACACATGTCAACAGCACGCAGTTGGTTTTCAGACGGTCCCCCATCTTTCTACTAACCACGCGCAACGATGCTTGATTTCGCTGATCTCACTGGAAGCGATGCTTTATCGGAGCCAAGGCAGTTGACGATAGAGAAACATATTTGAGTCACTGGCAAAATTCTGTCCGTCTGCTAAACGGTTTGGCCAGTTGTCTTTAAATTTGGAAGATAAGTTTATTTTGACATTCGACATAGGATTTTTTTAATTTCTTTTTTAGCTGAAATATTTACGGTACTTGCGATATAACCGTCAAGTAAAAGCTTATTTTTGTCAAAAACAGCTCCAAGAATTTTGTATATAAAAAATCAATGTGCATTCAATTTTGGTTAAAAAAAATATGACGGTGGGCTAAAACTGGTACCACCCATAGGAGTTTTTTTTTGGCATCGACTTTTCTGAGAACTGTTTAGGTAACGGATTACAACCAAAATTGATGTTCAGGAAAATGTAAGTAGCCTAAGTCTATTTAAAAATAACGGCAACATTTAAAATAATGTGCTATACCTTTTTTAAAGCCAAAAGCCTGTTCAATCATATTATTTTTTAAATAAAGAATTTCAGAATAAAATAAATATATAAAAGGCACGACTGGGTCGCACGTACTTTCTCTTGTGTGCTTATTTGTTTATTTAGGGGCTAACTGGCCTTATAGTCCCTATAAACCGCAAGTAAAATACTATTCGATTACTACTGAATGCAAAAATTTCAATCAAGAAAACAACTCAACTCAACGGTCATATGGCACTACCTTTACTTTTAGGCCTACAATTTAAATTTCAATGTCCCCTCTGGGGAATGCCAAAATAATCAGACACACCAAGTTTGAAGATAATCGCTTAAGCTGTTTAGGCTGCAGCACGTTATACATACTGACAGACAGACAGTCAATTTTTGTCGATCACTTTTTTAGACTTCTCTATGATCGTAATGTCATGTTTCATTGTTATCTAAATTTTGTTTATATTCACGAATTCTAAATTTGCCTTATAGTCCCTATAATCGCAAGTAAACATTGAAAAAACTCCTGTGTAGAATGTCAAAATAACCTTAAGTTCTAAATTTAAAGACGATTGGCTCAACGGTTTAGGCTATAGTCCAAAATACATCCGTACAGACAGACCTACAGACAGACGGACGGAATTTTGCCAGTAACTCAAATATGTTTCTCTATCATCGTAATGTAATGTTTGATTATTATCACAATTTTTTATGTTCACGAATCCTAAACTTGACTTATAGTCCCTATAATCACAAAGCTAAGTTTGCATAAACTTCAACATCAACGATAACGAAAATTCAAAATATAAAATCAATGTCCATCCTCTTCGTTGTTCACCGTCACCGAGAACAGGATATACACAATACACATACACATGTGCTTAATAAGTTTTCCTTGCTAGTATCTCTCTCACCTTCGCTCACACCATCTACCACACCGACGACCGAACGATCGACCTGAATTTAGCTGAACATTTTATCAAAGATAATATAACAAGTATACCTACGTAAATACATACATTATGTAGGTATGTATGTAGGTACAAACCTAAATATCTACCTACCCTCGAAAGTTTTATATGAAAAAAATATAAAACTCAAAATAAACTTATCAACCAGCTTAAACATATACCCACCCCACAGACACCATTAATTTTCAAGTCGTTTTTCTTATTTTTTTTGTCATTCCTTTTTTAAAACTAGCCATCTCGTCACTCTGCTTGTGTAAAGCAATCCAGTTGAGCAAAAAAAAAACTATACTCGCATCATTGTATATATGTAAACTGCAAACTGCAAAGAGCAAAGAACATGTTCACAGAGTTTCTCTTTTTTTCTTTTCTCTTAGAATTCTCTTTGTTCGCCTCTTTCAATTTACCGAGTTAACTTTACCTAGAGCCGCTTGGAGCGCCACGGTCCACATGTCACCATAATAGTACCTTAGAAGTTCATATACAATGCATAATATCAAAGAATATAGAATTAAAGAAGTCGCATCTCATATAAATTTACGTACTGAAAATATTTGTATGGCGGGTCGTGGTGATATCACGATCACGACCCGCTCTCTTAGAGATTCCATAAAACAGTCCGAGTCCAATAAGAAACCACACACAGTGACAAAGCCAAACACACCTTATTCCTTGTTGAGTTAAATTCAAAATCACTTGGTTTATCGGTCGTCGGTTTGGACTGCGGTGTTTTGAGGGCGAGGGTGAGGCTGACAAGGACTACTTAATACAGGAACATTATGTATGTGTACCTATATGTTCTCGGTGAACGACATTGATGGCGGTTTTTGTATCTTTCGCTTCGTTGATGCATAAGTAGGTATATACACATATACCTCGTCCATATAACTCGATTCCTACCGAGTTACCTTTTAAAAATGTACTTTCGACCAATGTTTGCCAAAAATAAGGGCAACATGAATCCTAATAATAAATACAAAAATGTATGTGTTTATTCATTTCAGTCTGCATCTGACTCTCATCTGACTACTCTGACTCTCAACACACATACACCTCATGTCTTACTAAATGTATCTTTATTTTTTAACTCAATAACCCCATCAACATAAGCAAAGCGGTATCAGAGCAAAGTAACTCGAAATGTATCGGGTTATTTAATTTGTTGCTAGATAGAACAACACTGTTTTCTTTCCTTTTTCTTCTTTTATCGTTCACTGTGTTTGACTACTCTCTTTTCAATACACGCTTTCTTAAGCCAAAAAATAACCCGGTTTTCATCGACTTATTTTGGTTAATTTTGTATGTATCTCGTTACACTGGCTGCTGTGTTGGGTTTATTGAACATGTTGAAGGAGGTACAGGTAAGATGCATGCTTTCTTAAGCAACAAAATAACTCGCTTTTCTTCGACTTATTTCGTATGTATCTCGCTCAGGGTTCGAATCTTAGAAGTTAAATTAAAAGGAAAAACTTGAGTTATTAAAAACAGTATTTATAAAAAACTATTTTATCTAAGCAATAAAAACAAAAAAAAAATTCATAGCTAATTTCCATTTTACTTTAATATCTTATAGAACAAGAAATGTATAGTTGAAATTGACAAACGAATCATGATTGAAAATTAGAATTGATTGAAATTTGAAAGTTGTAATTTTTGTCATGTGGGTTATTTTTCAGTACAAAAAAGTAGGTAGAATTCAAGTCAAAGGGAGTGTCGAAGAATAGCTCCAGAATACAAATAAGAAAAAGGCCAATTTAACAAAATTTTTCACAGTTTTTTTAACGCTAACTATTTTGAATACTGTTTTTAATCGAAATATAAATCTCTATTATCTATTTTTTAATTTTGTTACATAATTATTTTTAAAACATTTCATTTATTTTGTTGTTCTTTAATTTTACTTAGATATTTATTTATACAAACAAAAGATTTGTGAATTTCCTTTATTTTTTTACTTTAAATTTTCCTTAAGGTATTGCATATTTGGCAGATACAAAAACGGAAGCCACTTGTACCTTAAAATATTAATGACTTGAAGAATAAGAAATTGGCTTGAATTAATTCCCCATACCCCAATATGGCATAAAAAGCAGATCGGCAAAACACGATACAATTTCAAGTAGACCTTTCTAATATACGGTACTAATTTTTGTCCGACTTACCATTTGAAACTATTTACGCCACGCCACTGATACACATACAGGTGGTAGATATATTCAATTTTATATCCATCGTTGGGTTTTTTATTTTTGTTGGCTTTTATTGAAAAATTAATTCGAAAAAATAATATAAAATCTGGCATAAGATCTTGAATTATTGACTGTACGGTTTCGGAGACGCTGAATCAAAGGCGATTATTTTTTTTAATTTCCGTTTCTGAATCAATGAAGATAATTCAGTAAGAAAGTTATTTGTTTGTGATCGCTTCATTTTTCTTGCGGTTTATAGGGACTATAAGGCCAGTTATGCACTCGTAAAAAAATTCTAACAATCAAACATGACATTACGATGATAGAGAAGTAAAAAAAAAGTGGGTCCGGAGATTCCGTCCGTCTGTCTGTCTGTCCGTATCGATATTTACAGCCTAAACGGTTGGGCCGATTTGATTCAAACTTGGTACATAGTATTTTTAGAGTGCTCTACCCGACATTTTTTGGAATTGGCATTCTACCTCCAAAACTAACAGCACCTGCCATATAACTTTTAATGAAAAACTTATTTTTCTCGAAAATGGCTCCTACGATTTTGATAAATCTTCCAGAATGATGTTTTCTATGCAAAATCTATCTTTCAAAGGATTTTCAGAAGAAAGTTTTATAACGGTACCTCCCAAAAAACGTTATGAATAGTGTTTTTTTGATTTCATAAAAAAAATATTTGTTTAATATTTTCCCCCAAATTTTGTTTTATATTGCTCGGAGCCCTAGCCACTAGTCTAATGAAAGCAAACTTCGTTATTTGTATTATTATTTATTTATCGTTATTTATTTTAAAGCATTTCATGATCGTTACAGCATACAGCATACAGAATAAATAATAAGGACGCCTATGATAAACATATAAACATGCAAAAACAACTAACAAATAAAAAAAATACTCGATTACCTACTGAATGCAAAAATTTCAATCAAGAAAACAACTCAACTCAACGGTCATATGGCACTACCTTTACTTTTAGGCCTACAATTTAAATTCCAATGTCCCCTCTGGGGAATGCCAAAATAATCAGACACACCAAGTTTGAAGATAATCGCTTAAGCTGTTTAGGCTGCAGCACGTTATACATACTGACAGACAGACAGTCAATTTTTGTCGATCACTTTTTTAGACTTCTCTATGATCGTAATGTCATGTTTCATTGTTATCTAAATTTTGTTTATATTCACGAATTCTAAATTTGCCTTATAGTCCCTATAATCGCAAGTAAACATTGAAAAAACTCCTGTGTAGAATGTCAAAATAACCTTAAGTTCTAAATTTAAAGACGATTGGCTCAACGGTTTAGGCTATAGTCCAAAATACATCCGTACAGACAGACCTACAGACAGACGGACGGAATTTTGCCAGTAACTCAAATATGTTTCTCTATCATCGTAATGTAATGTTTGATTATTATCACAATTTTTTATGTTCACGAATCCTAAACTTGACTTATAGTCCCTATAATCACAAAGCTAATTGTGCATAAACTTCAACATCAACGATAACGAAGTCAATGAAATGAAAATTCAAAAAATAAAATCAATGTCCATCCTCTTCGTTGTTCACCGTCACCGGGAACAGGATATACACAATACACATACACATGTGCTTAATAAGTTTTCCTTGTTAGTATCTCTCTCACCTTCGCTCACACCATCTACCCCACCGACGACCGACCGATCGACCTGAATTTAGCTGAACATTTTATCAAAGATAATATAACAAGTATACCTACGTAAATACACACATTATGTTGGTATGTATGTAGGTACAAACCTAAATATCTACCTACCCTCGAAAGTTTTATATGAAAAAAATATAAAACTCAAAATAAACTTATCAACCAGCTTAAACATATACCCACCCCGCAGACACCATTCATTTTCAAGTCGTTTTTCTTCTTTTTTTGTCATTCCTTTTTTAAAACTAGCCATCTCGTCACCCTGCTTGTGTAAAGCAATCCAGTTGAGCAAAAAAAAAAACTATACTCGCATCATTGTATATATGTAAACTGCAAACTGCAAAGAGCAAAGAACATGTTCACAGAGTTTCTCTTAGAATTCTCTTTGTTCGCCTCTTTCAATTTACCGAGTTAACTTTACCTAGAGCCGCTTGGAGCGCCACGGTCCACATGTCACCATGATAGTACCTTAGAAGTTCATATACAATGCATAATATCAAAGAATATAGAATTAAAGAAGTCGCATCTCATATAAATTTTCGTACTGAAAATATTTGTATGGCGGGTCGTGGTGATATCACGATCACGACCCGCTCTCTTAGAGATTCCATAAAACAGTCCGACACACCACACACAGTGACAAAGCCAAACACACCTTATTCCTTGTTGAGTTAAATTCCAAAATCACTTGGTTTATCGGTCGTCGGTTTGGACTGCGGTGTTTTGAGGGCGAGAGTAAGGCTGACAAGGACTACTTAATACAGGAACATTATGTATGTGTACCTATATGTTCTCGGTGAACGACGCGACGACGTTGAGGATCGACATTGATGGCGTTTTTTGTATCTTTCGCTTCGTTGATGCATAAGTAGGTATATACACATATACCTCGTCCATATAACACATATACCTCGTCCATATAACTCGATTCCTACCGAGTTACCTTTTAAAAATGTACTTTCAACCAATGTTTGCCAAAAATAAGAGCAACATGAATCCTAATAATAAATACAAAAATGTATGTGTTTATTCATTTCAGTCATCTGACTCTCATCTGACTACTCTGACTCTCAACACACATACACCTCATGTCTTACTAAATGTATCTTTATTTTTAACTCAATAACCCCATCAACATAAGCAAAGCGGTATCAGAGCAAAGTAACTCGAAATGTATCGGGTTATTTAATTTGTTGCTAGATAGAACAACACTGTTTTCTTTCCTTTTTCTTCTTTTATCGTTCACTGTGTTTGACTACTCTCTTTTCAATACACGCTTTCTTAAGCCAAAAAATAACCCGGTTTTCATCGACTTATTTTGGTTAATTTTGTATGTATCTCGTTACACTGGCTGCTGTGTTGGGTTTATTGAACATGTTGAAGGAGGTACAGGTAAGATGCATGCTTTCTTAAGCAACAAAATAACTCGCTTTTCTTCGACTTATTTCGTATGTATCTCGCTCAGGGTTCGAATCTTAGAAGTTAAATTAAAAGGAAAAACTTGAGTTATTAAAAACAGTATTTATAAAAAACTATTTTATCTAAGCAATAAAAACAAAAAAAAAAAAATTCATAGCTAATTTCCATTTTACTTTAATATCTTATAGAACAAGAAATGTATAGTTGAAATTGACAAACGAATCATGATTGAAAATTAAGATTGATTGAAATTTGAAAGTTGTAATTTTTGTCATGTGGGTTATTTTTCAGTACAAAAAAGTAGGTAGAATTCAAGTCAAAGGGAGTGTCGAAGAATAGCTCCAGAATAGAAATAAGAAAAAGGCCAATTTAACAAATTTTTTCACAGTTTTTTTAACGCTAACTATTTTGAATACTGTTTTTAATCGAAATATAAATCTCTATTATCTATTTTTTAATTTTGTTACATAATTATTTTTAAAACATTTCATTTATTTTGTTGTTCTTTAATTTTACTTAGATATTTATTTATACAAACAAAAGATTTGTGAATTTCCTTTATTTTTTTACTTTAAATTTTCCTTAAGGTATTGCATATTTGGCAGATACAAAAACGGAAGCCACTTGTACCTTAAAATATTAATGACTTGAAGAATAAGAAATTGGCTTGAATTAATTCCCCATACCCCAATATGGCATAAAAAGCAGATCGGCAAAACACGATACAATTTCAAGTAGACCTTTCTAATATACGGTACTAATTTTTGTCCGACTTACCATTTGAAACTATTTACGCCACGCCACTGATACACATACAGGTGGTAGATATATTCAATTTTATATCCATCGTTGGGTTTTTTATTTTTGTTGGCTTTTATTGAAAAATTAATTCGAAAAAATAATATAAAATCTGGCATAAGATCTTGAATTATTGACTGCACGGTTTCGGAGACGCTGAATCAAAGGCGATTATTTTTTTTAATTTCCGTTTCTGAATCAATGAAGATAATTCAGTAAGAAAGTTATTTGTTTGTGATCGCTTCATTTTTCTTGCGGTTTATAGGGACTATAAGGCCAGTTATGCACTCGTAAAAAAATTCTAACAATCAAACATGACATTACGATGATAGAGAAGTAAAAAAAAGTGGGTCCGGAGATTCCGTCCGTCTGTCTGTCTGTCCGTATCGATATCTACAGCCTAAACGGTTGGGCCGATTTGATTCAAACTTGGTACATAGTATTTTTAGAGTGCTCTACCCGACATTTTTTGGAATTGGCATTCTACCTCCAAAACTAACAGCACCTGCCATATAACTTTTAATGAAAAACTTATTTTTCTCGAAAATGGCTCCTACGATTTTGATAAATCTTCCAGAATGATGTTTTCTATGCAAAATCTATCTTTCAAAGGATTTTCAGAAGAAAGTTTTATAACGGTACCTCCCAAAAAACGTTATGAATAGTGTTTTTTTGATTTCATAAAAAAAATATTTGTTTAATATTTTCCCCCAAATTTTGTTTTATATTGCTCGGAGCCCTAGCCACTAGTCTAATGAAAGCAAACTTCGTTATTTGTATTATTATTTATTTATCGTTATTTATTTTAAAGCATTTCATGATCGTTACAGCATACAGCATACAGAATAAATAATAAGGACGCCTATGATAAACATATAAACATGCAAAAACAACTAACAAATAAAAAAAATACTCGATTACCTACTGAATGCAAAAAATTCAATCAAGAAAACAACTTAACTCAACGGTCATATGGCACTACCTTTACTTTTAGGCCTACAATTTAAATTTCAATGTCCCCTCTGGGGAATGCCAAAATAATCAGACACACCAAGTTTGAAGATAATCGCTTAAGCTGTTTAGGCTGCAGCACGTTATACATACTGACAGACAGACAGTCAATTTTTGTCGATCACTTTTTTAGACTTCTCTATGATCGTAATGTCATGTTTCATTGTTATCTAAATTTTGTTTATATTCACGAATTCTAAATTTGCCTTATAGTCCCTATAATCGCAAGTAAACATTGAAAAAACTCCTGTGTAGAATGTCAAAATAACCTTAAGTTCTAAATTTAAAGATGATTGGCTCAACGGTTTAGGCTATAGTCCAAAATACATCCGTACAGACAGACCTACAGACAGACGGACGGAATTTTGCCAGTAACTCAAATATGTTTCTCTATCATCGTAATGTAATGTTTGATTATTATCACAATTTTTTATGTTCACGAATCCTAAACTTGACTTATAGTCCCTATAATCACAAAGCTAATTGTGCATAAACTTCAACATCAACGATAACGAAGTCAATGAAATGAAAATTCAAAAAATAAAATCAATGTCCATCCTCTTCGTTGTTCACCGTCACCGGGAACAGGATATACACAATACACATACACATGTGCTTAATAAGTTTTCCTTGTTAGTATCTCTCTCACCTTCGCTCACACCATCTACCCCACCGACGACCGACCGATCGACCTGAATTTAGCTGAACATTTTATCAAAGATAATATAACAAGTATACCTACGTAAATACACACATTATGTTGGTATGTATGTAGGTACAAACCTAAATATCTACCTACCCTCGAAAGTTTTATATGAAAAAAATATAAAACTCAAAATAAACTTATCAACCAGCTTAAACATATACCCACCCCGCAGACACCATTCATTTTCAAGTCGTTTTTCTTCTTTTTTTGTCATTCCTTTTTTAAAACTAGCCATCTCGTCACCCTGCTTGTGTCAAGCAATCCAGTTGAGCAAAAAAAAAAACTATACTCGCATCATTGTATATATGTAAACTGCAAACTGCAAAGAGCAAAGAACATGTTCACAGAGTTTCTCTTAGAATTCTCTTTGTTCGCCTCTTTCAATTTACCGAGTTAACTTTACCTAGAGCCGCTTGGAGCGCCACGGTCCACATGTCACCATGATAGTACCTTAGAAGTTCATATACAATGCATAATATCAAAGAATATAGAATTAAAGAAGTCGCATCTCATATAAATTTTCGTACTGAAAATATTTGTATGGCGGGTCGTGGTGATATCACGATCACGACCCGCTCTCTTAGAGATTCCATAAAACAGTCCGACACACCACACACAGTGACAAAGCCAAACACACCTTATTCCTTGTTGAGTTAAATTCCAAAATCACTTGGTTTATCGGTCGTCGGTTTGGACTGCGGTGTTTTGAGGGCGAGAGTAAGGCTGACAAGGACTACTTAATACAGGAACATTATGTATGTGTACCTATATGTTCTCGGTGAACGACGCGACGACGTTGAGGATCGACATTGATGGCGTTTTTTGTATCTTTCGCTTCGTTGATGCATAAGTAGGTATATACACATATACCTCGTCCATATAACACATATACCTCGTCCATATAACTCGATTCCTACCGAGTTACCTTTTAAAAATGTACTTTCAACCAATGTTTGCCAAAAATAAGAGCAACATGAATCCTAATAATAAATACAAAAATGTATGTGTTTATTCATTTCAGTCATCTGACTCTCATCTGACTACTCTGACTCTCAACACACATACACCTCATGTCTTACTAAATGTATCTTTATTTTTTAACTCAATAACCCCATCAACATAAGCAAAGCGGTATCAGAGCAAAGTAACTCGAAATGTATCGGGTTATTTAATTTGTTGCTAGATAGAACAACACTGTTTTCTTTCCTTTTTCTTCTTTTATCGTTCACTGTGTTTGACTACTCTCTTTTCAATACACGCTTTCTTAAGCCAAAAAATAACCCGGTTTTCATCGACTTATTTTGGTTAATTTTGTATGTATCTCGTTACACTGGCTGCTGTGTTGGGTTTATTGAACATGTTGAAGGAGGTACAGGTAAGATGCATGCTTTCTTAAGCAACAAAATAACTCGCTTTTCTTCGACTTATTTCGTATGTATCTCGCTCAGGGTTCGAATCTTAGAAGTTAAATTAAAAGGAAAAACTTGAGTTATTAAAAACAGTATTTATAAAAAACTATTTTATCTAAGCAATAAAAACAAAAAAAAAATTCATAGCTAATTTCCATTTTACTTTAATATCTTATAGAACAAGAAATGTATAGTTGAAATTGACAAACGAATCATGATTGAAAATTAGGATTGATTGAAATTTTAAAGTTGTAATTTTTGTCATGTGGGTTATTTTTCAGTACAAAAAAGTAGGTAGAATTCAAGTCAAAGAATAGCTCCAGAATACAAATAAGAAAAAGGCCAATTTAACAAAATTTTTCACAGTTTTTTTAACGCTAACTATTTTGAATACTGTTTTTAATCGAAATATAAATCTCTATTATCTATTTTTAATTTTGTTACATAATTATTTTTAAAACATTTCATTTATTTTGTTGTTCTTTAATTTTACTTAGATATTTATTTATACAAACAAAAGATTTGTGAATTTCCTTTATTTTTTTACTTTAAATTTTCCTTAAGGTATTGCATATTTGGCAGATACAAAAACGGAAGCCACTTGTACCTTAAAATATTAATGACTTGAAGAATAAGAAATTGGCTTGAATTAGTTCCCCATACCCCAATATGGCATAAAAAGCAGATCGGCAAAACACGATACAATTTCAAGTAGACCTTTCTAATATACGGTACTAATTTTTGTCCGACTTACCATTTGAAACTATTTACGCCACGCCACTGATACACATACAGGTGGTAGATATATTCAATTTTATATCCATCGTTGGGTTTTTTATTTTTGTTGGCTTTTATTGAAAAATTAATTCGAAAAAATAATATAAAATCTGGCATAAGATCTTGAATTATTGACTGCACGGTTTCGGAGACGCTGAATCAAAGGCGATTATTTTTTTTAATTTCCGTTTCTGAATCAATGAAGATAATTCAGTAAGAAAGTTATTTGTTTGTGATCGCTTCATTTTTCTTGCGGTTTATAGGGACTATAAGGCCAGTTATGCACTCGTAAAAAAAATTCTAACAATCAAACATGACATTACGATGATAGAGAAGTCAAAAAAAAGTGGGTCCGGAGATTCCGTCCGTCTGTCTGTCCGTATCGATATCTACAGCCTAAACGGTTGGGCCGATTTGATTCAAACTTGGTACATAGTATTTTTAGAGTGCTCTACCCGACATTTTTTGGAATTGGCATTCTACCTCCAAAACTAACAGCACCTGCCATATAACTTTTAATGAAAAACTTATTTTTCTCGAAAACGGCTCCTACGATTTTGATAAATCTTCCAGAATGATGTTTTCTATGCAAAATCTATCTTTCAAAGGATTTTCAGAAAAAGTTTTATAACGGTACCTCCCAAAAAACGTTCTGAATAGTGTTTTTTTGATTTCATAAAAAAATTATTTGTTTAATATTTCCCCCCAAATTTTGTTTTATATTGCTCGGTTGAGCCCTAGCCACTAGTCTAATGAAAGCAAACTTCGTTATTTGTATTATTATTTATTTATCGTTATTTATTTTAAAGCATTTCATGATCGTTACAGCATACAGCATACAGAATAAATAATAAGGACGCCTATGATAAACATATAAACATGCAAAAACAACTAACAAATAAAAAAAATACTCGATTACCTACTGAATGCAAAAAATTCAATCAAGAAAACAACTCACCTCAACGGTCATATGGCACTACCTTTACTTTTAGGCCTACAATTTAAATTTCACGAATCCTAAACTTGACTTATAGTCCCTATAATCACAAAGCTAATTGTGCATAAACTTCAACATCAACGATAACGAAGCCAATGAAATGAAAATTCAAAAAATAAAATCAATGTCGATCCTCTTCGTTGTTCACCGTCACCGGGAACAGGATATACACAATACACATACACATGTGCTTAATAAGTTTTCCTTGTTAGTATCTCTCTCACCTTCGCTCACACCATTTACCCCACCGACGACCGACCGATCGACCTGAATTTAGCTGAACATTTTATCAAAGATAATATAACAAGTATACCTACGTAAATACACACATTATGTAGGTATGTATGTAGGTACAAACCTAAATATCTACCTACCCTCGAAAGTTTTATATGAAAAAAATATAAAACTCAAAATACACTTATCAACCAGCTTAAACATATACCCACCTCGCAGACACCATTCATTTTCAAGTCGTTTTTCTTCTTTTTTTGTCATTCCTTTTTTAAAACTAGCCATCTCGTCACCCTGCTTGTGTAAAGCAATCCAGTTGAGCAAAAAAAAACTATACTCGCATCATTGTATATATGGAAACTGCAAACTGCAAAGAGCAAAGTACATGTTCACAGAGTTTCTCTTAGAATTCTCTTTGTTCGCCTCTTTCAATTTACCGAGTTAACTTTACCTAGAGCCGCTTGGAGCGCCACGGTCCACATGTCACCATGATAGTACCTTAGAAGTTCATATACAATGCATAATATCAAAGAATATAGAATTAAAGAAGTCGCATCTCATATAAATTTTCGTACTGAAAATATTTGTATGGCGGGTCGTGGTGATATCACGATCACGACCCGCTCTCTTAGAGATTCCATAAAACAGTCCGAGTCCAATAAGAAACCACACACAGTGACAAAGCCAAACACACCTTATTCCTTGTTGAGTTAAATTCCAAAATCACTTGGTTTATCTGTCGTCGGTTTGGACTGCGGTGTTTTGAGGGCGAGGGTGAGGCTGACAAGGACTACTTAATACAGGAACATTATGTATGTGTACCTATATGTTCTCGGTGAACGACGCGACGACGTTGAGGATCGACATTGATGGCGTTTTTTGTATCTTTCGCTTCGTTGATGCATAAGTAGGTATATACACATATACCTCGTCCAGATAACACATATACCTCGTCCATATAACTCGATTCCTACCGAGTTACCTTTTAAAAATGTACTTTCAACCAATGTTTGCCAAAAATAAGAGCAACATGAATCCTAATAATAAATACAAAAATGTATGTGTTTATTCATTTCAGTCTGCATCTGACTCTCATCTGACTACTCTGACTCTCAACACACATACACCTCATGTCTTACTAAATGTATCTTTATTTTTTAATTCAATAACCCCATCAACATAAGCAAAGCGGTATCAGAGCAAAGTAACTCGAAATGTATCGGGTTATTTAATTTGTTGCTAGATAGAACAACACTGTTTTCTTTCCTTTTTCTTCTTTTATCGTTCACTGTGTTTGACTACTCTCTTTTCAATACACGCTTTCTTAAGCCAAAAAATAACCCGGTTTTCATCGACTTATTTTGGTTAATTTTGTATGTATCTCGTTACACTGGCTGCTGTGTTGGGTTTATTGAATATGTTGAAGGAGGTACAGGTAAGATGCATACTTTCTTAAGCAAAGTTCGAATCTTAGAAATTAAATTAAAAGGAAAAACTTGAGTTATTTAAAACAGTATTTATAAAAAACTATTTTATCTAAGCAATAAAAACAAAAAAAAAAAATTCATAGCTAATTTCCATTTTACTTTAATATCTTATAGAACAAGAAATGTATATGAGATTTTAGATTTTTATTTTCGCGGACGATATTCATATTAGATAAAGTTTTTTATTTTCGGAACTTACCGCGTTATAAGAAATATTTTCTTATTTATTTCTACCCGACGTTTCGAAGAAGTTTCATACTTCGTGGTCACGGGATGAGACTGATGTTTGATTGCTGTTGTTTAAGTTATTGGTTTTTAGCTCTCGCTCTCAAGTAGTACCGGTGCGTAGATGTTGATGCACTTGGATTGCTTGTGGGTGGTGGTGGTGTACTCGTTCTAGGTTGTTGTTGCGTTGAGTCGATGTATTTTTGGACACATGCAAAGCTCACGACATCGGCTATAGGTTTTTTGATTTGCTTTACTATGGTTTTGCTTATGAGAGGATCCCACGTTGGCGATAATTTAAAGCTAGAATCTCTATTGAAATTTGTATGTTTCTTAATTTCAATTGCTTCTCTGACGATTCTTGGTACATAAAATCTTTCATTTGCGATTGATCTAGCTTGATCAAAACGTATAAAGTGATCTTCGTAGTAGGCCAGATGTTCACATATTGCCGATTTTGTGACAGCGTTATTTTGGATAGCTTTGATATGTTCGTTTAAACGCGTTTTAATACCTCTTTTCGTTTCACCAATATAAAAAGATCCACAGCTACAGGGAACAGAGTATACACCAGGATTTTGGAGTGGAATTTTGTCCTTAGGCGATCTTAAAAATTGACGAACCTTAGTTGGCGGTTTAAAGATGGTTTTAACATCATATTTTTGTAAGATTCGCCCAATTCCATCCGTTATGCCTTTGATATAGGGTAAAAAGGCCCTTTTATCAAATGCTGGAGGTAGAGAATGTTTCTGTGAGCTGGGTTTGGGTTTCCAGGTTCTCTGTTTGGAGTTGTAGCCATTCTTTTTAAGTGCAATGTCTATATCCTTCAACTCTTGCTTGAGGTGTTCGGGGTCACAAATTTTGTGAGCACGGTTCACAAGGGCCGATACAACCGATGTCAAGTTGGCTGGGTGATGATGTGATGTAGCATGTAAATATCTGTCCGTATGAGTGTCTTTCCGGAACACCGTGTGGCCGATCGAACCATCTTGCTTTCTTATGACTTTAACGTCTAGAAAAGCCAAAGAGTTTTCTTGTTCTCTTTCCATTGTAAATTTAACTTTTTCGTGGATGGAATTAAGATGAATCAGAAAACTTTCTACCTGATTCTCTTTGAGTACGCAGAAGGTGTCATCCACGTACCTTACCCAAATTGTTGGTTTCGTTAAGGATGTTCCTAATGCCAATTCCTCAAAATGTTGCATCCATATGTCTGCAATTATTGGTGCAACAGGTGAACCCATTGCAACACCATCAATTTGTAAATAATATTTCCCATTGTATAAGAAATATCCTGATGTAAGGCATATATCAATTAACTCTAATAACTTAGAGTTGTTTTGAGAATTAGACAATTTCGATTTTATAACATTGAGAGTTTCTTCAATTGGAACATTGGTGAATAAGGAGGTAACATCAAAACTAACCATAATTTCATCATGTTTAATGTGAAGGTCTTTGATCATGGACACGAAATGTTCCGAGTTTCTTACTATTGAGTTTGAGTTTTCAATAAGTGGCTTAAGCTTAAAGGTTAATTCTTTAGCCAACAAGTATGTTGGTGAATCTATTTGGCTGACGATGGGTCTTAACGGTACATTTTCTTTATGTACCTTAGGAAGGCCGTAAACTCTTGGTGCTTGTGGACATGACGGTATTAAATTCTAATTTTGTAAAACAGATTTACTGTCATTTACAATCCATGGCTGACCCATCGTCAGCCAAATAGATTCACCAACATACTTGTTGGCTAAAGAATTAACCTTTAAGCTTAAGCCACTTATTGAAAACTCAAACTCAATAGTAAGAAACTCGGAACATTTCGTGTCCATGATCAAAGACCTTCACATTAAACATGATGAAATTATGGTTAGTTTTGATGTTACCTCCTTATTCACCAATGTTCCAATTGAAGAAACTCTCAATGTTATAAAATCGAAATTGTCTAATTCTCAAAACAACTCTAAGTTATTAGAGTTAATTGATATATGCCTTACATCAGGATATTTCTTATACAATGGGAAATATTATTTACAAATTGATGGTGTTGCAATGGGTTCACCTGTTGCACCAATAATTGCAGACATATGGATGCAACATTTTGAGGAATTGGCATTAGGAACATCCTTAACGAAACCAACAATTTGGGTAAGGTACGTGGATGACACCTTCTGCGTACTCAAAGAGAATCAGGTAGAAAGTTTTCTGATTCATCTTAATTCCATCCACGAAAAAGTTAAATTTACAATGGAAAGAGAACAAGAAAACTCTTTGGCTTTTCTAGACGTTAAAGTCATAAGAAAGCAAGATGGTTCGATCGGCCACACGGTGTTCCGGAAAGACACTCATACGGACAGATATTTACATGCTACATGACATCATCACCCAGCCAACTTGACATCGGTTGTATCGGCTCTTGTGAACCGTGCTCACAAAATTTGTGACCCCGAACACCTCAAGCAAGAGTTGAAGGATATAGACATTGCACTTAAAAAGAATGGCTACAACTCCAAACAGAGAACCTGGAAACCCAAACCCAGCTCACAGAAACATTCTCTACCTCCAGCATTTGATAAAAGGGCCTTTTTACCCTATATCAAAGGCATAACGGATGGAATTGGGCGAATCTTACAAAAATATGATGTTAAAACCATCTTTAAACCGCCAACTAAGGTTCGTCAATTTTTAAGATCGCCTAAGGACAAAATTCCACTCCAAATTCTGGTGTATACTCTGTTCCCTGTAGCTGTGGATCTTTTTATATTGGTGAAACGAAAAGAGGTATTAAAACGCGTTTAAACGAACATATCAAAGCTATCCAAAATAACGCTGTCACAAAATCGGCAATATGTGAACATCTGGCCTACAACGAAGATCACTTTATACGTTTTGATCAAGCTAGATCAATCGCAAATGAAAAATTTTATGTACCAAGAATCGTCAGAGAAGCAATTGAAATTAAGAAACATACAAATTTCAATAGAGATTCTAGCTTTAAATTATCGCCAACGTGGGATCCTCTCATAAGCAAAACCATAGTAAAGCAAATCAAAAAACCTATAGCCGATGTCGTGAGCTTTGCATGTGTCCAAAAATACATCGACTCAACGCAACAACAACCTAGAACGAGTACACCACCACCACCCACAAGCAATCCAAGTGCATCAACATCTACGCACCGGTACTACTTGAGAGCGAGAGCTAAAAACCAATAACTTAAACAACAGCAATCAAACATCAGTCTCATCCCGTGACCACGAAGTATGAAACTTCTTCGAAACGTCGGGTAGAAATAAATAAGAAAATATTTCTTATAACGCGGTAAGTTCCGAAAATAAAAAACTTTATCTAATAAGAAATGTATAGTTGAAATTGACAAACGAATCATGATTGAAAATTAGGATTGATTGAAATTTGAAAGTTGTAATTTTTGTCATGTGGGTTATTTTTCAGTACAAAAAAGTAGGTAGAATTCAAGTCAAAGGGAGTGTCGAAGAATAGCTCCAGAATACAAATAAGAAAAAGGCCAATTTAACAAAATTTTTCACAGTTTTTTTAACGCTAACTATTTTGAATACTGTTTTTAATCGAAATATAAATCTCTATTATCTATTTTTAATTTTGTCACATAATTATTTCTAAAACATTTCATTTATTTTGTTGTTCTTTAATTTTACTTAGATATTTATTTATACTAACAAAAGATTTGTGTATTTCCTTTATTTTTTTACTTAAAATTTTCCTTAAGGTATTGCATATTTGGCAGATACAAAAAATTGTTTTTTTTAAGTCTTCGTTAAACAGAACGCATTTTTAACGCGGCGTAGAGATTATTTTACGCTGCGTTGAGATAACTTTGACGCGGCGTTCCAAAAAAAAATTTATTTTCAATATTTTGTGTTTGGTAATTAAGTCATTCTGAATTTGTTGTAGAAATTTATTTTATTAAATTATTTTTTTGACTTATTTTGTGTCATTTAATATTGTATTGTTTAAATGGAAAAAATAACCTAATTGGCATTTATTGAGAAAATGAAAATCAAGATTCAAATATTAAACGCGCTGCGGATAGCTCTCTGTCTGACGTTATCTAACGCCGTGTTTATGTACATGATTCCTTTTTTTGGTTGTTTCTTCATTCTTATTTTGAACAGGCACGTACGTTGGTGTGTACACTGATTTGGATTACCCCGAATATGCTTTCCTACAAACTGTATTGTTTTATTCTAAAGAAATTTGCAAAATTAAAAAAAAAAAACAATTAAAACCATACATTACCACTAAAAACATAATTGGGAATTGTTTTCAATTTCAAAAGTTCTTATTTTTAGTCCGTGCATAGCATTTTCTTTCTCAAACGAGAAACTTCAAAGCTCAATCACAAAAAATCTTAAAATTTTCATTCTTCCATTCGTTAGTTCATTCCCGCTACTTTTTTACACCCTTTACCCAATAGGCAAAAAGAAAGAATGAAGAAACATCCGAAAAAAGGAATCATGTAAACAAGCTCTAAGACCTAAGAAAATCACCTTAACCCTTAAGGAATACATTTCGAACACATCCTTCTCGATATGTAGGAGTATGGTGGAGGTGAATTTCTAAAACGTCAACAACAATTTGTTTAGTTTAGTGAATATTGTCGTAGTGTAGTGATAGTGATAATTAGAACTGTGCTTATTATCATCAGTAAAACGAATAAGCAGTTTAATTTTGTTAAAATAACACAATAATTCACGGAGTTCCTTCATTTCAAACAATTTGTGATAATTTCACAAAATACCACCATCGAAAGACGACGATGACGTGCCTGATGAGAGTTGTATCTTGTATCAAGTATTCTCATCAGGCACGTGTCTTCGTCGTTGATGGTATTTTGTGAAATTCTCACAAATTGTTCGAAGTGAAGGAACTCCGTGAATTATTGTGTCCTTTTTACAAAATTAAACTACTTATCCGTTTTTTTAATGATAAAAAGATCAAATCTGGAAGTTAAAAACGAATTCGACATTAGTTAACAAAAGGAAAAAAACTTAAAAACAGGAATTGCATTCCCAACCTTTGTATCAGTCAACGGTTGTGTGTTATTTCTCGCCCACCATGAATGATCCCGATTGCGTTGCACGTTTGGCCTCTTCTGTGGCTCGCACTCTTCCCAAGGCTGCCACACAGGCTGCTTACAAAGGCCGATTGAAGGTAAACATTATTCTTGATACATCTTTACAGCATTTATTTAACTTTTTTTATTCCACAGGGTATGGTATTGTATTTGGAACCCGAAAATGTCGGTGTTGTCATCTTCAGTAACGACAAGCTGATCAAACAAGAAGATATTGTCAAGCGTACCGGTGCTATTGTGGACGTTCCAGTCGGTGATGAGCTTTTGGGCCGTGTCGTTGATGCTTTGGACAATGCTTTCGATGGCAAGTGGCTTTTAAAAATATCGATAAAAATCGATCATTCTATCAGCCACAAATTGTTGTTGATAGATACATATATGTAATATGTACATACATATATCAAGTAATATAATAAAATGTGTAAATTTATTTGCTGTTTTTTTATTAAAAAACCAGAAATTAAAAACGAAATGTCTTCTGTGCACATTATGGAACTACATTGCGAACTACGAGAACGACGTGAAACCTTTTCAGAAAGATGATCCAGAAAATCTGGTTGTTCATATAAATGTAGCGATGGAAAGCCTGAAGAATTCTTCTCAGTTTATTGTCGAACAAAAAAAATTTATTTTAACTTTAATATTTACTTTTTTTTTTGTGTAAACAAAAGCAATTTACTTACAATTGTTGTCAACAAGAACAAAATGAAATGTCAAAATTAACAAAACTCACCACATCATTTTTTACGAGGACAATGAATGAAATACAAAAGAGAACACGAAATACAATGAATGATATACCAAAGCAACAACGAAAATTGAGGGTTTTGAGGCGTTGAACGTACGAAAGATTTTCCTCTATATAATATATTTACTCTATGCTATCGCTCTACTCAACACACATACACCTCATGTCTTACTAAATGTATCTTTATTTTTTAACTCAATAACCCCAGCAACATAAGCAAAGCGGTATCAGAGCAAAGTAACTCGAAATGTATCGGGTTATTTAATTTGTTGCTAGATAGAACAACACTGTTTTCTTTCCTTTTTCTTCTTTTATCGTTCACTGTGTTTGACTACTCTCTTTTCAATACACGCTTTCTTAGGCCAAAAAATAACCCGGTTTTCATCGACTTATTTTGGTTAATTTTGTATGTATCTCGTTACACTGGCTGCTGTGTTGGTTTTATTGAGCATGTTGAAGGAGGTACAGGTAAGATGCATGCTTTCTTAAGCAACAAAATAACTCGCTTTTCTTCGACTTATTTTGTTGAATTTCGTATGTATTTCGCTCAGGGTTTGAATCTTAGAAGTTAAATTAAAAGGAAAAACTCGAGTTATTAAAAACAGTATTTATAAAAAAGTATTTTATCCAAGCAATAAAAAACAAAAAAAAATTCATAGCTAATTTCCATTTTACTTTAATATCTTATAGAACAAGAAATGTATAGTTGAAATTGACAAACGAATCATGATTGAAAATTGGGATTGATTGAAATTTGAAAGTTGTAATTTTTGTCATGTGGGTTATTTTTCAGTACAAAAAAGTAGGTAGAATTCAAGTCAAAGGGAGTGTCGAAGCTCCAGAATACAAATAAGAAAAAGGCCAATTTAACTAAATTTTTCACAGTTTTTTTAACGCTTACTATTTGAATACTGTTTTTAATCGAAATATAAATCTCTATTATCTATTTTTAATTTTGTTACATAATTATTTTTAAAACATTTCATTTATTTTGTTGTTCTTTAATTTTACTTAGATATTTATTTATACAAACAAAAGATTTGTGAATTTCATTTATTTTTTTACTTTAAATTTTCCTTAAGGTATTGCATATGTATCTGCCAAAAACGGAAGCCACTTGTACCTTAAAATATTAATGACTTGAAGAATAAGAAATTGGCTTGAATTAGTTCCCCATACCCCAATATGGCATAAAAAGCAGATCGGAAAAACACGATACAATTTCAAGTAGACCTTTCTAATATACGGTACTAATTTTTGTCCGACTTACCATTTGAAACTATTTACGCCACGCCACTGATACACATACAGGTGGTAGATATATTCAATTTTATATCCATCGTTGGGTTTTTTATTTTTGTTGGCTTTTATTGAAAAATTAATTCGAAAAAATAATATAAAATCTGGCATAAGATCTTGAATTATTGACTGCACGGTTTCGGAGACGCTGAATCAAAGGCGATTATTTTTTTTAATTTCCGTTTCTGAATCAATGAAGATAATTCAGTAAAAAAGTTATTTGTTTGTGATCGCTTCATTTTTCTTGCGATTCACATTGAAATATTTTTGAATAACTTTTTTGTTTGTATTTTTAATAAAAATATTTTTTAAGCAATACATATTTCGAGTATTTTTTTTTGTATGATGTTTTAAATGTAGGTTATTTTTGTATTTACTTAAGTTTGCTTTCTTGGCTTTGCTTTCCTAAAATAATAACAGATTCCAATAGAGGGACTAAATATACAAACATCATTTAGTACGGTAGAAGGGTCTACCTGCAGGCAGGAGGGGAAATTTTCTTAAAAAAAAACATTTGCATTGGAAATAATATATCTAAAATAACGGAAACAATTACAATAATGTGCTTTGTATTTTTAAAGCTAAAACACTTTTTTTTATAATTTGTTTGGTATTAACCTGATCTTTATACTTTACTATCATTACACATTTCAGGTAGAGTCGAATAACTTTGGCGCACCAAAATAGTAACGTAGTATTCCTATAGGGAGAGTTGAATTTATTTGAAAATAACGCCAATATTTACAATAATGTGCAACACTTTTTTTTCAAAGCCAAATCTCTGCTCTATTAAATACTTTTTTTTAAATTAATTTTTTCCAATAATTAAAAAAAAAATATTTTAAACTCGTCATTTTGAAAACAAAAATGAAACAGAATTTACAACAATAGAAGTTGGGGTACCTGTTTTATACAACAGTTAAAAACCCCTGTTTGGATCACTATAGAATTTGGGGTAGCTCCGTTATAGAACCGTTAGATATAAGCATTTTTACAATGGGTGGGAGTCTACCAACCTCCATTTGATCGGGAGGGCAATTTTCTAAAAAAAAAACATTAAAATGGAAAAAAAATCTTTTCTGTTCAATAATCTTATTTTTAAATAAATTAATCTCTATTAAAAGCTTTTGAAAAAAACTAACTTTTAACTTGATTATTCGAAAAAAAAAATTGTTTTTTTTAATTTTGAATTTTTTTTCGAAACTTGCTTTGAGTTTTTGTTACATTTATTAATTTTTAATCGAACACTGAAAAACAAGATGATTTTATTCGAAAAAAAAAAAAATTTACCAAACCTATACTTTTTACTTGCGATTATAGGGACTATAAGGTATTCCCCAGAGGGGAAATTGAAATTTTATTTTTAGGCCTAAAAATAACAGTACCTGCCATATGACCGTTTAGGAATAGCTTATTTTTCTCGAAAACGGCTCCAACGATTTTGATGAAATACTTTGAGAATTTTTTTGTTGGTATTGGCTATCATTTTATCAGAACCAAGTTTACGGGAAAAGTCTATTAACGGTACTTTTTATATAACGGTTTTTTTTTTAATTTTTGGCTTTCTCGGTAACGGCTTTTTGGATTTCTGTCAAATTTTATATTTGAGAAGATCTAAGTAGCCAAATTAGTTCTGCATATCAACATTTTTAATAACTTTTTTTTCTAATTAAAATTAATTTTTGATTTTTTTTTTGAAAAATCAATATTTTGAAAACTAATCAATAAAAAATATTTCAAATTTTAAAATCCCATGTATTTTAATAAATTCTAAGAATCTGCATGCCAAAAATTAAAAAAAAATCAAAAAACTAAAAAAACAGGATTTTATCAAAACCGGTCCTACAATTTTCGAATTACATTTTTCATTCCTTGTTATTTAAGACGTATGATGGTGTACTTTATTTTCACTAAAAACCAATAAGTATTGTTGTTTTTAATACTTTTTTATAAGTTCAAACTGGGTTATTTTTAACGCAAATGTTACTTGTTTCTGTCAAAGATCTTGCTTTGCAATGTAATTAGGCACATAAGAACAAGTACGTGCGACCCAGTCGTGCCCATTTTTTATAATAAGCTTGATTTATAAAAGTAACAAATACTTACAACAATTTTAACATACGTACATATTATCTCAATTTTGAAAAAAATCAATAAAAACTTAATTTTTTCACAATTTCGAATATATAATAAGTTTTTTTCAAAACCTATATGAAGATATTTCTTCAATAAAAAATAAGATGATAGAACAGAAAAAACACGCAATACTTAATTGTAGGTATTTCTAAATATTTTTTTTTTATTTGAAGTGTCTTTTATAAAAAAAATTGTCTCCCAAAATGGTAATGGGAAATAGATCCCCCATCCTATACAAAAAAATGCTTGTAACTACAGTATCTACAAAAACCCGTTATTATTATTTTGTCACCTTGCCGTGCGCTTTCACATGTCTAAAAGAAATAAAGTGACAATTTGTTATCGCGAGTGTTTTTTTAAAAAAATATTAATACACACTCGTTAGAGAAACCGAAAAAAACCCTCGCGTGTGCTTTAATAATAATAAATATATCCACTCACGTCGTTGGAGGAAAGAAAAAGATGCCCACTCACGCTGTAGAAAAAAAATAAATAAAACGCATTCACATAGCAAATTATCCTCTTATCTGTCCCAAGACCTTTGTGCTTAACTGCCTCTTTCTTATCTACTGTAGGCATCGTATGACCATCTAATGCTTGCGGTAAATGGATAAGGGCATCTGAGTTTGTCTTATTGTGCTGAATATTTAAATTGATTTTATGTATGCAAGCTGTGTTATGGGCATAACACCTAAGACAGTTTGTTTATTACAGAAATTAATTGTGATTTTCACTGCATGGTTCGACTTAGTCAGAATTGTGTTTTGTGTGTAAGTATTTTTAAATGGTAAGTGATTTTCGTGTCGTGTATTCTAATGTTCGTGGTATAAGAAAGAATTTCTTTCACGTGTACGTCTACACTGTTCAATACAGGCCAGCTGTTTTGACATTAAGTGAAACCCAGGTTGGAGTAAATACTGATTTATCAGAATTTGCTCTACATGGGTATAGCTTGGTTCCATTACTCTTTTCCCATCATGGTCTCGTGGTCTATGTTAGGAATGATATTGCTTGCCAGTGCCTTCGCCAATATGGGTAATGTTCCAACATGGACTTTAACTTCTTATGGCTCAAATTCACTGTCTGCAAGCATGTCATTCATTATTGTTTTATTTACAGGAGTCCAAATCTTGACAGTAATTCAACTTGTAACGAGTTTGATGCACTGTCTAATTCCATCTCGAAAATTGTTTCCCCTTGTCATCGCACTGAAATCGTTATTGTGGGCGATTTCAATGTACACAATTCCAATTGGCTCCGCTATTCTGGTCAGACAACACCCGAAGGAAGGTATGTCGAGCTCTTCGCCGGGTTACATCACCTTACCCAACTGATCGATGTGCCAACGCGTATACCGGATGTTCCTGGGCAAGCCGCCCATACTCTTAACTTGTTTCTTACTTCTCAACCTGATAAATATACCATTAGTGTAACTTCTCCATTTAGCACTTCAGACCATTGTATCATTTCAGCAGTTAAAGAAAAACTTCCCACCAGGACCGTTTGGCAATACGAGAAAGCCAACTGGGACGGCCTGAATATTTTTTTCCGAAACTTTAACTGGTCACTATGCTTCCTCGATAGTGACATTGATGCCAGTACTGAAATGATCACAAATGTGATTCTTCTAGGGATGCGTGCTTTTATTCCTAACAGAGTAAAAAGCATTAAACCTAAAGAAAAGTCTTGGTTTAATTCTGAGTGTAAAGAAGCTATCAGGCTCAAAGAAGTAAGTTTCCGTTCTTACAAAGCCAACCCTACAGAGGAAAATCGGAAAAAGCACAAACAAGCAAGAAACTCATGCAACTCAGTTATTGAAAGAACCTAATTTTTGCATGACCAAAAATTTTTGGTCATTTGTAAAAAATATTAAAAACTCCTCAACATCTTCGGTTCCAACGCTCATCGACAATAACAAACTAATTGTTTACTCTTCAGAGAAGGCAAACTTGCTCGCCGCCCATTTCGCTGCCAGCTCCACGCTGCCGCATAGCAACGTTGCCCCTCCTGTACTTGAGAATGTAAATTTTTCCATGGGACAGATTTTTTTCCGCACTCGTACAGTAGCAAGAGTTCTCAAAGATCTCGATATACACAAATCCGCTGGCCCGGATGGTATACCCCCGATTTTTTAGAAGAGGTGTTCTTCCACACTGGCAAAGCCACTGCGTAAGCATTTGTCCAGCCTGTCCCTAAGAAAGGTGACCCATCCTCCCCCTCCTCCTACCGACCCATAGCACTGACATCCCTTCTTTCTAAGATCATGGAAACACTGATTAACCGTCAGCTTAAGGAATATCTCGAAGATCGAAAGCTTCTCCATGACCGTCAGTATGGCTTCCGCAGCAACCGTTCCACTGCTGATCTGATGGCATATCTCACCGAACAGTGGAACAAATCTTTACATCGCTTTGGTGAAAGTAAGATTATTGCTCTTGATATCTCCAAGGCATTTGATAGAGTTTAGCATGAAGCTCTCTTATCGAAAATGCATGCTTTTGGGATCGATAAATGTCTTGTTCGTTGGATTAGAAGCTATCTTCAATACAAGTTATATTGGACGGATTCAAGTCTGATTCATTCATTTTTATAAATGATCTTCTGTCTGTTACTTCTAATCCACTTAACTGTTTTGCTGACGACTCTACCCTCAGCTTTTCATATTCGTTCGATAACTCACATCCTTCGCCTTCGGACGTGCAGTTGCAACGGTGCCGTATGTCAAGCTCATTAAACTCCGATATATACAGCATTGTCAAATGGGGTAATAGGAATCGTGTGGGCTTTAATGCTTCGAAAACTCAATGCTGTCTTCTGTCGTTAAAGCTAAACATGCCCCCAATGCCATTGTCCATGAATGGCACTTACATAGAAGAAACTGATAAGCTCTCAGTACTCGGTATGTGTGTCAACGACGACCTCCGTTGGAACGATCATATATTTGAGATCGCTAAGAATGCTGCTAAGTGCTTAGGTTTTCTGTATCGGTGTAAGAAGTACTTTTCCCCATCTGATCTGGCTACAATCTATAAAGCGTTTATACGCCCTAAACTCGAGTATAACTCCCACCTATGGGCAGGTGCGTCGCAAACATCGCTACACCTGCTTTATTGAATACAAAATCGAGTGTTAAGATTGATAGGAAAAAGAACTGCCGCTGAAACAATTGCCCCTCTCGAACACCGACGCAATATTTCATGTCTTTCCTTATTTTATCGTTTCTTTTACAAAAAATGTTCACTCGAAGTAGCCAACTGCATTCCTCCCCTTAAAAGTTTCTCCCGTAATACTCGTCTTGCAAGGAATGTTCATCAGTTCACCCTTGAGCCCAATTTCGGACGTACCGTGAAATAAAGGGATTGTTTTTTTAGCCGAACGACACGAATTTGGAATAGTTTACCCGGCGGGATTTTCCCTTGCCATTTTGATCTGCAAACATTCAAAACCAATGTTAATCGACACCTCCTATCTCTCCCCTCCCTATCTTCCTAATGCCCGTGCAGTGTGTAACATTTAAACAGAAAGAAGTAGTCCCTTGTGCGCGCGTTAATTATAACAAAAAAAAAACATATCCAAAGTATGATTGAATGAATTAAGTTTTTTAAAAAAACTAAAATCAAAAGTCATTGATAATAATAAATTAATCAAGAAAATAACCCAAAAGCCCATAAACCTGCTTACCAATGTTCGCATTTCGCTTATAATGTTATAATTATCCCCCACCAGCGGTAAGGTGATTGTATAACTGCATTTGAACATTTGGTCCTTCGAAAAGCAGCAAGTGGAGATACGAAATGATAACGAAAATAATAAGACGATAATAGAGGAAATAAACGAAGATGACATCTTTAGACCGCTTTGAAAGACAGCGAGATAGAGGAGAGCTGATAAAAAATGTGCTTGATAAATTCACGAAGGAAGCCAAAGCACGAAGAACTGAAGTATTTGTGCAGCAAAGACTTATCGACCTTGAATTCTACTGGCAAGAAATAAGCAAGAAGATGATGGGAGAAAATCATCCCTATATAGAGGCAAAATACTACGAGGAAGTAAAAACAACAGTGCCGTTAGCTCGAGAGAAGTTTCAAGCAAGGCTTTCGGAAATTATGAGCAAAAAAAAGTAGGAGAAGAATCTAAGACGCCACATAAGGGTGAAGAAGACGATACGAAGAACACTGCAGCGGAAAACAAAAACACAAAGATGAGAAGATCAGCAAACGAAAAAGCTAAGCAGACAAAAGAAACAGAAGACGAAGCTAAGAATTTTAAATCTAGTGCAGAATTTTCTTATGTAGGAGACGAGCTAAGGCGACGTCTAAGAAGACAGGAAGCACAAAGAAAAGCACTGTTAAGGTCGTTGGACAAAATCCACGAATCAAAGACGTCAACAAAAGCCTTTTATGTCCACAAATAACAAGTACTACGAAGCCACTTGGCGCTTATAACGGCTACGCAACCGGAGATAATTGAATATAGTGAAGAATTGACATATGACGAAAGCTACGAAGAATAAGAAGAAAAATACGAAGAAGCAATGATTGAAATCCAAGAAAAGTTAGAAGAATATTCGTACGTAACGAAAGGAACCCAAAATACACGGACAGAAGAACCACGTGGACTTGTACACCATGAGCTTAAGTTGCCAGTGCTCAAAATTCTAACATTTGATGGTGACTATAAGCAATGGAAATCTTTCATTGATTTGTTTGAACAAACAATTCATAAGAATGAGAAACTTGGGAATGCCACAAGAAAGAAGATAAAACACCAATCTTCAAAAGAGGATTCTATAGAAGTTACCATTCGACGACAAATCCAAGTTGCAGACTGTGCAGAGGTCCACACTGGCTACACATGTGCCAAAAATGTATACAAATGGCGGCTCCCCAACGAATGGAATTTGTGCAAAAAGAAAACTTGTGTAGAAATTGTTTTAAGGACAGCCACTACACCTCAAGATGTCATTCGTACAAATCGTGCCAAACTTGTAAGCAACGTCACCACACTTGGAAGAAAATAGCAGACAACAATTTCAAACCAATTTGGCTACCAACTTGCAACACAAAATACTCTTAGCAACTGCCTTAATTAAAACGAACTGGAGGGGATGCGAATATTACTTAAGGGCATTGGTGGACCAAGTATCGCAGTCTTCATACATTACTGAAGATGCAGTACAACGTCTTCAGTTACAAAAGAAGCCGGCAAACGCATCGACTATCGGTGTTGGAGCTTCTAAGGCGGGAATTGCACGTGGTAAAGTGGATTTGGATATCAAATCGATATACTCATCAGAAGTTTTAACGCACGGATCCTTCTTGATATTAGACAAACTAACGAAATTTCTGCCAGATGAGTCATTTACAGCGGAGAAATGGGACCACATTCAGCACGTTCCGTTGGCAGATCCAACATACAACAGACAATCGACAGTAGATGTATTAATCGCAGCTGACATCTTTCAAGATATAATCGAGGAGGGAGTCATTAAAGGCAATCATGGTACTCCTATTGCCCAAAAGACAAAGCTAGAATGGATCCTTCCAGGGAGCGCTCAAGGGAACAAAAATAATGGCGAAAGTACAATTTGCTGTATTTCAAACGTCGAAATTCACGAACAAATAAAACTATTTTGGGAGACCCAAGAAATCATAGAGGAAAAAGTGAAAAGATGTGAAGAAATATACATGCAGACATACGAGAGAGATGAAACTGGAAAATACATTGTTCGACTTCCATTCAAAGAAAACGCAGAACAATTAGGATGTTCAAGGGATAGAGCAATAGCACGCTTTCTTCAGTTGGAGAAAATATTCATCAAAAACAAGAGTTTATACGAAGACTACAAAAAATTCATGCAGGAATATTTTGAACTCGGGCACATGGAGCTCGTAACAAACAAATATGAGGAAGTTCACAAGGCGTACTACTAACCTCATCAAGCAGTCGTAAAAGAAGACAGTTCCACTAACAAATTAAGGGTAGTCTTCGATGTGTTGACGAAAACAACGTCTGGAGTCAGCCTTAACGATACCATGCTGACAGGTCCTGTCGTTCAACAAGACCTTTTCAATATCATGACACGATGGAGGAAACACAAATACGTATTCCGAGCAGATATTGAAAAGGTGTACCGCCAAATAATGGTATCAATAAAAGATCGAGATTATCAACGAATATTATGGAGAGACCACCCTTCATCTAAAATAGAAGAATACAGGCTGATCACGGTGACGTATGGCACAACATCGGCACCATACCTGGCAATATGAACCCTACAACAACTAGCATCAGAAGAAGAACAAGTCTTGAAGGTTGCTGCAGAGATAACGCAACGCGATTTTTATGTTGACGACTTATTATCTGGCGGCGATACGTTGAAAGATTTAAATACGCACAGCAGCAAATAATGCAGCTAATGAAGAGAGGAGGATTCAAGCTACGAAAAAAGGGCCTCAAATTTAAATTAGATTCTAAAAGATGTCAGCAAAGAAGATGAGGAACAAGGAAGACTTCAAATTAACTCTTACGATCCAATCAAGACAAGGTTACAACTGCCAGCTATTGAAGAATTGAAGAAACCAAAATGGAATAAATTCGAACACAAACATCGCATTAAGTTACATGGATTCTGCGATGCTTCCGAGAAAGCTTATGCAGCAGCAGTATACACAAGGGTAGTAACAGAATCAGGAAGCGTTCTAACTACACTATTATGCGCAAAATTGAAAGTGGCACCATTTAAGAAGATTTCATTATCAAAACTTGTACTTTGCGGAGCATTACTTCTTGCCAAGCTAACGATGAAAACGAAAAAGGCGCTGGGGATTGAAGAACTAGAGATACATGCATGGACTGACTCAACTATAACAGTGGGCTGGATTAACGGCGAACCAAATAAATGGAAAAAATGTGTTGCAAATCGAGTCACAGAAATAACTAAAATACTTAAAAAGGAGAGATGGCATTATGTCAAAGGAAAAGAGAACCCAGCAGACTGTGCGTCCAGAGAACTTTGGCCTAGCCAAATTAAAAAACACTCCATTTGGTGGAATGGCCCTACTTGGTTATCAGAAGCTGTCATACATTTAACTGATGTTAAGACATATAAAACTAATTTAGAAGAAAGGAGAGTTGAAATACTAGCACACGTTTCACCAAAAAACACGAGTGGCAAGAGTTCTTGCATATTACATACGATTCATTAAGATTAAAAGATTTGCGAAAGTGGACCGCTCTCTACGGAATAAATACAAAAGGCAAAACTGATTATCATAAGACATGTGCAACACGAAGAATTTAAGGATGAAATCGGCAAACTGGTGAAAGGCAAAGAACTACACAAACAAAGCAAAATTTGGACCCTCAGCCCATTTATCGATAAAGAGAAGATGATGCGAGTAGGAGGACGATTGACTGCAGCAGAAATACAGATTTCAGCTAAATTTCCGCTTATTATTCCACGTTCCGGCCCCCTGACAACACTTCTAATTGACGAAGCATATAATCAAACACTCCATGGAGGTTATAGTTTGACACACGCATATCTACGAGAAAAGTATTGGATTATGAATGGATTCAGTGCAGTTAAACAACGCTTATATAAGTACACAAGGTGTTTTCGGCACAAAACCCATTCAAAGACGCAGCAAATGGGAAATCTCCCAAACCCAAGAGTAACGATAACAAGACCATTTGTACACACGGGAGTTGACTATGATGTAAGGATATCTAAAGGAAGAGGAAATAAATCATACAAGGGATACATAGTCATATTTATCTGCTTAGCAACTAAAGCAGTTCACGTTGAACTTGTAAGTGACCCCACTGCACAAGCATTTACAGCAGCTTATAAACGACTTTGTGCAAGGCGAGGTTACGTGGGACATATGTATAATAGTAATGGCACAAACTTCATAGCTGCAAACAAAATCTTGCAATTAAACGCACAACAAATGCAGTCATATAACGAAGAAGTTGCAAATACTTTATCATATTACAACACGGAATGGCACTTTATTCCACCAGGATCTCCACATTTCGGAGGGCTGTGGGAAGCTGGTGTCAAATCAGTCAAGTACCATTTAAAGAGAACAATCGGGGAACACAAACTTACTTTCGAAGAAATGTCAACGTTACTAGCACAAATCTAAGCGTTTTTAAATTCAGAGGAAACAAATATACTTACTCCCGGAAATTTCTTGGTTGGAACATCCTTGTTGGCACCTCCAGAAAGACAAAGATTGAACGGCAGCGAAGGATTACTAACCCGTTGGCAACTTCTAGAACGTCTTCAACAACAATTTTGGAAGAAATGGAGCACATCATACCTCACAACCCTTCAACAATGACACAAATGGACAAAAACACAAGAAAACTTGAAAGTTGGAGATATAGTGATAATCAAAGATGAACAACTTCTACCAACAAGATAGAAAATGGGGAAATTTACTGAAACTTATCCTGGATCAGACAACTCGGTTCGAGTTGTTACGGTCAAAGCAAACGACAGAGAGTATAAAAGACCAACAACAAAAATTTGTCCATTACCTATAATCGATAATGAAACGAAAAATTGGGCAACATTGGAATCGAAGCGACGAACGTAGAAAAACGAAGCAATAAAAATAAAGCCATTTAAAAACCGCCCCGGAATATATTTTGAGAAGATTGGCAATGTAAATTTGATTACGAGCGATTGGAAACTTATCGTTTACTATGACATGACCAATTATTGGAGAGAATACAAAGGTTTCAAGGAACTTGTAATGGGAATCAATGAAGTATGCATGCACCTGGAAAATCTTGGAAAGAAGTACAAACACTGCAATTCTACCGTCAACATAATAAACCATCAGCTACAGATCATTAAAAATAACAATGACTTGCTAGTAAAACAAGGTTCCGGTACAAAAAAACATCCGGAAACAGACGGTTCCCTTTTGATTTTATTGGGACAGTAGCGAACAAATTGTTTGGTGTCTTAGACGAAGAATATGCTCAGCACTACGAAGAAGAGATTTGGAAATTCAAAGAAAATGACGACTACTTGCTTAAGTTGATAAAAAACCAAACATCAATTGCAGAGTATACAAAAAACGTACTCCAAAAAAGCACAATTTCCATTTCAAATCAGCTTGAAATGTTCCAAGGACAAAAAGAAGCTCTAAAAACAAGTGTAAGAGCAACGACAGAAGGAAGTGCTGCAGAGCAGAAGTTCATATTTTTGACGAATTACGCCACGATTTCGATGATAAACTATCAACAAACACAAAATGCAATTTTAGACGTCCTGATTAATCTACACCATAGGAAAATTAACCCCCTTATAATAACACCAAATCAACTTCAAGAACAACTATACACAATACGGAAGAATTCACCACCACACCTGGCAGTCGCTGGAGAAACAACTGAAACAAATATGCTGCAATTATACAGGCTGCTTTCTGTGAGGGGCAGAATAACATCAAGAAATGTTATATTCGATATTAAACTTCCATTGGCGAATACAGAAGACTACGAAATTTTCAAAGTTATTCCAGTGCCAACAATTCATAGCCATCATTGGACTACTTAATAGTGAATTTAATTTGTGGGTCACATTATGCAATCTTATCTTATCTACTTATGTCAACAGCAGCGCCCTCTTTTTAAAAGACGATCAAATTTAGCAAATTTCACGATTTGATGACACATACGGAACTTTCACCATTTTGCAAGCTAAAAAGCATTACTCCGTCACCTGTCTGGATCCAGCTTAGCAGTATTAATAGTTGGATATATGTACTGGATAAGAAATACACATTCAATGTTATTTGTAGAAGAAAAGTGTTGGAGATCACGCTTCAAGATGATGGAATACTAACTCTTCAACCAAACCGTATTCTGAAACACGATTCCATGAGCATAACTTCGCATTGTAGCATATCAAACGAACCAAATACAACCTTTATACCAGCAGCAAACATAACCGAGATGTTAGATAAAGTTTTGTATTTTCGGAACTTACCGCGTTTTAAGAAATATTTTCTTATTTCTTTTTACCCGACGTTTCGAAGAAGTTTCATACTTCGTGGTCACGGGGTGAGACTGACGTTTGATTGATGTTGTCTAAGTTATTGTTTTTTAGCTCTCGCTTAAAACGGCAGTCTCATCCCGTGACCACGAAGTATGAAACTTCTTCGAAACGTCGGGTAGAAAGAAATAAGAAAATATTTCTTTTAACGCGGTAAGTTCCGAAAATACAAAACTTTATCGTCCGCGAAAATAAAAACCTACAGTTAAATTGGGGGACTGTTCCTTATTGTCGGCATCTACATTTTCTGGCAGCAGTGCAACAAACAGACAACAAATCAAACTGAGGTGCAACTTCAAAGGAACCGTTCAGTCAGACGAAGGTATACACTATCGGACTTCAACCTCTACAATCAAAGGACCCTGCAGAATGTACAAGAATGTACAGTATAAGCAACGAAGAAAAATATATTGCTGACCAGCACACGAGCGGCATACCTGGCCTGAACTGGGGTCGACGACAGCCTGCTGCAATGACACCCGAAACTCTTACGCTGCGGCTCGTGGTTATTATTTAAGTATCAATAGGCAGTTTTTAATAGTAATTAATTTGTATAAATAGAGACGTAATAAATATATTAGATTCAGTTTTTTATAAAAGAACTCAAGACAACAAGTGTGTTTTAATTCAAATGCTACCGGGTGAGGCTTGGTAAGGAGCACATTACAAAATAATTGTTGTTACGTCCAAATTGCAAGAATATTATTATCCCCCCACTAGCGGTAAGGTGATTGTATAACTGCACCAACCTTCAAACTCATCAATCAAGTCTAATTTCGAGTTTCATTTTAATTTCCTTTTTATTGAAATTTCATCATACAAAATACAAGGGCGACGGCCTGTCTGCCGGTTTTTTACCATCTTCGTCGATCCTTATCGTCACGTTGTTCACCGAGAACAGGATATCACGTGATATCACGACCCGCCAAACAAATATTTTCAGTAAAAAAATTTATATGCGATGCGACTTCTTGGTAATTCTATATTCTTTGATAATATGCTGTCAAGCCGTCAAAATGCAGGTCGTGTGACAACAACGAAATTTTTTCCGGGATGCACGGATAATTGGGCGCGCTACCGTTTTGGAGCTCGTGTGTCATTGTCCTCAGAATGAAGAATGAATAAAAAACGAAAACGTAAAATTCTTGGCGCTGTTAGGCTGATTGGCTGGTTTTGGCGTAGAAGCTTCTGATTGGCTGTTATAAAGTGGCCTCTATCAAGCGGCTTCTATCAATCAGTGGGCTGTAACCTGGCTCGTAACGTTGCCAGGACTGCATTGCATGGTTACATTACATTGCATCTTGATCTGCTCCGTAGATAAATCTACGAAGCAGAGACACTTATGAGCACTGGCTGCTGAGGCCATCGGCTCAGACAATTACAAAGACAACACACAAGACGACATTGATAGAGGACAGAACAGAAGATAGAGGGAGGACGGAAAAACAGAAAACACATAACACATGTCAACAGCACGCAGTTGGTCTCGAGACAGTCCCCCATCTTTCCACTAACCACGCGCAACGATGCTTGATTTCGCTGATCTCATTATTCATTCTAAATCGAACCTTTCAAGTGTTAACGTCAGGATCGATTTCTTAATTTTGTTTGGTTAGAGTTTGTTTTGTTAGAGAATAAAGTCAAAGAAATTTTATGTGCGAAAAATGTATTGGTCTGGTAAGCAACCAAAGTGGTGACCGTCAACGGACGACACATGAAGCCTTCCGATAGCGAGCAAGATAGGGCGATTCATGAACAACGCCGATGTTGCTGGACATTTGTACTCTCGCCACCAAATATCAACGTTCATAGAGTCGTATATGGACAATTGGTTTTTCTTTTTAAATTTCTACTTCGAGCATCAGAAATAACACAGGATGCCCGTTAGTTCGACATCGCTCGCTTACAATTGACGCTCGAAAGCATTACCGAACTCCGAACAATAATTGACGCAGCCCCCGAACGTGATAAATATGAATATATTCGTACTCAATAACTCAACTCACGAATAGGGGGCTTACATGGATAAACTTGCACTAAGTGAACCGCTACTGCTGGACTTATGGGCTTCTGACTACTGACAAAAGCAAATTTCTGATACGGTCATGGAAGACGCCTGACTATGTCAATTAAATGCAGTCCCATCCACGGGCTTGACATCAACCCCCACGGAACACCAGAGGCACACTGAAGCTTCATCGTAGGTACTCGCCTAAAGTTGCTCATTTTGTGATGGAATTTTCCAAGTTGTTAATGAAGCAGCGCCAACAAAGACCATCGCGACAATGTTCTCGATCACCACGACACCCGAGCATCTAGCCAGGGCAGGCGCGCATAATCAATTGAGCAATTCGTGGTTCCATCGCAATTTCGGCAATAGGCCTTCAATTGTCCACCACCGTAACGTTTTTACAAACCATTAAAAAAAACTACGATCGGCGCCCTCAAGTATTTCAGAATACCAACATGACTCAGCCTTCGTTAACCAACTATGATTACATGAAGAAAATACTAACTTTAACGCAACCGTAACGGAAACAGAAAGGCAAGTGCAGAGAGCTTACAACAACCGGCCATCTTTCAATGTATTGAAAGTACGTGCATTGGGAATATCATTACAACAACTATTTCATCCCACAGTTTAGTATTTTTTGCTTGATTGTTACTCCCAAAATAGGCTTGCATGATTCCATTTTCAACAAAATTCAATACACACAACTAAATACTAAGCTAAGCCCAAATCCACCTAAAGTAAACAAAAATTCGCTTTACTCGCAAGAGCTAAATAGAAATAAAATCATCGGAAACTTTATTCGCTCTGTTGTGACAACAACAAAATGAGATACAAATGAGATACATACCTAATTCAAAACTGATACGACGCACGCAAATTTATTGTGCGATCAAATATCATTTTTTATATTTAATTATTTGTTATGCTTAGTTGCATTTATTCATTTTTGTAAATATTATTGCTGTGAATATTATTGTAGAGTAAGCATTTTTTTGTATATAAAAGACGTGTTCTAGACTAATAAAATTCACTTGTTATTACAACGGCAACCTACAAAGTTTCTTTTATTAGACTTCCCCCCACCAGCGGTAAGGGGTCTTTTGAACTGAAACTTACTAAGAATTCACGCTCAGATTCGCAAATTTCGCACGAGTAAATTTTAAGCACCAGAACCACATCATAGGAATTGCGTACTTTTCAATGAATTAAACGAACTTTACGAGTTTGCACGACCTAAGACCTACATATGTAGGTCTTAGAAATTAAATACACAGTAGCAAATAAATACACAAAAGCTTTTTCCACGTGGTTATCGACAAACAATAAGAAAAGAACTTCTTTCGTATCACACGTCGAGCTCGAATAGAAGAATGAAGAAACTAAGAGTCGATTTAAGAGAATTGTGATGTTTATTTCTAAGCATTAGTGTATGAGAAAATAAGATCTTTCAAATTCGCGTTGACTTTTTGCCATATTACATCATATTGGTCTTTTGACATACTAGCATCAATCATTAATGATGCTTCATGAGAAGAAATACCAAGTGATTTATTGATGGTCGGTTAAATCTACAAGATTTTGTACCTTGCTTTTTTTATTTTTTACTGCATTCATGAAAGTTATTTTGTTTTCTTCCATCTTTTTATAGACTATATTTTGTGCCTGTGATTTCAGGCAAAACACATTGTTCAGAAAACCAAACTGGATTTGATTTTATAAAGCGGTTACGGTGCTTTCCACTTTTTCCCATTTTTCGCGAAGCATACGGTATATTTATTTATACCTTAAGTTTTAGTTTTACATCTTCAGGTATGACTTGAAGATCATTATCTGTATTAAATCTAAATCTTTGCGATGCACTTTAGCATTTTTTTACAATGGTTCAAAAATTTCCATTCGCGTCAGAGAGGGAGTTTTGTTGGAAAAGTGAAAAAAAATTTATGGGGTGGCACGTACGTATTCCAACAGATTTATTTATTTTTATTTATTTATTTCAAAGAAGTATAAACATTTCAATGATACAACCAGATTTGAATCTTTTAAAGTATCAGAGACTACAATTACAAACTACTAAAATAATTAAATAAAATTAAAAAAAATAAAATTTTATTAATAATTTAAATTAATAAAAAAAATTGAAAAATAGAAAAAAAAAACCAAAAGATAAGCACAATACCTAAGTTTGAGTTGAAAAGTGTAAAAATAGTTTCCTCTTAAAAGCGATTGATGTGGTGGTTTGTTGCAATTCATGTGGAAGTCTATTCCACAAACGAATTGCAAAAACATAAAATGAACGTTCGGCAGTACTGTGCAAAAAGCGCGACAGAATTAATTTCAGTCCTCTATTCGACTGGGCAAATACAAGCTTTTCACTAAGATAACTAGGATACCTATTGTGAATGACATTATGGAATTTCAGAATCAGCCTGAAAATTAAGTAATCATCAAGACTAATCCCAAATAGAGAGTTACGCAAATGTGATACACTGTTATACCTTGGTATAGAATAGATAGAAAGAACAAAGTCCATAGTAAATTTTTCTAACAACATCACTGATGGCATTACAGCAGGCAAGATTACTATTGATGTAAAAACCTAGGTATTTAACTTGACTCGCATAAACAATAACTTCATTATCAAGAACAACAGTGGGAAATTCTGTAGGGTTAAGTTGGGATCTAGAGCATAACATAGCAACTGACTTAGCAGGATTAAGTTTCATACCATTATCAACTGACCAAGTAAGAATATGTTGCTGATCTTCATTTAAACGTGCTATACAATCCTCGATCAAACCAATTGTACGAGAAATGTAGAGTGACACATCATCGCACAAAAGTTTAAGCGAAGTGTTAGAGAAGTTGAAATGCCTTTTCAACTTTGATAGAAGTAGTGTAGGGTTTGCTCTTTTGGGAACTGGTAAAATGATGGCGTTTTTCCAAACAACGGAATGCTGGACCAGTATGTTGGACATGACTTCAGGATGAAAAGGACAATTGATTCGATTTTCATCTTCTTTGACACCCATTTTTTTTTAGATTTTTCATTGCATGGTAATTCTTTAACCTTCTTCACAGAGGCCCCAAAAGGCTCACGCACCCTACAGGTAGCGTTTTGGGACCTGTATGCGGCTACCGATACGATGCGGGTAGGCTGATTAATTGTACATTGTGGCGGTTCTAGATTGTCCGGAAAGAAAACAGGCTGCTGTGCGATATCACATGATTCAGCTTCTAGATATGAAGGCTTCCAAGGGTTATCGAAAATTTATTCGTCTTTCCTCCAACAACCAGCCTAAAGAATTTCTCGTATCATTGGGATATTGGCTGATGCTTCTACCAAATACTACTTATGAAAAGCAGCGCCTAAAAAGACCCCAGACAAAAGACCCGTCTACAAAATCTCAAGATGGTAAATGGATCGGAAACCCGAAACAAAAGGCTGATCTCTTCGCTTAACATATCGTTAATGTCTTTAAATCATTCCCAGCAAACACAACTGCAGATCCCTTACAGTTTGTTGATAGAAATGACGAATGTGAAATTTCTTTTTTCAAGCTCAAAGAAGGAAGAAGCATGTGTCTACATAAGTTGTCTAACAAAACATCACCAGGGTACGATCTAATAACTTCTCAGGTTTTGAGAGAAATGCCATCAGTAGCCTTCAAAAAACTTCAATTTATAATTAACGAATTCCTTAAACATCATTAGAAAATTGCAGAAGTCATTGTTGTACCTAAACAAGGTAAACCACTAACAGAAGTATCCTCTTACAGACCGCTTATACCAATCATGGCAAAAGTTTTTGAAAAACTGCTAGTAAAAATGCTTAGCAAAGTAATAGAAGAGAGAAGACTAATTCCGAGCCATTAGTTTGGACTTAGGAATAAACATTCCACGATAGACCAAGTGCATCGAATTACTGATGTGGTGGAAAAATCTTTTGAAGAATGTCTTCTTCATGTATGTCCGGCTCTATTCTTAGATGTTGCTCAAGCCTTTGACAAGGTTTGGAAATAGGAACTTGAGTGCAAACTGCATAGGCACCTTCCCAGGCAGTACCACAAAATACTGAAATTTTACGCTACGAACTGGTATGGCCAAAATTACTCGGAACTAAAGAAAATTGATGCCGGCGTATCACACGGAAGTGTCCCAGGACCAACCCTGTATTTGTTATATACAAGGGACATTCCAGTGGACAACAACGCTATCATGGTCACTTTGACTAATGATACTGCAATAATGGTGCCAGATAAATCAGTTACAAGAGCAGATCAAAAAGAAAAGAGAAGAACTAAAATTTATGTATAAAATAAGTTTTAGTTTTAAATGTCTTTTATTCCAAATTAATATAATTAACAATGATTAAATAAATAAGCCTATTTGGTTTGGCCTTAGGCCGTCTACCAGGTTGACAATAGATTTATTACTATTACCTCCTGTACTTGAGAATGTAAATTTTTCCATGGGACGGATTTTTTTCCGCACTCGTACAGTAGCAAGAGTTCTCAAAGGTCTCGATATACACAAATCCGCTGGCCCGGATGGTATACGAAGCGTAAAGCGTAAGCTTTTCCATCGCTCCTACTCTTCTGGAATCTTTCCTAGAAGATGGAAAACAGCATTTGTCCAGCCTGTCCCTAAGAAAGGTGACCCATCCTCCCGCTTCTCCTACCGACCCATAGCACTGACATCCCTTCTTTCTAAGGTCATGTTAACACTGATTAACCGTCAGCTTAAGGAATATCTCGAAGGTCGAAAGCTTCTCCATGACCTTCAGTATGGCTTCCGGAGCAACCGTTCCACTGGTGATCTGATGGCATATCTCACCGAACAGTGGAACAAATCTTTACATCGCTTTGGTGAAAGTAAGATTATTGCTCTTGATATCTCCAAGGCATTTGATAGAGTTTGGCATGAAGCTCTCTTATCGAAAATGCGTGCTTTTGGGATCGATAATACTCTTGTTCGTTGGATTAGAAGCTATCTTCTGGACCGTTCAATACAAGTTGTATTGGACGGATTCAAGTCTGATTCCCACAAAATAAATGCTGGTGTGCCCCAGGGCTGTGTTCTGTCTCCGATTTTTTTCCTCATTTTTATAAATGATCTTCTGTCTGTTACTTCTAATCCATTTAACTGTTTTGCTTCACCTGCTTGATGGAATACAAAACAGAGCGTTAAGATTGATAGGAAGAAAAACTGCCACTGAATCAATTGCCCCTCTCGAACACCGACGCAATGTTTCATGTCTTTCCTTATTTTATCTTTTCTTTTACAAAATATGTTCACTCGAAGTAGCCAGCTGCATTCCTCCCCTTAAAAGTTTCGCCCGTAATACTCGTCTCTCAAGGAATGCTCATCACCCTTGAGCCCAATTTCGGACGTACCGTGAAATATAGGGATTCTTTTTTAGCCGAACGACACGAATTTGGAATAGTTTACCCGGCGAGATTTTCCCTTGCCATTTTGATCTGCAAACATTGAAAACCAATGTTAATCGACACCTTCTATCTCTCCCCTCCCTATCTACCGAATGCCCGCCCAGTGTGTTACATTAAAAGGGAAACAAGTAGTCCCTTGTGCACGCGTTAATTATATAAAAAAAAAATATTGCATAAACCTCCGCTCGTTCTTATTACATTTCTCAATATTATGTTTGGTAATCTTGTTTCTTCCATCTCCAACACTTTTACAACGTAGTTGAAATGTAATCCCAATGTACGCAAGAACAAGTGTGTAGTACCAGTTTCAATATATAACATATAATTTGGAGTATTTTTAGGTAATTGGAACATCCTTTTTAAGAAATATCGAAGGAACTTTTCAACGGATTCATAAGATCAATAACCCCATACTTGAGCTCCGTAGTATTGATGCAGCAGTAGAACGAAATACCATTTGTTTCGCACTATGTGATACATATTTGTTTTTAAGGAAGCGTTCCCATATCGATGAAATATCTCGTTAAGCATCTGCTTACTTTTCGTCTAGATGTACATTTATATTTAGGTTTGCTAATAAAAGCATTCCAAGATATTTGTATTTGCGTACGATCTCCACATCTTCACCATTAGATTTCCACTTTTCCACATTTGTGTACCGACCGCCTCCATTCCTTAATACCATTATTTTGGATTTCTGCAAATTGACTGTCAGATTCAAACTTCTACAGTACACATCAAGCCTGTTAATCGCTAGCTAAAGACCGCCAACAGAATCACTTAAGAAGACGATGTCATCCGCATACATTAAATCTGGAATTGTAACTCCATAATAATTTATCCCACCTCTAACAACATCAGTTATATCATTAATATACAGAATGAAGAGTAATGCGCTGAGTATACGCCCTTGCTTAACTCCCATTGTAGTCTCGAATTCTTCAGAGATTAAATCTCTGAAAAAAATTAAATTTAAACACTTTTGTGATAAAACTGGTCTTTCAGTTGTAAATACTTGTTGGCCAACTTGTTTTAAGTCTGAAATAAACCCATCGCTAATAGATATGTTTTTAACTAGTTCGAGTAGTAGAATACTTGGAAATGATCAAATAAGGCCAACCTCGGACTTTATCCATGACTATATCTTTTGCTCATTTCAATTTGATGTTGAGAGAACAAATAGCAGCAGGACTATAAGCTTTAGGTCGTATCGTGAATTTAATTATGAGAATGTCATAGCGAATTTTAATATATCAGAGTGGAATGCGATTTATAACCTACCAAACGTGAACGTTAAGCTTGCACTGTTTAACAACTTATTGAGTCAGCTTTATGAAACCTATGTACCTTTGGTTACTAAACAATTGAAACCAAAAAGATGCCCATGGTACAGCCATAATATAAAGCTTCTCATTAGGGAACGGGAGTACTTTTATAGAAAATTTAAAAGGAATCCGTCTGATCGTAACAAAAGACAGTTCACTTTTGCTCGAAATAGGGTAACCTCTGTGATTCTTTATGCCAAGCGTGAATATTTAATGGAAAAACTTAATTTAAATCTCAATTCTAAAGATTTGTGGAAAAATCTAAAAAAAATGGGTGTCAAAGAAGATAAAAATCGAATCAATTGTCCTTTTCATCCTGAAGTCATGTCCAACATACTGGTCCAGCATGGATCCAATCTTCAATACCCGAGGGATACTCTTGTGATGCCTGATGGCGAAAACTCTTTTTCGTTTAATTGTTTAGGTACTAATGAGATATTTAGTGCTATCCGGTCGATCAAATCTGGTTCTGTTGGTCCTGATGACATTTCGCCGAAATTTGTGAAACTTATCCTCCCCTTAGTACTGAATTACCTCCTTCATATCTTCAATTATTGTATTTACAGCTGCGAGTTTCCCGTTATTTGGAAAAACGCCATCATTTTACCAGTTCCCAAAAGAGCAAACCCTACACTACTTCTATCAAAGTTGAAAAGGCATTTCAACTTCTCTAACACTTCGCTTAAACTTTTGTGGAGTTATCTGAAAGATCGAGCTCAACGAGTTAAAACTGAGGTTGGCACATCAGATCCTCTCGTAACATATAAGGGACTTCCTCAAGGCTCAGTGTTGGGTACCTTATTATTTTCACTTCCCGACGCAACTCGCAGTTGCCAAATTCATTTATATGCTGATGATGTGTCACTCTACATTTCTCGTACAATTGGTTTGATCGAGGATTGTATAGCACGTTTAAATGAAGATCAGCAACATATTCTTACTTGGTCAGTTGATAATGGTATGAAACTTAATCCTGCTAAGTCAGTTGCTATGTTATGCTCTAGATCCCAACTTAACCCTACAGAATTTCCCACTGTTGTTCTTGATAATGAAGTTATTGTTTATGCGAGTCAAGTTAAATACCTAGGTTTTTACATCAATAGTAATCTTGCCTGCTGTAATGCCATCAGTGATGTTGTTAGAAAAATTTACTATGGACTTCGTTCTTTCTTTAAGATCTTCATCAGCTTTACTTTCACCCAGTATGAAAAAACACCTGGTTAAATCACTCATCTTATCATATTTCAGCTTTAATAGTTCTGTGTACCCTGTGTTGGACTGTGAGTGTAAGCGCAAACTACATGTAGCTTTTAACGACTGCGTCCGATTTATCTATTCTATACCAAGGTATAACAGTGTATCATATTTGCGTAACTCACTATTTGGGATTAGTCTTGATGATTACTTAAGTTTCAGGCTGATTCTGAAATTCCACAATGTCATTCACAATAGGTGTCCTAGTTATCTTAGTGAAAAGCTTGTATTTGCCCATTCGAATAGAGGACTGAAATTAATTCTGTCGCGCTTTTTGCACAGTACTGCCGAACGTTCATTTTATGTTTTTGCAATTCGTTTGTGGAATAGACTTCCACATGAATTGCAACAAACCACCACATCAATCGCTTTTAAGAGGAAACTATTTTTACACTTTTCAACTCAAACTTAGGTATTGTGCTTATCTTTTGGTTTTTTTTTCTATTTTTCAATTTTTTTTATTAATTTAAATTATTAATAAAATTTTATTTTTTTTTTATTTAATTCAATTATTATAGTAGTTTGTAATTGAAGTCTCTGATACTTTAAAAGATTCAAATCTGGTTGTATCATTGAAATGTTTATACTTCTTTGAAATAAATAAATAAAAATAAATAAATCTGTTGAAATACGTACGTGCCACCCCATAAATTTTTTTTCACTTTTCTAGCAAAACTCCCTCTCTGACGCGAATGGAAATTTTTGAACCATTGTAAAAAAATGCTTAAGTGCATCGCAAAGATTTAGATTTAATACAGATAATGATCTTCAAGTCATACCTGAAGATGTAAAACTAAAACTTAAGGTATAAATAAATATACCGTATGCTTCGCGAAAAATAGGAAAAAGTGGAAGGCACCGTAACCGCTCTATAAAATCAAATCCAGTTTGGTTTTCTGAACAATGTGTTTTGCCTGAAATCACAGACACAAAAGATAGTCTATAAAAAGATGGAAGAAAACAAAATAACTTTCATGAATGCAGTAAAAAATAAAAAAAGCAAGGTACAAAATCTTGTAGATTTAACCGACCATCAATAAATCACTTGGTATTTCTTCTCATGAAGCATCATTAATGATTGATGCTAGTATGTCAAAAGACCAATATGATGTAATATGGCAAAAAGTCAACGCGAATTTAAAAGATCTTTTTTTCTCATACACTAATCCTTAGAAATAAACTTCACAATTCAGATCTCTTAAATCGACTCTTATTTTCTTCACACTTCTATTCGAGCTCGACGTGTGATAACGAAAGAAGTTCTTTCCTTATTGTTTGTCGATAACCACGTGGAAGAAGCTTTTGTGTATTTATTTGCTACTGTGTATTTAATTTCTAAGGCCTACATATGTAGGTCTTAGGTCGTGCAAACTCGTAAAGTTCGTTTAATTCATTGAAAAGTACGCAATTCCTATGATGTGGTTCTGGTGCTTAAAATTTACTCGTGCGAAATTTGCGAATCTGAGCGAATAAAGTTTCTGATGATTTTATTTCTATTTAGCTCTTGCGAGTAAAGCGAATTTTTGTTTACTTTAGGTGGATTTGTGCTTAGCTTAGTATTTAGTTGTGTGTATTGAATTTTGTTGAAAATGGAATCATGCAAGCCTATTCTGGAAGTAACAATCAAGCAAAAAATACTAAACTGTGGGATGAAATAGTTGTTGTAATGATATTCCCAATGCACGTACTTTCAATACATTGAAAGATGGCCGGTTGTTGTTAGCACTCTCCACTTGCGTTTCTGTTTCCGTTACGGTTGCGTTAAAGTTAGTATTTTCTTCATGTAATCATAGTTGGTTAACGAAGGCTGAGTCATGTTGGTATTCTGAAATACTCGAGGGCGCCGATCGTAGTTTTTTTTTAATGGTTTTTAAAAACGTTATGGTGGTGGACAATTGATGGCCTATTGCCGAAATTGCGATGGAACCACGAATTGCTCAATTGATTATGCGCGCCTGCCCTGGCTAGATGCTCGGGGTGTCGTGGTGACCGAGAACATTGTCGCGATGATCTTTGTTGGCGCTGCTTTATTAACAACTTGGAAAATTCCATCACTAAATGAGCAACTTTAGGCGAGTACCTACGATGAAGCTTCAGTGTGCCTCTGGTGTTCCGTGGGGGTTGATGTCAAGCCCGTGGATGGGACTGCATTTAATTGACATAGTCCGGCGTTTTCCATGACCGTATCAGAAATTTGCTTTTGTCAGTAACCACGACGGTTACTGCCGTCGAATTGCGATGGACGCGAAGCCCATAAGTCCAGCAGTAGCGGTTCACTTAGTGCAAGTTTATCCATGTAAGCCCCCTATTCGTGAGTTGAGTTATTGAGTACAAATATATTCATATTTATAACGTTCGGGGGCTGCGCCAATTATTGTTCGGAGTTCGGTAATGCTTTCGAGCGTCAATTGTAAGCGAGCGATGTCGAACTAACGGGCATCCTATGTTATTTCTGATGCTCGAAGTAGAAATTTAAAAAGAAAAACCAATTGTTCATATACGACTCTATGTACGTTGATATTTGGTGGCGAGAGTACAAATGTCCAGCAAAATCGGCGTTGTTCATAAATCGCCCTATCTTGCTCGCTATCGGAAGGCTTCATGTGTCGTCCGTTGACGGTCACCACTTTGGTTGCTTACTAAGACCAATACATTTTTCGCACATAAAATTTCTTTGACTTTATTCTCTAACAAAACAAACTCTAACCAAACAAAATTAAGAAATCGATCCTGACGTTAACACTTGAAAGGTTCGATTTAGAATGAATAATGAGATCAGCGAAATCAAGCATCGTTGCACGTGGTTAGTGGAAAGATGGGGGACCGTCTCGAAACCAACTGCGTGCTGTTGACATGTGTTATGTGTTTTCTGTTTGTCCGTCCTCCCTCTATCTTCTGTTCTGTCCTGTATCAATGTCGTCTTGTGTGTTGTCTTTGTAATTGTCTGAGCCGATGGCCTCAGCAGCCAGTGCTCATAAGTGTCTCTGCTTCGTAGATTTATCTACGGAGCAAATCAATATGTAAATGTAAATGTAAATGTAGAATGAATAATGAAAAAAAGGTGATTGGCTGGCTGGAAGTTTGTGATATGTGATTGGCTGCTTTCAAGTAGCTTCTATCAAGGGACTTCTATCAATCAGTCGACTGTCACCAGGTTGCCAGGATGGCATTGCATGGTGATTTTTAACCCACCGCTACATGCATTTTTAATTTATAATATCCAGGACTAACATTTTTCAAGAAATTATTAGTTGACCTATTAAATTTGATATTAAATACTTTTCATGTATTAACAGCTGGGTGAAGGTCGTTGTATACTCGGATCTTAGACAATTGCTCATAGATGGAAGGACAGAAATAGATCCTTAGTTCCGAATACAATTGGACTTCCTATTTTTTATAAGGGATATCACATCATCGTAATTTTAGAGCGTCTGGAAAAATGAATGCCCATATTAAAAATATAAGAAAGGTCATCTATGACATAGCAAGCTATATTTTTCAATATGAGCTTTGAACTTCCATCATAACAATAAGAACTTGAATTTTTTTAACTATCCAATTTCCTTGAAAATTTCATTGGGAAAGGTTCAGTGTGCAGAGAGTGCAAGGAGGAAAACATGAAGGTTCAAGCGTATCTACTATTGTATCAACATAACTGGTAAATCCTAAAGCTCTATTTAGTCCTTGTGCTAATCATTCCTTAAATCCTTGTGGAGTCCTAACATTTTCATGTTTTTCCTCTAGTGTTGTGTCACTTGTCTTAGAACTGTAGAAAGTTATGTTCATTTTTCTCGTTCACAAAAGTTGAGAAATTTAAAAGTAGAACTAAGCAAATGCCACTGAAACTGGACAGCTTTTTATGTAGGTAGGTAGGTACCTATATTGCTTTATCATGTAATTAACAAAACAACGTTGTTTTTTTCATTGTGTGATGCCCTGCATGCCGACTACGACTTCTTTCAATGTGATCTATTATATCATTAATTGCCTATTTATTGTGTATATTTTTACTCTAATCCCTAAACGGATTATTGTCATCCAAACAAGTTCAACTGCACGTTAGGATTTGGAATGCATGCTAGTAAATATATACCTACGCTTATTTAGTTTTACATACTTACATACATGTTTTAACAATAAGTGGATGTTTCGTAATAGCCTCTACTTTGTGAATACTCTTTTCCCCTTACAAGAAATGTGGATTTCTGGGTTAATCTTTTAATGACTTTTGTGTTCTGCTGTGCAGATTGAATCGTCAATGTATCTACATACATAAGTATATTCCTATACAGTATACAATCGTGGACAATTAGAAAAGCCATAAAGGCTCAAGAAAAAATATGTGCTTATAATCCAAAAGGTTAGGTACATATGTACGTAGATATCAAGTTTTTGTAGGTTATTTATCAAGGTAATCCTATATGCATGTACAGAATGTAAATAATAGACACTCCTTGTTTGCAACTTAAAAATTGCATACATAACAAAACCGCGGTCGTTGGTTTTGAGCGCAAGCGAAGATTTTTGCAGTACAACAGCCTCATTTTTAACGTTCTTCGCTCTTGCTCTATAATTACTTTTGTAATTTTTTACTTGCTAAGTCAGCATTAATAATTATTTTTTTTAAAAGAGTTCAAATGACAAGGGCTTAGTTGCTTAGTTCAATGTTATACATTTTTATATAAGCAATAACATATTGAATTTTTATGATTGGAATTGGTAATTGGCACGTTTCTGAGTACAGGAAAAAAATGGCGCAATTGTAGATCTTGTTTGTAGCTGCCATTTTGTAAAGCGATTTTTAGTCAATATGCATCTCGAGAACAGTCATCGTAAAAAAAATTTGCTGAAAACTTTTTGGGAGGAAATACCTATAATTGTATTTCTTATACTTATCTAACACTTTTTTAAGGGCTTATAGGTATGTTATTATGTTTGTTTTTACCGTAATAGTTCTTATATAATATACAAAAAAATTTATATATTAAGATACAAGTTTTAGAACAGGTTCTAAACAAATTAGGTATCTAAGTGATTTACAGTTTGCAAGTAATTTTCTTAAAGGTCAAATAATCATTAAAATTGTTATGGAGAGGAAATTGTATATATTTTCTGAATTAAGTAGATAGGTATGTGGATGTAGATAGAAGATAGGTACTTTATTTTTATTTTGTTGCCGCCGCCTGCCCCTACGTCTGGGCTACCAGGAATGGGAATGTACCAGGTCAGGAATGGGAATGTACTAATAGTCACACATCACGAGAAGTGGACAAACCCGCGAAAATATAGATAGTTCAACTTGTAGACTTCGATCCGATCGACTATGACGGCTCTACGAAATAGGGCTCCAGGAAATGGAGTCCCAAAATTAAAATCGAAATAAGGCCCCAAAATATCTCCGTAAGAAAACGGCGGTGCGAAATAAGACCCCAGACAAAACGGCCCCAAAAACAAAAATTGAATAAGGCCCCAAAAGTATATTAAGAAGGCCTAATTTCATAAAGAAAAATATGGTTTTATTTCATTATGAAAATGTATCCCAATTTTGGGGCCTTATTGAAATTTTGTTTTTGGGGCCGTTTTGTCTGGGGCCTTTTTTCGCACTACCAAAATAACAGCTCTTTACTTTAGAATTGGAGCCCTATTTCACTTTTTGAGCTCTTATTTCGTTCTTCTGGCTTCCTCTTTTAAATTTGGGGATTTGCTTCATTATAATATAGAGCTCCAACTTGCGAAAATGAAATAAGGCCCCAAACTGAAATGTTTACTTTACCTCGTGGCTTATAGTGTTTTTAGACTTATAGGTTATTACCAAAGAATATAGAATTACTAAGAAGTCGCATCACATATAAATGTTTGTACTGAAAATATTGGTATGGCGGGTCGTGATATCACGCCCCGCTCTCTTAGATTTTACTTTCCAGGATATTTTCCATTCCTACTCTCAGAGCTTCCATAAAACCATCCAATAAGAAACCACATACAGGGACAGATAGAAACAACCCTTATCCCTTTACTTTTGGTGTACATTATAAAATATTCAGATAAATTCCAATATCACTTGGTCGGTCGACGGTGTTGAATAGCAGCAAAGAATATAGAATAATAATAATAATAATAATTCTATATTCTTTGGTTTTACTTTTGTAGATTTTGTCAGTTCCACGCCAGAGGCAGTACCCCGGTAAAGAAGGAGGCTATGAGCGGGACTCCAGCCCAGGGCATGCTTCATCGAACGAATATGAAAAGTTCAGGGTAGAGTCGTCTGCAAAGCAGTTAAGTGGATTGGAAATAATAGACAGAAGATCATTTATAGAAATGAGGAAAAAAGTCAGAGACAGAACGGAGCCCTGGGGCACACCAGCATTTATTTTGTGAGAATCAGGCTTGAATCCGTCCAATACAACTTGTATTGAAAGGTCCAGAAGATGGCTTCTAATTCAAAGAACAAGTGTATCATCAATCCCAAGCGGATTTGGGTATATCGAGATCTTTGAGAACTATTTCTACTGTACGAGTGCGGAAAAAATCTTTCCCATAGAAAAATGTACATTCTCAAGTACAGGAGGGGCAACGTTGGTGTGAGTCAGCGTAGAGCTAGCAGCAAAATGGGCTGCCTTCTCTCAAGAGTAGTCAATAGGTTTGAGAAATTGATTACGAAAATTCTTTTTCAAATAAAACTACATTTTTCTTTTAGTAAGAATTTTTAATTTTAGTATTATATTAAATTGTTGCCATTCAATGGCAAAGAAAAAGTATTTATCACCCCGATGATGGACGCAAAGTCTAAAACGCGCGTCACGACTATTTATTAGATGAATGTTGTTTAACAATTTAAATAAATACTAAAACCGAAAATGCTTACTGAAGGAAAAATTAAGTTTTATTTTAAATAAAATTTTCGTTATCAATTTTTTAAATCTCGACAACATGGAGGCAGAAAAAAAACTTTAAGCATTAGGTTTGTCACTAGCAATGAGCGTTGGAACCCATGATATTGAGGAGTTTTTATTATTTTTTACAAATGACCAAACATTTTTACTGCCTTTGGGATATTGCATAATTTGTTGCCGTAATTTTTGGTCATGCAAACATTTGGTTCTTTCAATAACAGAGTTAAATGAGTTCCTTGTTGCTTGTGCTTTTTCCGACTTTCATCAGTAAGATTGGCTTTGTTAAGATCGGAAACTTACTTCTTTGAGCCTAATAACTTTTTTACACTCTGAGTTAAACCAAGACTTTTCTTTAGGCTTGATGCTTCTTATTCTGCTAGGAATAAAAGCACGCATCCCTAGAAGTTACGGAAAAATATATTCAGGCTATCCCAGTTGGCTTTGTCGTATTGCCAATCGGTCCTGGTGGGAGGTTTTTTCTTTAACTGGATGGGTCGAGGACGAAAAATTTGCTGAAATGACACAATGGTCTGAAGTGCCAAATGGAGAAGTTACACTAATGGTATACTTATAAGGGTGAGAACTGAGAAAGAAATCAAGAGTATGGGCGGCTTGCCCAGCAACATCCGGTACTCACGTTGGCACATCGATCAGTTGGGTAAGGTTATGTTACCCGGCAAAGAACTCGACATACCTCCTTTCGGGTGTTATCTGCCAGAAAAGCGGAGCCAATTCGAAATCTTAACATTGAAATCGCCCGCAATAACGATTTCAGTGCGAAGACAAAGGGAAACAATTTCCCAGATGAGATTAGACAGTACGTCAAACTCGTTACAATTCGAAAAACTGTCAAGATTTGGACTCCTGTAAATAAAACAATAATGAATGACATGCTTGCCAACAGTGAATTTGAACCACAAGAAGTTAAAGTCCGTGTTGGAACATTGCTCATATTGGGGAAGGCTTTGGCAAGCAATATCATTCCTAAAATAATTGACGTGACCATGATGGGAAAAATGCAATGGCACCATGCTATACCCATTTAGAGTGTTGCGGTAAATGTTACCGCAACAAAAACTAATTTTAATTTAATTTGATGTAACAACGTAAATTTATTAATGTACAAAATGGGTTTTTAACGCGTGTAAGGTTAGGTTTTATAGAAGTTGAAAATTATTTAAAAGTAACGCTCCTCTCTGTATCTCCGAAAATAGGTTTGGTAAATTATTTCACGCTTCGAATCCCGCGCTATAATAGTTGAGTAATAGGAAAAAGCCGAGTTGAGATTTCTTCTCGATTTTATTTCTCTTTCATTTTTTAAAAAAAATAGATAGTTGGGAACTGAACTCGTCCATGATGTTTTGGCAAGTTATGGAAACACATCCAACAACTTGTGGAAATCGTGTTTGTGTGCACGAGAGTAAGGTTTCGTTAGCTTTCAGGAAGCCAGAATGCCGTCTTGATGATATCGAAAACGAATGCTTGTGTTGTATGAGTGAATGAGTGGAATAGACGAGGGAGGAAGGTGGTAGTTGAAAATTAGCTCAGAGGGCACTCTTGCGTGAGCCTTAGAAGCAAAGACAGAATTTAAAAAAAAAATCGAGGAATTTTGGGAGAAAAAACTCCAGGATAACACATCTTTTTGCTATTAAATTTAGGATCGAGGATTTTAGAGACTGAAATCAGGATTCGGGGCATGAAAGGTTTAAAAAGGAGATAGGAGAAAAAATCATTACATAGAGATAAGTCGTTTGTGTTCCATTTTGGATATAAGTATATATTCATATTTGTTATTCCAAAATATATAAATATTTATACTCAACCTATCTGTGTACGAGGTTCCCACATTATTTTCGGGACGCGCTTTAGTTGTGGTAAAGACCCATTTTTCTTTTGTTTTAATTGGTTTTATCTAATATCTAATTTCAATAGCATTTAATTTTTTTAAATTATCTCGGTATCAATCGGACATATTTAATTGTAAAAACCATTTATTAGAAAACATATTTGGGTTTTAGTGCAGGCTTTCCCAACATAAAATAACTATTCAAACTAAACTCCCTTTCTTTTATTTCAAGTATCGGTTCTTTATATTGTATATATAGTTTTGGAATTTTCTAATTCGGTTTAAAAAAAATACAAATTCCCATTTTATATATGCACGCTACTGTGTATACTGTGCTACTGTTCTTTTGATGAACTATTTTGATTCGATAAATCAAGATAAATCAAGTTTATCAAAAGAAATTAAAAATTCTTCCACAGCAGCCATCCCAGCAGAGCAGCCTGTTGTTGCACTTTTTTTCGCATTCTCTTCGTTTTATTCGTACGTGGTCGAACGAGAATATCGTGCTAGTAAATATTAATATTATAGTTGCATGCGTCACGTCGCTCTCGGTACGCGTTTAGTTCTTAATTTTTGTTTTATTAAATTGTTCGCAGTTTGTTATTCATTATTAATCTAAATAATCAATTTGAATCGTGTTCGTGTCGCCCGGAGAAAAGTGTAACAAACTGGCGTCCAACGTCGGGTCCAAAATGGAAGAGTTTTTTTTTATTGTAATGTGTGGTGTCTCTTTTTGTTATCAATTTTTTGATTGGAATTATAATTGACTTTTTATTATAAGTGTAGTTTTTCTCGTGGAAAAACATTCTTGCGGAGAAAAAAGGCGGAGCGACGAAAGTGGATTCAGCAGAAATGCAGCAAGGTGTTTTTGTTGATATTTTTTTTTGTTAGTGTTGTAAACTTGTTTTAAATTCTGTGGTGTCTATTGTATAAAGACCGCACTTTTTTGTGTCTTAAAGTTGACTGACTCATTTCATCCCTCCCCTTCCAAGGGGAAGTTTTTCTGTTCGTTTTTTAGCTGTGTTGACTGAGGGAAAGGATTATTTTCTTCCCTCGTGCAATGTCATTCAACATTCGGCCATCCTACTTTATTCACCGTCCCGGTGAATTCTTAACATTGTTCTTATATTTACTCATTAAAAGTTACCCGTCTGACGGGGTTTTCTAATTGGACCACACAAAATAATATGCCTTTGACTGCTTTTCAACATAGGTTAAGTTGTATACGCAAGTCACACGGACACTCACCACACATATTCTTACTCACCGCACAGGTACTCTCCACACATTTATCTAAACCCCCCACACAGGTACTTTCCACAGAGTTATCTATCCACAACACAGGTGCTATCCATGCAGTTATCTACGCACCATTCAGGTGCTTTGCACACACAGTTATCTACCCACCACACAGGTGCTTTCACGAAGTTATCTAAACACCATACAGGTGCTCTGCACAGATCGATGTCCACCACAAAGCACAAGGACCTACTCAACCAAACAAATAATGACTTTCGTAAAGATTCCTTTTCAATATTTTTTTTTATTTGATAGAACTAAAATTTGTTTGTAATTAAGTAACAAAAAACGAATTAGTAATTCACTTAAAAATAATTGATTACACATATCAGAAAATAAACAAAGTACTCAGTATCCTTGACCAAGAATTTTTAACGTATGTGTAAATATAAGTTGTATGCATAACATTACATGAACCCATTAGCCTTTGTAGAGCTAATTAAAAAGAAAAATATAAAAAAAAGAAAATTATCATTCATTATCGTTACAACAGATAAGTAATACAAAAATTGAAATAAGAATGAACGAAAAATATAAATTCAATTATTCGCCATCCTCGTCAGTATCTTCGTCTTCAAAAACTAAGTCTGCAAAATTTCCCCAAGGCTTCATCTTATCTGCAACATATTTTGTATAACAAGCGCGCGCAAAAGGGATTTGTGTGTTGCCCTTATAGTGTTAAAACGCACTGCGTGAGCATAGGAAGATTAGGGAGGGAGGGAAAGAAGGTGACGATTAAAATTGGTTTTGAATGTTTTCAAATCGAAATGGCAAGTGAAAATCAATCTACTGATTGAAACGGTTTTTGTGTCACCTGGCTTTCCTTAATATAAACAATTTTATATGTCATTCGGTAATAATTATGCTATCTTATTATGTCCTTGATATCGTGGCAGCAGTTTAATCGATATGCCTGTAGTGGGGCGTTCTGCTTTAAGGAGCACCAAGTCTCCTTGCTTATTACAACTTTTCGGAGTTCTTCGATTTCGATTTCGGGTTTCTGTCGACTAAGATCTTAGATCACCCTGCAGAGCAAGGCAAAGCTTATTATGCACGTTATTAGCTGGTTGATAAGCGAAGAGTAATTTATGTGCGGTTTTACCGGTAATCTCGTGACGAATTTTATTGAGTCCCCATTGAATCGCTGACACACATTAATCCCAATCCTTCCCGTCCTTATTCTGAAAAATGCACGATAATGCAGAGTTAAATGTACGAAAACACTTCTCTGTCTGCCCTTGGAGACACAAAAGTGTAGGGCGTATAAACGCTTTATAAATTGTAGCCAAATCAGATGGGGAAAAATACTTCTTACACCGATACAGAAAACCTAAGCACTTAGCAGCATTTTTAGCAATCTCAAATATATGGTCGTTCCAACGGAGGTCGTCGTTGCCGCACATACCGAGTACTGATAGCTTTTTGGTTTGTTCGATGTAAGTGCCATTCATGGACTGTGGCATGGGGGGCAACGACAGAAGACAGCATTGAGTTTTCGAAGCATTAAACTCCACACGATTCTTATTACCTGGAATTTCGAATCTTCCTTCCCTTCGGCTTTTTTTGGTCACATTAAATTTAGCAAAGAAACAAAAACAGTTACTTTGTCATGTCTCGACGTTTCGGCAAGGGTTGTTGCCTTCTTCAGGGAAAATTTCAAAACAAAATAAATTTTTTTTTTTTTTTTTTTTTTTTTTTTTTTTAATATAACATTAATATAATTTAAAGTTTTTGAATTTAAAAAAAAAAAAATGAAAATGTTTTTTTCATTTTTTTATTTTTTTTAAATTAAATTTTGTTTTGAAATTTCCCCTGAAGAAGGCAACAACCGTTGCCGAAACGTCGGGACATGCCAAAGTTACTGTTTTTGTTTCTTTGCTAAATTTAATGTGACAAAAAAAAGCCGAAGGAAGATTCGAAATTCCACCTAATCATATCTAAAAAATTGGTCAATACACACATTTTAATGATTCCTATTACCGCATTTGACAATGCGGTATAAGTCGGAGTTTAATGAGCTTCACATACTGTACCGTTGCAATTGTACGTCCGAAGGCGAACGACGTGAATTATCGAACGAATATGAAAAGCTGAGGGTAGAAAATTATTGTAGGTACATAGCCGGAAGGAAAATTGTTGGAAGCACTGGAATGAGTGAGCAGAAAGGTTTATTATGCTATTACTCTTGAGTGTTGTTAATTTGACAACCAATCCATTCATACTGTATATACACACTCGTGGTGGGGGTTAGCGTTGAAAACTGGAAAAAATTGTACGCTTCCAAATAAACACCACAAAAACAAATGTATATACGCGCAATAGACAATAGTTGGGAACCGTTAGGATTAAAAAAACAGCATGGAGCAATTGTAACATGTATCACTTCCGCGTACAGGTTCGTTTTTTTCCTTTCTTTTTTTATAATATGGAATTTTCTTTAAGTTACAAATTACGATTTCATACACATATGCGATGGTTTGTACGTTTAGCTAAACCAAACAAGCACACGGCACCAAAGACCAATTCGAGAGTGAGAAGTTGATTGTCAAAAATCTACAAAATTGAGAGTTAGTTATGGGCAATGAAAATAGTTAAACTTTGTGTATATTTTTTGTTAATTATTTTGCACAACACGCGTGTTCTTAATTCCACTTCTAAAATAAAATTAGTAAAACAGTAATTCCTTTATTCGCCAGTTAGTGACCAGGGACCGCACCTTTTTGTGGCTAAAAGTTGACTGACTCATTTCATCCTTCCCCTTCCAACCACACGATCGCTGGCCTCTCTCTCCTTATTTCCAACGGGAAGTTTTTCTGTTCCTTTTTAGCAGTGTTGACTGAGGGAAAGGATTATTTTCTTCCCTCGTGCAATGTCATTCAACAATTGTTTTATATAATATTTTTGTTAAAATTATATTTTATGTTCCATGTTTGCTCTTAATTTTCCTTTTTTGATTAAAAAGACATTTTGTTAAGAGTTCTTTTTTATTACTTTTTTCTCGCATGGGAACCTTTTTAGCGACATTTATTTCGTGTTTTCCAAAATGAATTTTTAGTAAAAATTAAATTGAGTTCTTTTCAGTGATAGTTGGTAGAGTTTTTTTTATTGCTTTTTTCTAACGTGGGATATTTCGCGAAATCCATTTTGTTTTGGAAATTCAGTGAAGTTTTATTTGTTTATAATTTTGTTGGGCTTTGTTGGTCAAATTTTTTTGGATTGTGCAAATAAAAACATATACCCAAATTTTTCCCGAAGTTTCGCTGGAGTTTCTCAGCATCTTCAGAGGCGTTTATTATGTCTAGATACACATAGGTACATATGTTTTAAGTTTTTTTATTTTATAATAACTAATTAACTTACTTCAATTTTGTTGCATTTTTATTATAATTTGAGAATTTGAAGCTTAGATAAAGTTTTGTATTTTCGGAACTTACCGCGTTATAAGAAATATTTTCTTATTTCTTTCTACCCGACGTTTCGAAGAAGTTTCATACTTCGTGGTCACGGGATGAATTTCCCTACATTAAACATCAAAAATGTTTTATAGTAAAGATTTTATAAATTAAAACTTTAAAAAAAACTTATATTTGGAATTTACTTTAAAATTGGACTTCTTAACACAAAACATAAATATCACAGTATGGCAATGTTATAAATGGAATATATTCCGACAATGTCTTCTCTTAAATTCATGGAGGTCGTTCTATTTTGCTGAATTCTTAAGCTTTCCAGTGTATATCTTCTTCCCCAATTTCTTTCTTTTTCTAAGATCTTGGCGTTGTCTAAGTCTACCATACGTTCAGTCTCTAAAATCTGTTGGCATAGTCCAGTTTTATTTCTCTTATTTTTGATGTCACATTATATTCAGCCACTATTGTAGCCAAAGCTCTCTTTGTCGTGCCGATGTAAACAAGATTGCAGTTTTCTCTTTCGTTTCAATTACAGTTGATTTCATAAACGGACACATGATGTAGTTAATGAAATCAACTTTTTTTAAATGTTTTAATTTATAAAATCTGTACTATAAAAAAATGTTATATGTTAAATGTAGGGAAGTTGCAAATTGTCGAATTATAATAAAAATGCAACAAAATTGAAGTAAGTTAATTAGTTATTATAAAATAAAAATATTTAAAACATATGTATATGTATCTAGACATAATAGACGCCCCTGAAGATGCTGAGAAACTCCAGCGAAACGTCGGGATAAAATGTATGCATATGTTTTTATTTGCATAATCCAAAAAAATTAAACCATAAAGCCCAACAAAATTATAAACAAATATTATATTAAATAACTGGTCACATTAAAATCTATTAATTTAAATTGAGTGAAGGTTATATTGTGTTTTTTTTTATTGATAGGATATTATACTTATTGTTCTTTGAGGAAAACAATTTCTCTCTTTGTTATTACATTTGAGAAGAAGTGATTCGTGATAGAAATTTTGTAGATTTTTTTTTTATCGGTGAAAATTTAAATTGAGTTTTTTTTATACAACATCGGGCGGGTTTGAAATTTAGTGTTTCTTGTTTTTCTTAGTACCTTTAGAAAATTTTAAAGTGAAGATTTTTTTTTATGAATCAGTAAGAATTGCCAAGTTTTTTTTTTAATTTTTAATAATTATTTTTCTGGTTTTCTCGTTTGTGTTATTAATTAGTTTTTTTTTTGAATAAATATGATTATAGAAAGATTAGCTCAGGACGAACTGGCCTATGATATGAAGGTCAGGGGCTTAAAAGTGGGTTCGGTAGATGAAATGAGAAAAGCATTAAGGTCATCGCGGTTGCTCGTTAAGAGAAATTCGATGGAAGTTAGCATGGTATACGGTTTACTTGTGTTGAGGATAGAGATGCTATCGAAGCAAAAATTGAGGAGATTAAGGGCGTTCTTAAGGTACCTCCGAAGAATCCAAAGTCTTTGGAGTACATTAAGATTGTAACAAAGATTGAATGGTGTATATGTAGCTCAGCTAGGACCCCTTGTGAGGCTCAAGAAGAAGAAGATATGATTAGCTCACTTCGTACCAAGGTTTTGTGTTTGCTAGGAGAAATCACTGGTGATAGCGATAGGTCAGAAGAAGTTGAGAAAGAAAAGACTCCAATTAGAATGCCAACCTAACTTCAGATACAAGTTGGTCAGACCCTAGGTAGTGTGCGGTCTGTATTAGGACTGGCTGGAAGGTAATTGTCTGAAACAAGGCGTGGTGGCAGTAGTCCTTCAGTCAGTGATGTTAATATTAAGGTCCCATCAGGACAGGGTCAAAAGGTGTGATACTTATGTTTAACAAATGGTCGTTGAACAGGAATACGCCGAACGTGTGGCAAATTGGGGGTGAAATTTACTGGTGACTCCAGTGGAGTATCAATGAATTCATTCCTGGAAAGAGTGGAAGAATTTCGTCTGGCTAACGATGTCCCAGAATCCCACATTTTCAAATCTACTTTGGAGCTTTTGTGTGGTAGGGTCCATATGTGGTACGATTAGGGAAGATTTATGGAATTGGCAAGAACTTGTCAAGGAACTCAAAGCGGAGTTCCTTCCTGCGAATTACGATGATCTTCTATTAGAAGAAATTAATCGCCGATCGATTGAAACGATTGAAGATAAAGCTTTTGGCGCGTATCTTGCACTGTGAGGACATTGTTCCGAAGATTGTCGGAACCTTTATCAGAGAGAAGGATGATTTTAACATTGAGGAAGAATATAGATCCCTTTTATCAGGTGCAGATAGTGAGTTCCAAACCAAAAACGGTAAAGAAACTCGCTGTCTTAGGTAGTTCAGTTTCACTTTAGCGGCAAACGGTAGGGACACTAGACCATACTTAGGAGTTAGGATTTATGGAATCAAGTTTTTGGGTCTACTTGGTTCAGAAGCATATCGCACCATTGTGGGTGGTGACGGGTGGAAAATGTTGAAAGACTTAGGACTTAGATTAGAAGTGTTGGGTCATTAGCGTTAGCAGATGGGGCAAGTGTAGGAGTAGCTGGGTCTATTTCTCTACCAGTGGGGGTTGAGTATGGATTCATTTTAATAGAATGTCTTGTAATACCGAATCTCCCACACCAATTGATCTTGGGAGCCGACTTTTGGGCACTATCTGGTATAGTCCCGGATTTGAGATCTGGTATGTGGAGGTTTTCAAGCCAAGAAATCGTGGATTCGGTAACAGATACAGTAGCGATTAGACAAAAATAGGAATTGGACGATCTACAGAATAGGAAAGTAAAATACCTATTAGGAGAGCTTTTCAAATCAATGACTCAGGGATTAGGTTGTACGGTGTACCAACTTAGTTGAGCACAAGATTAAGACGTCCGCAGAACCAATCAAACAACGATATTACCCTGTTTCGCTCATGACCAGAAACATATCGATCAAAAACTCGAAGAGATGTTGGAAGCTGGAGTGATTGAGAAGTCAAAGTCAAAAAAATTATTGTTCTATTGTGCTGAATGTTTAAATTGATTTTTTATATGCAAACTGTCTTATGGGCATAACAACTAAGACAGTTTGTTTATTACAGAGATTAATTTGGATTTTCACTGCATGGTTCGACTTAGTCAGAATTGTGTTTTTTGTGTAAGTAGTTTTAAATGTGTCGTATATTCTAATGTTCGCGGCCTTAGAAGGAATTTCTTTCACGTGTACGTCTACACTGTATAATACAGGCCAGCTGTTTTGGCATTAAGTGAAACCCAGGTTGGAGTAGTTACTGATTTATCAGAATTTGCTCTACATCGGTATAGCTTGGTGCCATTACTATTTTCCCATCATGGTATATAATATATTGATATATTGCTTGCCAGAACTTTCCCCAATATGGGAAATGTTCCAACACGGACTTTAACTTCTTATGGCTCAAACTCACTGTCCGCCAACATGTCATTCATTATTGTTTTATTTACAGGGGTCCAAATCTTGACAGTAATTCGACTTGAAACGAGTTTGATGCGCTGTCTGATTCCATCTCGAAAATTGTTTCCCTTTGTCCTCGCACTGAAATCAATCGTTATTGCGGGCGATTTCAATTTTCAAAATTCCAATTGGCTCCGCTATTCTGGTCAGACAACACCCGAAGGAAGGTATGTCGAGCTCTTTGCCGGGTTACATCAACTTACCCAACTGATCGATGTGCCGACGCGTATACCGGATGTTGCAGGGCAAGCTGCCTATACTCTTGACTTGTTTCTTACTTCTCACCCTGATAAATATACCATTAGTGTAACTTCTCTTTTTGACACTTCAGACCATTGTGTCATTTCAGCTAATTTCTCATCCTCCACCCATTCAGTTAAAGAATAACTTCCCACCAGGACCGTTTGGCAAAACGAGAAAGCCAACTGGGACGGCCTGAATATTTTTTTCCGAAACTTTAACTGGTCACTATGCTTACTCGATAGTGACATTGATGCCAGTGCTGAAATGATCACAAATGTGATTCTTCTAGGGATGCGTGCTTTTATTCCTAATAGAGTAAAAAGCATCAAGCCTTAAGAAAAGTCTTGGTTTAATTCTGAGTGTAAGGAAGCTATCAGGCTCAAAGAAGTAAGTTTCCGATCTTACAAAGCCGATCGGATAAAGCACAAACATGCAAGGAACTCATGTAACTTCGTTATTGAAAGAGTTAAATTTTTGCACGACCAAAAATAACGGCAAAAAATTCTGCAGTGTCCCAAAGGCAGTAAAAATTTTTGGTCATTTGTAAAAAAATATTAAAAACTCCTCGACATCGTCGGTTCCAATGCTCATCGACAATAACAATCCAATGGTTTACTCTTCAGAGAAGGCGAACTTGCTCGCCGCCCATTTCGCTGCGAGCTCCACGCTGCCTCACAGCAAAGTTGCCCCTCCTGTACTTGAGAATGTAAATTTTTCCATGAGACAGATCCTCTGGCCCGGATGGTATACCCCCGATTCTTCTGAAGAGGTGTTCTTCCACACTGGCTAAGCCACTGCGTAAGCTTTTCCATCGCTCCTACTCTTCTGGAATCTTTCCTAGAAGATGGAAAACAGCATTTGTCCAGCCTGTCCCTAAGAAAGGTGACCCATCCTCCCTCTCCACCTACCGACCCATAGCACTGTAATCCCTTCTTTCTGAGGTCATGGGAACACTGATTAACCGCCAGCTTAAGGAATATCTCCAAGATTGAAAGCTTATCCATGACCATCAGTATGGCTTCCGCAGCAACCGTTCCACTGGTGATCTGATGGCATATCTCACCGAATAGTGGAACAAATCTTTACATCGCTTTGGTGAAAGTAAGATTATTGCTCTTGATATCTCCAAGGCATTTGATAGAGTTTGGCATGAAGCTCTCTTATCGAAAATGCATGTTTTGGGATCGATAATACTCTTGTTCTTTGGATGAGAAGCTATCTTCTGGACCGTTCAATAAAAGTTGTATTGGACGGATTCAAGTCTGATTCACACAAAATAGATGCTGGTGTGCCCCAGGGCTGTGTTCTGTCTCCGACTCTTTTCCTTATTTTTATAAATGATCTTCTCTCTGTTACTTCTAATTCACTTAACTGTTTTGCTGACGACTCTATTTTTCCCCATCTGATCTGGCTACAATTTATAAAGCGTTTATACGCCCTAAAATCGAGTATAACTCCCACCTCTGGGCAGGTGCTTCACAAACATCGCTTCACATGCTTGATAGAATACAAAATAGAGCGTTAAGATTGATAGGAAATAGAACTGCCGCTGAAACAATTGCCCCTCTCGAACACCGACGCAATGTTTCATGTCTTTCCTTATTTTATCGTTTCTTTCACGAAAAATGTTCACTCGAAGTAACCAATTGCATTCCTCCCCTTAAAAGTTTCTCCCGTAATACTCGTCTCTCAAGGAATGCTCTTTAGTTCACCCTTGAGCCAAATTTCGGACGTACCGTGAAATAAAAGGATTCTTTTTTTAGTCGAACGACACGAATTTGGAATAGTTTACCCGGCGAGATTTTCCCTTGCCATTTTGATCTGCTAACATTCAAAACCAATGTTGATCCGCACCTCCTATCTCTCCCCTCCCTGCCTTCCTAATGCCCACGAAGTGTGTTCTACATTAAAAGGGACACAAATAATCCCTTATGCACGCTTTCATTATAAAAAAAAAAAACAGTTTATTGGCAGATTCCAATGAAGGAAGCATTGCGTAAGTACACAGCCTTTACCGTGCCAGGGCGGTAAAAGAGTGGACTCAAGAATGTTAGGAAAGTTTTAGGAAAGCCAAAGAATGTTTGGTTATGGCAACGATTCTGACATGTCCAGATTTATCTCGGCCGTTTGTTGTCGAAACAAACGTGTCAGATTTTGGTATCGGGCCGCAGTACGCACTCACTAGTCTTACTTAGCACCCAAGGATCCGCAGGGTAGGTTAGCTCGTTGGACCATTCGGCTCCACCAATTTGATTTCAAGAATATCCATCGAAAGAGCAAAGAACATGTCGTTTCGGACATGTTGTCGCAAGGAGTACCCGAAGTAGACCCCTGGGTAAATTTTACCGCAACAAAAACTACCCTTCCGTTTTTTTTCTCCTTCTTACTTGCGATTATAGGGACTATAAGGCAAGTTTAGGATTCGTGATTATAATAAAAATTGAGATAACAATCAAACATGAGATTGCGATCATAGAGAAGTTTAAAAAAGTGATCGACAAAAAATGTCTGTCTGTCTGTCAGTATGTATAACGAGCTGCAGCCTAAACGGTTTAATCGATTATCTTCAAATTTGGTGTGTGCAATTCTTTTGGCAAAAGGGAAATGGAAAATTTGTTTTTAGACCTACAAACAACGGTTACTGCAATATGACCTTTTAGGAAAAGCTTATTTTTCTCCAAAACGGCTCCAACGATTTTGATGAACATTTTTGAGAATTTTTTTGTTCATATTTGATCAGAACCAAATTTACGGTAAAAGTCTATTAACGGTACCTTTCATATAACGGTTTTATGAATTTTGAGCTTTCTCGGTAACGGCTCTTTGAATTACTGTCAAATTTCATATATGAGAAGATCTAGATTGCCAAATTAATTCTGCATATCAACATTTTGAATAACTTTTTTTTTCTAATTAAATTAATTTTTTGAAATTTTTTGTTTTTGAAAAATCAATATTTTTGCGGTCTTTTGGACCACACACATGATGTAGTTTATGAAATCAACTTTTTTTTTAAATGTTTTAATTTATAAAATCTATACTATTAGTTACTTTGTTATTATAAAATAAAAAAAAAATAAAACATATGTATATGTATCTAGACATAATAGACGCCCCTGAAGATGCTGAGAAACTCCAGCGAAACGTCGGGATAAAATTATACATATGTTTTTATTTGCATAATCCAAAAAAATTAAACCATACAGCCCAACAAAATTATAAACAAATATTTTATTAAATTACTGGTCACATTAAAATCTATTAATTTAAATTGAGTGAAGGTTATATTGTGTTTTTTTTATTGATAGGATATTATACTTATTGTTCTTTGAGGAAAACAATTTTAGATGTTGGTTAACCGCTGGCAATTAATTTTCTCTCTTTGTTATTACATTTGAGAAGAAGTGATTCGTGATAGAAATTTTGTAGATTTTTTTTTTATCGGTGAAAATTTAAATTGAGTTTTTTTTATACAACATCGGGCGGGTTTGAAATTTAGTGTTTCTTGTTTTTCTTAGTACCTTTAGAAAATTTTAAAGTGAAGATTTTTTTTTATGAATCAGTAAGAATTGCCAAGTTTTTTTTTAATTTTTAATAATTATTTTTCTGGTTTTCTTGTTTGTGTTATTAATTAGTTTTTTTTTGAATAAATATGAATATAGGAAGATTAGCTCAGGACGAACTGGCCTATGATATGAAGGTCAGGGGCTTAAAAGTGGGTTCGGTAGATGAAATGAGAAAAGCATTAAGGTCATCGCGGTTGCTCGTTAAGAGAAATTCGATGGAAGTTAGCATGGTATACGGTTTACTTGTGTTGAGGATAGAGATGCTATCGAAGCAAAAATTGAGGAGATTAAGGGCGTTCTTAAGGTACTTCCGAAGAATCCAAAGTCTTTGGAGTACATTAAGATTGTAACAAAGATTGAATGGTGTATATGTAGCTTAGCTAGGACCCCTTGTGAGGCTGAAGAAGAAGAAGATATGATTAGCTCACTTCGTACCAAGGTTTTGTGTTTGCTAGGAGAAATCACTGGTGGTAGCGATAGGTCAGAAGAAGTTGAGAAAGAAAAGACTCCAATTAGAATGCAAACCTAACTTCAGATACAAGTTGGTCAGACCCTAGGTAGTGTGCGGTCTGTATTAGGACTGGCTGGAAGGTAATTGTCTGAAACAAGGCGTGGTGGCAGTAGTCCTTCAGTCGGTGATGTTAATATTAAGGTCCCATCAGGACAGGGTCAAAAGGTGTGATACTTATGTTTAACAAATGGTCGTTGAACAGGAATACGCCGAACGTGTAGCAAATTGGGGGTGAAATTTACTGGTGACTCCAGTGGAGTATCAATGAATTCATTCCTGGAAAGAGTGGAAGAATTTCGTCTGGCTAACGATGTCCCAGAATCCCACATTTTCAAATCTGCTTTGGAGCTTTTGTGTGGTAGGGTCCTTATGTGGTACGATTAGGGAAGATTTATGGGATTGGCAAGAACTTGTCAAGGAACTCAAAGCGGAGTTCCTTCCTGCGAATTACGATGATCTTCTATTAGAAGAAATTAATCGCCGATCGATTGAAACGATTGAAGATAAAGCTTTTGGCGCGTATCTTGCACTGTGAGGACATTGTTCCGAGGATTATCGGAACCTTTATCAGAGAGAAGGATGATTTTAACATTGAGGAAGAATATAGATCCCTTTTATCAGGTGCAGATAGTGAGTTCCAAACCAAAAACGGTTAAGAAACTCGCTGTCTTAGGTAGTTCAGTTTCACTTTAGCGGCAAACGGTAGGGACACTAGACCATACTTAGGAGTTAGGATTTATGGAATCAAGTTTTTGGGTCTACTTGGTTCAGAAGCATATCGCACCATTGTGGGTGGTGCCGGGTGGAAAATGTTGAAAGACTTAGGACTTAGATTAGAAGTGTTGGGTCATTAGCGTTAGCAGATGGGGCAAGTGTAGGAGTAGCTGGGTCTATTTCTCTACCAGTGGGGGTTGAGTATGAATTCATTTTAATAGAATGTCTTGTAATACCGAATCTCCCACACCAATTGATCTTGGGAGCCGACTTTTGGGCACTATCTGGTATAGTCCCGGATTTGAGATCTGGTATGTGGAGGTTTTCAAGCCAAGAAATCGTGGATTCGGTAACAGATACAGTAGCGATTAGACAAAAATAGGAATTGGACGATCTACAGAATAGGAAAGTAAAATACTTGTTAGGAGAGCTTTTCAAATCAATGACTCAGGGATTAGGGTGTACGGTGTACCAACTTAGTTGAGCACAAAATTAAGACGTCCGCAGAACGAATCAAACAACGATATTACCCTGTTTCGCTCATGATTCAGAAAACTATCGATCAAAAACTCGAAGAGATGTTGGAAGCTGGAGTGATTGAGAAGTCGAAGGGTCCGGGCGTCGAGGTGCGCGCACAAATAATTAAACAAAAGTCAAAAAAATTATTGTTCTATTGTGCTGAATGTTTAAATTGATTTTGTATATGCAAACTGTCTTATGGGCATAACAACTAAGACAGTTTGTTTATTACAGAGATTAATTTGGATTTTCACTGCATGGTTGGACTTATTCAGAATTGTGTTTTTTGTGTAAGTAGTTTTAAATGTGTCGTATATTCTAATGTTCGCGGCCTAAGAAAGAATTTCTTTCACGTGTACGTCTACACTGTTCAATACAGGCCAGCTGTTTTGGCATTAAGTGAAACCCAGGTTGGAGTAATTACTGATTTATCAGAATTTGCTCTACATGGGTATAGCTTGGTGCCATTACTATTTTTCCATCATGGTATATAATATATTGATATATTGCTTGCCAGAACTTTCCCCAATATGGGAAATGTTCCAACACGGACTTTAACTTCTTATGGATCAAATTTACTGTCCGCAAGCATGTCATTCATTATTGTTTTATTTACAGGGGTCCAAATCTTGACAGTAATTCGACTTGAAACGAGTTTGATGCGCTGTCTGATTCCATCTCGAAAATTGTTTCCCTTTGTCCTCGCACTGAAATCAATCGTTATTCCAGGCGATTTCAATGTACAAAATTCCAATTGGCTCCGCTATTCTGGTCAGACAACACCCGAAGGAAGGTATGTCGAGCTCTTCGCCGGGTTACATCACGTTACCCAACTGATCGATGTGCCAACACGTATACCGGATGTTGCAGGGCAAGCCCCCTATACTCTTGACTTGTTTCTTACTTCTCACCCTGATAAATATACCATTAGTGTAACTTCTCTTTTTGACACTTCAGACCATTGTGTCATTTCAGCTAATTTCTCATCCTCCACCCATTCAGTTAAAGAAAAACTTCCCACCAGGACCGTTTGGCAAAACGAGAAAGCCAACTGGGACGGCCTGAATATTTTTTTCCGAAACTTTAACTGGTCACTATGCTTACTCGATAGTGACATTGATGCCAGTGCTGAAATGATCACAAATGTGATTCTTCTAGGGATGCGTGCTTTTATTCCTAATAGAGTAAAAAGCATCAAGCCTTAAGAAAAGTCTTGGTTTATTTCTGAGTGTAAGGAAGCTATCAGGCTCAAAGAAGTAAGTTTCCGATCTTACAAATCCGATCGGATAAAGCACAAACATGCAAGGAACTCATGTAACTTCGTTATTGAAAGAGTTAAATTTTTGCACGACCAAAAATAACGGCAAAAAATTCTGCAGTGTCCCAAAGGCAGTAAAAATTTTTGGTCATTTGTAAAAAAATATTAAAAACTCCTCGACATCGTCGGTTCCAATGCTCATCGACAATAACAATCCAATGGTTTACTCTTCAGAGAAGGCGAACTTGCTCGCCGCCCATTTCGCTGCGAGCTCCACGCTGCCTCACAGCAAAGTTGCCCCTCCTGTACTTGAGAATGTAAATTTTTCCATGAGACAGATCCTCTGGCCCGGATGGTATACCCCCGATTCTTCTGAAGAGGTGTTCTTCCACACTGGCTAAGCCACTGCGTAAGCTTTTCCATCGCTCCTACTCTTCTGGAATCTTTCCTAGAAGATGGAAAACAGCATTTGTCCAGCCTGTCCCTAAGAAAGGTGATCCATCCTCCCTCTCCACCTACCGACCCATAGCACTGTAATCCCTTCTTTCTGAGGTCATGGGAACACTGATTAACCGTCAGCTTAAGAAATATCTCCAAGATTGAAAGCTTATCCATGACCATCAGTATGGCTTCCGTAGCAACCGTTCCACTGGTGATCTGATGGCATATCTCACCGAACAGTGGAACAAATCTTTACATCGCTTTGGTGAAAGTAAGATTATTGCTCTTGATATCTCCAAGGCATTTGATAGAGTTTGGCATGAAGCTCTCTTATCGAAAATGCATGTTTTGGGATCGATAATACTCTTGTTCTTTGGATGAGAAGCTATCTTCTGGACCGTTCAATAAAAGTTGTATTGGACGGATTCAAGTCTGATTCACACAAAATAGATGCTGGTGTGCCCCAGGGCTGTGTTCTGTCTCCGACTCTTTTCCTTATTTGTATAAATGATCTTCTCTCTGTTACTTCTAATTCACTTAACTGTTTTGCTGACGACTCTATTTTTCCCCATCTGATCTGGCTACAATTTATAAAGCGTTTATACGCCCTAAAATCGAGTATAACTCCCACCTCTGGGCAGGTGCTTCACAAACATCGCTTCACATGCTTGATAGAATACAAAATAGAGCGTTAAGATTGATAGGAAATAGAACTGCCGCTGAAACAATTGCCCCTCTCGAACACCGACGCAATGTTTCATGTCTTTCCTTATTTTATCGTTTCTTTCACGAAAAATGTTCACTCGAAGTAACCAATTGCATTCCTCCCCTTAAAAGTTTCTCCCGTAATACTCGTCTCTCAAGGAATGCTCTTTAGTTCACCCTTGAGCCAAATTTCGGACGTACCGTGAAATAAAAGGATTCTTTTTTTAGTCGAACGACACGAATTTGGAATAGTTTACCCGGCGAGATTTTCCCTTGCCATTTTGATCTGCTAACATTCAAAACCAATGTTGATCCGCACCTCCTATCTCTCCCCTCCCTGCCTTCCTAATGCCCACGAAGTGTGTTCTACATTAAAAGGGACACAAATAATCCCTTATGCACGCTTTCATTATAAAAAAAAAAAACAGTTTATTGGCAGATTCCAATGAAGGAAGCATTGCGTAAGTACACAGCCTTTACCGTGCCAGGGCGGTAAAAGAGTGGACCAAAGAATGTTAGGAAAGTTTTAGGAAAGCCAAAGAATGTTTGGTTATGGCAACGATTCTGACATGTCCAGATTTATCTCGGCCGTTTGTTGTCGAAACAAACGTGTCAGATTTTGGTATCGGGCCGCAGTACGCACTCACTAGTCTTACTTAGCACCCAAGGATCCGCAGGGTAGGTTAGCTCGTTGGACCATTCGGCTCCACCAATTTGATTTCAAGAATATCCATCGAAAGAGCAAAGAACATGTCGTTTCGGACATGTTGTCGCAAGGAGTACCCGAAGTAGACCCCTGGGTAAATTTTACCGCAACAAAAACTACCCTTCCGTTTTTTTTCTCCTTCTTACTTGCGATTATAGGGACTATAAGGCAAGTTTAGGATTCGTGATTATAATAAAAATTGAGATAACAATCAAACATGAGATTGCGATCATAGAGAAGTTTAAAAAAGTGATCGACAAAAAATGTATGTCTGTCTGTCAGTATGTATAACGAGCTGCAGCCTAAACGGTTTAATCGATTGTCTTCAAATTTGGTGTGTGCAATTCTTTTGGCAAAAGGGAAATGGAAAATTTGTTTTTAGACCTACAAACAACGGTTACTGCAATATGACCTTTTAGGAAAAGCTTATTTTTCTCCAAAACGGCTCCAACGATTTTGATGAACATTTTTGAGAATTTTTTTGTTCATATTTGATCAGAACCAAATTTACGGTAAAAGTCTATTAACGGTACCTTTCATATAACGGTTTTATGAATTTTGAGCTTTCTCGGTAACGGCTCTTTGAATTACTGTCAAATTTCATATATGAGAAGATCTAGATTGCCAAATTAATTCTGCATATCAACATTTTGAATAACTTTTTTTTTTCTAATTAAATTAATTTTTTGAAATTTTTTGTTTTTGAAAAATCAATATTTTTGCGGTCTTTTGGACCACACACATGATGTAGTTTATGAAATCAACTTTTTTTTTAAATGTTTTAATTTATAAAATCTATACTATTAGTTACTTTGTTATTATAAAATAAAAAAAAAATAAAACATATGTATATGTATCTAGACATAATAGACGCCCCTGAAGATGCTGAGAAACTCCAGCGAAACGTCGGGATAAAATTATGCATATGTTTTTATTTGCATAATCCAAAAAAATTAAACCATACAGCCCAACAAAATTATAAACAAATATTTTATTAAATTACTGGTCACATTAAAATCTATTAATTTAAATTGAGTGAAGGTTATATTGTGTTTTTTTATTGATAGGATATTATACTTATTGTTCTTTGAGGAAAACAATTTTAGATGTTGGTTAACCGCTGGCAATTAATTTTCTCTCTTTGTTATTACATTTGAGAAGAAGTGATTCGTGATAGAAATTTTGTAGATTTTTTTTTTATCGGTGAAAATTTAAATTGAGTTTTTTTTATACAACATCGGGCGGGTTTGAAATTTAGTGTTTCTTGTTTTTCTTAGTACCTTTAGAAAATTTTAAAGTGAAGATTTTTTTTTATGAATCAGTAAGAATTGCCAAGTTTTTTTTTAATTTTTAATAATTATTTTTCTGGTTTTCTTGTTTGTGTTATTAATTAGTTTTTTTTTGAATAAATATGAATATAGGAAGATTAGCTCAGGACGAACTGGCCTATGATATGAAGGTCAGGGGCTTAAAAGTGGGTTCGGTAGATGAAATGAGAAAAGCATTAAGGTCATCGCGGTTGCTCGTTAAGAGAAATTCGATGGAAGTTAGCATGGTATACGGTTTACTTGTGTTGAGGATAGAGATGCTATCGAAGCAAAAATTGAGGAGATTAAGGGCGTTCTTAAGGTACTTCCGAAGAATCCAAAGTCTTTGGAGTACATTAAGATTGTAACAAAGATTGAATGGTGTATATGTAGCTTAGCTAGGACCCCTTGTGAGGCTGAAGAAGAAGAAGATATGATTAGCTCACTTCGTACCAAGGTTTTGTGTTTGCTAGGAGAAATCACTGGTGGTAGCGATAGGTCAGAAGAAGTTGAGAAAGAAAAGACTCCAATTAGAATGCAAACCTAACTTCAGATACAAGTTGGTCAGACCCTAGGTAGTGTGCGGTCAATAGTAGGACTGGCTGGAAGGTAATTGTCTGAAACAAGGCGTGGTGGCAGTAGTCCTTCAGTCGGTGATGTTAATATTAAGGTCCCATCAGGACAGGGTCAAAAGGTGTGATACTTATGTTTAACAAATGGTCGTTGAACAGGAATACGCCGAACGTGTAGCAAATTGGGGGTGAAATTTACTGGTGACTCCAGTGGAGTATCAATGAATTCATTCCTGGAAAGAGTGGAAGAATTTCGTCTGGCTAACGATGTCCCAGAATCCCACATTTTCAAATCTGCTTTGGAGCTTTTGTGTGGTAGGGTCCTTATGTGGTACGATTAGGGAAGATTTATGGGATTGGCAAGAACTTGTCAAGGAACTCAAAGCGGAGTTCCTTCCTGCGAATTACGATGATCTTCTATTAGAAGAAATTAATCGCCGATCGATTGAAACGATTGAAGATAAAGCTTTTGGCGCGTATCTTGCACTGTGAGGACATTGTTCCGAGGATTATCGGAACCTTTATCAGAGAGAAGGATGATTTTAACATTGAGGAAGAATATAGATCCCTTTTATCAGGTGCAGATAGTGAGTTCCAAACCAAAAACGGTTAAGAAACTCGCTGTCTTAGGTAGTTCAGTTTCACTTTAGCGGCAAACGGTAGGGACACTAGACCATATTTAGGAGTTAGGATTTATGGAATCAAGTTTTTGGGTCTACTTGGTTCAGAAGCATATCGCACCATTGTGGGTGGTGCCGGGTGGAAAATGTTGAAAGACTTAGGACTTAGATTAGAAGTGTTGGGTCATTAGCGTTAGCAGATGGGGCAAGTGTAGGAGTAGCTGGGTCTATTTCTCTACCAGTGGGGGTTGAGTATGAATTCATTTTAATAGAATGTCTTGTAATACCGAATCTCCCACACCAATTGATCTTGGGAGCCGACTTTTGGGCACTATCTGGTATAGTCCCGGATTTGAGATCTGGTATGTGGAGGTTTTCAAGCCAAGAAATCGTGGATTCGGTAACAGATACAGTAGCGATTAGACAAAAATAGGAATTGGACGATCTACAGAATAGGAAAGTAAAATACTTGTTAGGAGAGCTTTTCAAATCAATGACTCAGGGATTAGGGTGTACGGTGTACCAACTTAGTTGAGCACAAAATTAAGACGTCCGCAGAACGAATCAAACAACGATATTACCCTGTTTCGCTCATGATTCAGAAAACTATCGATCAAAAACTCGAAGAGATGTTGGAAGCTGGAGTGATTGAGAAGTCGAAGGGTCCGGGCGTCGAGGTGCGCGCACAAATAATTAAACAAAAGTCAAAAAAATTATTGTTCTATTGTGCTGAATGTTTAAATTGATTTTTTATATGCAAACTGTCTTATGGGCATAACAACTAAGACAGTTTGTTTATTACAGAGATTAATTTGGATTTTCACTGCATGGTTGGACTTATTCAGAATTGTGTTTTTTGTGTAAGTAGTTTTAAATGTGTCGTATATTCTAATGTTCGCGGCCTAAGAAAGAATTTCTTTCACGTGTACGTCTACACTGTTCAATACAGGCCAGCTGTTTTGGCATTAAGTGAAACCCAGGTTGGAGTAATTACTGATTTATCAGAATTTGCTCTACATGGGTATAGCTTGGTGCCATTACTATTTTTCCATCATGGTATATAATATATTGATATATTGCTTGCCAGAACTTTCCCCAATATGGGAAATGTTCCAACACGGACTTTAACTTCTTATGGATCAAATTTACTGTCCGCAAGCATGTCATTCATTATTGTTTTATTTACAGGGGTCCAAATCTTGACAGTAATTCGACTTGAAACGAGTTTGATGCGCTGTCTGATTCCATCTCGAAAATTGTTTCCCTTTGTCCTCGCACTGAAATCAATCGTTATTCCAGGCGATTTCAATGTACAAAATTCCAATTGGCTCCGCTATTCTGGTCAGACAACACCCGAAGGAAGGTATGTCGAGCTCTTCGCCGGGTTACATCACGTTACCCAACTGATCGATGTGCCAACACGTATACCGGATGTTGCAGGGCAAGCCCCCTATACTCTTGACTTGTTTCTTACTTCTCACCCTGATAAATATACCATTAGTGTAACTTCTCTTTTTGACACTTCAGACCATTGTGTCATTTCAGCTAATTTCTCATCCTCCACCCATTCAGTTAAAGAAAAACTTCCCACCAGGACCGTTTGGCAAAACGAGAAAGCCAACTGGGACGGCCTGAATATTTTTTTCCGAAACTTTAACTGGTCACTATGCTTACTCGATAGTGACATTGATGCCAGTGCTGAAATGATCACAAATGTGATTCTTCTAGGGATGCGTGCTTTTATTCCTAATAGAGTAAAAAGCATCAAGCCTTAAGAAAAGTCTTGGTTTAATTCTGAGTGTAAGGAAGCTATCAGGCTCAAAGAAGTAAGTTTCCGATCTTACAAATCCGATCGGATAAAGCACAAACATGCAAGGAACTCATGTAACTTCGTTATTGAAAGAGTTAAATTTTTGCACGACCAAAAATAACGGCAAAAAATTCTGCAGTGTCCCAAAGGCAGTAAAAATTTTTGGTCATTTGTAAAAAAATATTAAAAACTCCTCGACATCGTCGGTTCCAATGCTCATCGACAATAACAATCCAATGGTTTACTCTTCAGAGAAGGCGAACTTGCTCGCCGCCCATTTCGCTGCGAGCTCCACGCTGCCTCACAGCAAAGTTGCCCCTCCTGTACTTGAGAATGTAAATTTTTCCATGAGACAGATCCTCTGGCCCGGATGGTATACCCCCGATTCTTCTGAAGAGGTGTTCTTCCACACTGGCTAAGCCACTGCGTAAGCTTTTCCATCGCTCCTACTCTTCTGGAATCTTTCCTAGAAGATGGAAAACAGCATTTGTCCAGCCTGTCCCTAAGAAAGGTGATCCATCCTCCCTCTCCACCTACCGACCCATAGCACTGTAATCCCTTCTTTCTGAGGTCATGGGAACACTGATTAACCGTCAGCTTAAGAAATATCTCCAAGATTGAAAGCTTATCCATGACCATCAGTATGGCTTCCGTAGCAACCGTTCCACTGGTGATCTGATGGCATATCTCACCGAACAGTGGAACAAATCTTTACATCGCTTTGGTGAAAGTAAGATTATTGCTCTTGATATCTCCAAGGCATTTGATAGAGTTTGGCATGAAGCTCTCTTATCGAAAATGCGTGTTTTGGGATCGATAATACTCTTGTTCTTTGGATGAGAAGCTATCTTCTGGACCGTTCAATAAAAGTTGTATTGGACGGATTCAAGTCTGATTCACACAAAATAGATGCTGGTGTGCCCCAGGGCTGTGTTCTGTCTCCGACTCTTTTCCTCATTTTCATAAATGATCTTCTCTCTGTTACTTCTAATTCACTTAACTGTTTTGCTGACTCTACCCTCAGCTTTTCATATTTGTTCGATAATTCACGTACTTCGCCTTCGGATGTACAATTGCAACGGTACCGTATGTCAAGCTCATTAAAGTTCGATTAATACAGCATTGTCAAATGGGGTAATAGGAATCGTGTGGAGTTTAATGCTTCAAAAACACAATGCTGTCTTCTGTTGTTAAAGAAGTATTTTTCCCCATCTGATCTGGCTACAATTTATAAAGCGTTTATACGCCCTAAAATCGAGTATAGCTCCCACCTCTGGGCAGGTGCTTCACAAACATCGCTTCACATGCTTGATAGAATACAAAATAGAGCGTTAAGATTGATAGGAAATAGAACTGCCGCTGAAACAATTGCCCCTCTCGAACACCGACGCAATGTTTCATGTCTTTCCTTATTTTATCGTTTCTTTCACGAAAAATGTTCACTCAAAGTAACCAATTGCATTCCTCCCCTTAAAAGTTTCTCCCGTAATACTCGTCTCTCAAGGAATGCTCTTTAGTTCACCCTTGAGCCAAATTTCGGACGTACCGTGAAATAAAAGGATTCTTTTTTTAGTCGAACGACACGAATTTGGAATAGTTTACCCGGCGAGATTTTCCCTTGCCATTTTGATCTGCTAACATTCAAAACCAATGTTGATCCGCACCTCCTATCTCTCCCCTCCCTGCCTTCCTAATGCCCACGAAGTGTGTTCTACATTAAAAGGGAAACAAATAATCCCTTATGCGCGCTTTCATTATAAAAAAAACAGTTTATTGGCAGATTCCAATGAAGGAAGCATTGCGTAAGTACACAGCCTTTACCGTGCCAGGGCGGTAAAAGAGTGGACTCAAGAATGTTAGGAAAGTTTTAGGAAAGCCAAAGAATGTTTGGTTATGGCAACGATTCTGACATGTCCAGATTTATCTCGGCCGTTTGTTGTCGAAACAAACGTGTCAGATTTTGGTATCGGGCCGCAGTACGCACTCACTAGTCTTACTTAGCACCCAAGGATCCGCAGGGTAGGTTAGCTCGTTGGACCATTCGGCTCCAGCAATTTGATTTCAAGAATATCCATTGAAAGAGCAAAGAACATGTCGTTTCGGACATGTTGTCGCAAGGAGTACCCGAAGTAGACCCCTGGGTAAATTTTACCGCAACAAAAACTACCCTTCCGTTGTTTTTTCTCCTTCTTACTTGCGATTATAGGGACTATAAGGCAAGTTTAGGATTCGTGATTGTAATAAAAATTGAGATAACAATCAAACATGAGATTGCGATCATAGAGAAGTTTAAAAAAGTGATCGACAAAAAATGCCTGTCTGTCTGTCAGTATGTATAACGAGCTGCAGCCTAAACGGTTTAATCGATTATCTTCAAATTTGGTGTGTGCAATTCTTTTGGCAAAAGGGAAATGGAAAATTTGTTTTAGGCCTACAAACAACGGTTACTGCAATATGACCTTTTAGGAAAAGCTTATTTTTCTCCAAAACGGCTCCAACGATTTTGATGAAAATTTTTGAGAATTTTTTTGTTCATATTTGATCAGAACCAAATTTACGGTAAAAGTCTATTAACGGTACCTTTCATATAACGGTTTTATGAATTTTGAGCTTTCTCGGTAACGGCTCTTTGAATTACTGTCAAATTTCATATATGAGAAGATCTAGATTGCCAAATTAATTCTGCATATCAACATTTTGAATAACTTTTTTTTTCTAATTAAAATTAATTTTTGAAATTTTTTGTTTTTGAAAAATCAATATTTTTGCGGTCTTTTGGACCGCACACATGATGTAGTTTATGAAATCAACTTTTTTTTTAAATCTTTTAATTTATAAAATCTGTACTATAAAAAAATGTTTGATGTTAAATGTAGGGAAGTTGCAAATTGTCGAATTATAATAAAAATGCAACAAAATTGAAGTAAGCTAATTAGTTATTATAAAATAAAAAAAATTAAAACATATGTATATGTATCTAGACATAATAGACGCCCCTGAAGATGCTGAGAAACTCCAGCGAAACGTCGGGATAGAATTTATGCATATGTTTTTATTTGTATAATCCAAAAAAATTAGAACATAAAGCCCAACAAAATTATAAACAAATATTATATTAAATAACTGGTCACATTAAAATCTATTAATTTCAATTGCGTGAAGGTTATATTGTGTTTTTTTTTATTGAAAGGATATTATATTTATTGTTCTTTGAAGAAAACAATTTAAGGTGGTGGTTAACCGCTGGCAATTAATTTTTTTTTCTCTCTTTGTTATTACATTTGAGAAGAAGTGATTCGTGATAGAAATTTTGTAGATTTTTTTTTTATCGGTGAAAATTTAAATTGAGTTTTTTTTATACAACATCAGGGGGGTTTGAAATTTAGTGTTTCTTGTTTTTCTTAGTACCTTTAGAAAACTTTAAAGTGAAGATTTTTTTTATGAATCAGTAAGAATTGTCAAGTTTTTTTTTAAATTTTAATAATTATTTTTCTGGTTTTTTCGTTTGTGTTATTAATTAGTTTTTTTTTGAATAAATATGAATATAGAAAGATTAGCTCAGGACGAACTGGCCTATGATATGATATCCTCTTATCTGTCCCAAAACATTTGTGCTTAACTGCCTCTTTCTTATCTACTGTAGGCATCGTATGATCATCTAATGCTTGCGGTAAATGGATAAGGGCAGCTCAGTTTGTCCTATTGTGCTGAATGTTTAAATTGATTTTTTATATGCAAATTGTCTTATGGGCATAACAACTAAGACAGTTTGTTTATTACAGAGATTAATTTGGATTTTCACTGCATGGTTCGACTTAGTTAGAATTGTGTTTTTTGTGTAAGTAGTTTTAAATGGTAAGTGATTTTCGTGTCGTATATTCTAATGTTCGCGGCCTAAGAAAGAATCTCTTTCACGTGTACGTCTACACTGTTCAATACAGGGCAGCTGTTTTGGCATTAAGTGAAACCCAGATTTGGAGTAATTACTGATTTATCAGAATTTGCTCTACATGGGTATAGCTTGGTGCCATTACTATTTTCCCATCATGGTCTCGTGGTCTATGTTAGGAATGATATTGCTTGCCAGAACCTTCCCCAATATGGGAAATGTTCCAACACGGACTTTAACTTCTTATGGCTCAAATTCACTGTCCGCAAGCATGTCATTCATTATTGTTTTATTTACAGGGGTCCAAATCTTGACAGTAATTCGACTTGAAACGAGTTTGATGCGTTGTCTGATTCCATCTCAAAAATTGTTTCCCTTTGTCCTCGCACTGAAATCAATCGTTATTGCGGGCGATTTCAATGTACAAAATTCCAATTGGCTCCGCTATTCTGGTCAGACAACACCCGAAGGAAGGTATGTCGAGCTCTTTGCCGGGTTACATCACCTTACTCAACTGATCGATGTGCCAACGCGTATACTGGATGTTGCAGGGCAAGCCGCCTATACTCTTGACTTGTTTCTTACTTCTCACCCTGATAAATATACCATTAGTGTAACTTCTCTTTTTGACACTTCAGACCATTGTGTCATTTCAGCTAATTTCTCATCCTCCACCCATTCAGTTAAAGAAAAACTTCCCACCAGGACCGTTTGGCAATACTAGAAAGCCAACTGGGACGGCCTGAATATTTTTTTCCGAAACTTTAACTGGTCACTATGCTTACTCGATAGTGACATTGATGCCAGTGCTGAAATGATCACAAATGTGATTCTTCTAGGGGTGCGTGCTTTTATTCCTAACAGAGTAAAAAGCATCAAGCCTAAAGAAAAGTCTTGGTTTAATTCTGAGTGTAAAGAAGCTACCAGGATCAAAGAAGTAAGTTTCCGATCTTACAAAGCCGATCGGTAATAGCACAAACATGAAAGGAACTCATGTAACTTCGTTATTGAAAGAGTTAAATTTTTGCACGACCAAAAATAACGGCAAAAAATTCTGCAGGGTCCCAAAGGCAGTAAAATTTTTGGTCATTTGTAAAAAAATATTAAAAACTCCTCGACATCGTCGGTTCCAATGCTCATCGACAATAACAAACCAATTGTTTACTCTTCAGAGAAGGCGAACTTGCTCGCCGCCCATTTCGCTGCCATCTCCACGCTGCCTCACGGCAAAGTTGCCCCTCCTGTACTTGAGAATGTAAATTTTTCCATGAGACAGTTTTTTTTCTGCACTCGTACAGTAGCAAGAGTTCTCAAAGATCTCGATATACACAAATCCTCTGGCCCGGATGGTATACCCCCGATTTTTTAGAAGAGGTGTTCTTCCACACTGGCAAAGCCACTGCGTAAGCATTTCCATCGCTCCTACTCTTCTGGAATCTTTCCTAGAAGATGGAAAACAGCATTTGTCCAGCCTGTCCCTAAGAAAGGTGACCCATCCTCCCCCTCCTCCTACCGACCCATAGCACTGACATCCCTTCTTTCTGAGGTCATGGGAACGCTGATTAACCGTCAGCTTAAGAAATATCTCCAAGATTGAAAGCTTATCCATGACCATAAGTATGGCTTCCGCAGCAACCGTTCCACTGGTGATCTGATGGCATATCTCACCGAATAGTGGAACAAATCTTTACATCGCTTTGGTGAAAGTAAGATTATTGCTCTTGATATCTCCAAGGCATTTGATAGAGTTTGGCATGAAGCTCTCTTATCGAAAATGCGTGTTTTGGGATCGATAATACTCTTGTTCTTTGGATGAGAAGCTATCTTCTGGACCGTTCAATAAAAGTTGTATTGGACGGATTCAAGTCTGATTCCCACAAAATAGATGCTGGTGTGCCCCAGGGCTATGTTCTGTATCCGACTCTTTTCCTCATTTTCATAAATGATCTTCTCTCTGTTACTTCTAATTCACTTAACTGTTTTGCTGACGACTCTACTTTCAGCTTTTCATATTTGTTCGATAATTCACATACTTCGCCTTCAGACGTACAATTGCAACGGTACCGTATGTCAAGCTCATTAAAGTTCGATTAATACAGCATTGTCAAATGGGGTAATAGGAATCGTGCGGAGTTTAATGCTTCAAAAACTCAATGCTGTCTTCTGTCGTTAAAGAAGTATTTTTCCCCATCTGATCTGGCTACAATTTATAAAGCGTTTATACGCCCTAAACTCGAGTATAACTCCCACCTCTGGGCAGGTGTTTCACATACATCGCTTCACCTGCTTGATAGAATACAAAATAGAGCGTTAAGATTGATAGGAAATAGAACTGCCGCTGAAACAATTGCCCCTCTCGAACACCGACGCAATGTTTCATGTCTTTCCTTATTTTATCGTTTCTTTCACGAAAAATGTTCACTCGAAGTAACCAATTGCATTCCTCCCCTTAAAAGTTTCTCCCGTAATACTCGTCTCTCAAGGAATGCTCTTTAGTTCACCCTTGAGCCAAATTTCGGACGTACCGTGAAATAAAAGGATTCTTTTTTTAGTCGAACGACACGAATTTGGAATAGTTTACCCGGCGAGATTTTCCCTTGCCATTTTGATCTGCTAACATTCAAAACCAATGTTGATCCGTACCTCCTATCTCTCCCCTCCCTGCCTTTCTAATGCCCACGAAGTGTGTTCTACATTAAAAGGGAAACAAATAATCCCTTATGCGCGCTTTCATTATAAAAAAAAAACAGTTTATTGGCAGATTCCAATGAAGGAAGCATTGCGTAAGTACACAGCCTTTACCGTGCCAGGGCGGTAAAAGAGTGGACTCAAGAATGTTAGGAAAGTTTTAGGAAAGCCAAAGAATGTTTGGTTATGGCAACGATTCTGACATGTCCAGATTTATCTCGGCCGTTTGTTGTCGAAACAAACGTGTCAGATTTTGGTATCGGGCCGCAGTACGCACTCACTAGTCTTACTTAGCACCCAAGGATCCGCAGGGTAGGTTAGCTCGTTGGACCATTCGGATCCAGCAATTTGATTTCAAGATTATCCATCGAAAGAGCAAAGAACATGTCGTTTCGGACATGTTGTCGCAAGGAGTACCCGAAGTAGACCCCTGGGTAAATTTTACCGCAACAAAAACTACCCTTCCGTTGTTTTTTCTCCTTCTTACTTGCGATTATAGGGACTATAAGGCAAGTTTAGGATTCGTGATTATAATAAAAATTGAGATAACAATCAAACATGAGATTGCGATCATAGAGAAGTTTAAAAAAGTGATCGACAAAAAATTTCTGTCTGTCTGTCTGTCTGTATGTATAACGAGCTGCAGCCTAAACGGTTTAAGCGATTATCTTCAAATTTGGTGTGTGCAATTCTTTTGGCAAAAGGGAAATGGAAAATTTATTTTTAGGCCTACAAACAACGGTTACTGCAATGTGACCTTTTAGGAAAAGCTTATTTTTCTCCAAAACGGCTCCAACGATTTTGATGAAAATTTTTGAAAATTTTTTTTGTTCATATTTGATCAGAACCAAATTTACGGTAAAAGTCTATTAACGGTACCTTTCATTTATCGGTTTTATTAATTTTGAGCTTTCTCGGTAACGGCTCTTTGAATTACTGTCAAATTTCAAATATGAGAAGATCTAGATTGCCAAATTAATTCTGCATATCAACATTTTGAATAACTTTTTTTTTCTAATTAAAACTAATTTTTGAATTTATTTGTTTTTGAAAAATCAATATTTTTAAAACTAATCAAAAAAAAATATTTTAAATTTTATAATCACATGTATATTAATAAACTCTAAAAAATTGCATACCAAAATTTCAAAAAAAATATTTTCTTTAAAAAACTAAAAATAAAAAACACGATTTTATCAAAGACGTGTGGTAGCGTACTTCATTTTTATTAAAAACCGTTAAGTATTGTGGTTATGATACTTTTCATAAGTTCAAACTATGTCATTTGCAAATGTTACTTGTTTCTGTCAAAGATCTTGCTTTCCAATGTAATTAGCCACATAAGAGCAAGTACGTGCGACCCAGTCGTGCCCATTTTTTTATATTCACGAATCCTTAACTTATCTTATAGTCCCTATAATCGCAAGTTAAAAATAAATATTTAAAATGTTGGTATGGAAAAATAATTTGGCTACTGAGATCTTTTCAAATATAAATTTTGACAGAAATCCAATAAGCCGTTACTAAGGAAGTCGAAAATAAAAAAAAACGTAATATGAAAGGTACCATTAATAGAATTTTCCTAAAAAATGGATGTATGTATGTACGGGTGGCTGATGAAGAAACTTAAATAATTTTTTTTTTGCATTGTATGGAATTAATTTTTCTTTTATTCACGTTAAAGCTCATTCAATTTTATTAAGTATAGCTTAATTTATTTTAAAAATAATGAATGATCCCCCTGCTCGTTGATGCATGTGCAGCATCAAAGCAAAAAGTTGTTCATTATGCTAGATGCACACGAGGCAACCGTTGCAGCAACGTGTTGCAGCAACGTATTTCCTTTGTTCACTACACACAAGGCAATCGCTGCCGCAACCATAGTTCTGTGTGTAGCTGTGATAGAGTAAGGACGAAAATAAAGTTGAAGTTGAATTGAAGAAGACGTCCCATAACTCTCTTAAATTTTTATATTCATTAATAAAATTAATATAATTTTCATTGTTTGAAGTTGCCATTTTCTTTTTGTTATTTTTAACATGCGATTATAGGGACTATAAGGCAAGTTTAGGATTTGTGAATATTAAAAAAAATTGAGATAATAATGAAACATGATATTACGATCATAGAAAAGTCTAAAAAAGTGATCGACAATAAATGTCTGTATGTCAGTATGTATAACGAATTGCAGCCTAAACGGCTTAAGCGATCATTTTCGTATTCGGTGTGTGTGATTCTTTTGGCATTCCCCAGAAAAGAAATAGAAATTTTATTTGTAGGTCTAAAAATAACGGTACCTGCCATATGACCGTTTAGGGAAAGCTTATTTTTCTCGAAAACGGCTCTAACGATTTTGATGAAAATTTTTGAGAGCTTTTTTATTGGTATTGGCTATCACCTGATTGGAACCAAATTTATGGGAAAAGTCTATTAACGGTACCTTTAGATTTAGATTTCTGTCAAATTTTATATTTGAAAAGATTTAGGGAACCCAATTTATTCTGCATATCAAAATTTTCAATAATTTTTTTTTAAATAAAATTAATTTTTGAATTATTTTGAAAAATCAATATTTTTAAAACTAAAAAATGGATGTATGTATGTACGGGTGGCTGATGAAGAAACTTAAATAATTTTTTTTTTGCATTGTATGGAATTAATTTTTCTTTTATTCACGTTAAAGCTCATTCAATTTTATTAAGTATAGCTTAATTTATTTTAAAAATAATGAATGATCCCCCTGCTCGTTGATGCATGTGCAGCATCTAAGCAAAAAGTTGTTCATTATGCTAGATGCACACGAGGCAACCGTTGCAGCAACGTGTTGCAGCAACGTATTTCCTTTGTTCACTACAAACAAGGCAATCGCTGCCGCAACCATAGTTCTGTGTGTAGCTGTGATAGAGTAAGGACGAAAATAAAGTTGAAGTTGAATTGAAGAAGACGTCCCATAACTCTCTTAAATTTTTATATTCATTAATAAAATTAATATAATTTTCATTGTTTGAAGTTGCCATTTTCTTTTTGTTATTTTTAACATGCGATTATAGGGACTATAAGGCAAGTTTAGGATTTGTGAATATTAAAAAAAATTGAGATAATAATGAAACATGATATTACGATCATAGAAAAGTCTAAAAAAGTGATCGACAATAAATGTCTGTATGTCAGTATGTATAACGAATTGCAGCCTAAACGGCTTAAGCGATCATTTTCGTATTCGGTGTGTGTGATTCTTTTGGCATTCCCCAGAGGGGAAATAGAAATTTTATTTGTAGGTCTAAAAATAACGGTACCTGCCATATGACCGTTTAGGGAAAGCTTATTTTTCTCGAAAACGGCTCTAACGATTTTGATGAAAATTTTTGAGAGCTTTTTTATTGGTATTGGCTATCACCTGATTGGAACCAAATTTATGGGAAAAGTCTATTAACGGTACCTTTAGATTTAGATTTCTGTCAAATTTTATATTTGAAAAGATTTAGGGAACCCAATTTATTCTGCATATCAAAATTTTCAATAATTTTTTTTTAAATAAAATTAATTTTTGAATTATTTTGAAAAATCAATATTTTTAAAACTAAAAAATGGATGTATGTATGTACGGGTGGCTGATGAAGAAACTTAAATAATTTTTTTTTTGCATTGTATGGAATTAATTTTTCTTTTATTCACGTTAAAGCTCATTCAATTTTATTAAGTATAGCTTAATTTATTTTAAAAATAATGAATGATCCCCCTGCTCGTTGATGCATGTGCAGCATCTAAGCAAAAAGTTGTTCATTATGCTAGATACACACGAGGCAACCGTTGCAGCAACGTGTTGCAGCAACGTATTTCCTTTGTTCACTACACACAAGGCAATCGCTGCCGCAACCATAGTTCTGTGTGTAGCTGTGATAGAGTAAGGACGAAAATAAAGTTGAAGTTGAATTGAAGAAGACGTCCCATAACTCTCTCAAATTTTTATATTCATTAATAAAATGAATATAATTTTCATTGTTTGAAGTTGCCATTTTCTTTTTGTTATTTTTAACATGCGATTATAGGGACTATAAGGCAAGTTTAGGATTTGTGAATATAAAAAAAATTGAGATAATAATGAAACATGATATTACGATCATAGAAAAGTCTAAAAAAGTGATCGACAATAAATGTCTGTCTGTCAGTATGTATAACGAATTGCAGCCTAAACGGCTTAAGCGATCATTTTCGTATTCGGTGTGTGTGATTCTTTTGGCATTCCCCAGAGGGGAAATAGAAATTTTATTTGTAGGTCTAAAATAACGGTACCTGCCATATGACCGTTTAGGGAAAGCTTATTTTTCTCGAAAACGGCTCTAACGATTTTGATGAAAATTTTTGAGAGCTTTTTTATTGGTATTGGCTATCACCTGATTGGAACCAAATTTATGGGAAAAGTCTATTTACGGTACCTTTAGATTTAGATTTCTGTCAAATTTTATATTTGAAAAGATTTAGGGAACCCAATTTATTCTGCATATCAAAATTTTCAATAATTTTTTTTTAAATAAAATTAATTTTTGAATTATTTTGAAAAATCAATATTTTTAAAACTAATAAAAAAAAATTATTTTAAATTTTATAATCGCATGAATATTAATATACTCTAAAAAACTGCGTACCGAAATTTAAAAACAAAATTTCTCGAGAAACTAAAAATAAAAAAACAGGATTTTATCAAAACCGGTCCTAAATTTTCGAAATACATTTTTCATAAATTCTTTGTTATTTAAGACGCGTGATGGCGTACTTCATTTATGCTAAAAACCGTTAAGTATGGTGGTATTGATACTTTTTATAAGTTCAAACTGTGTTATTTTCAACGTAAATGTTACATTGTTTCTGTCAAAGATCTTGCTTTCCAATGTAATAAGAGCAAATACGTGCGACCCAGTGATGCCCATTTTTTCACTCCGCATGAACCGTCTTATACGCTTTTTCCGACGACCTGAACGAATAAATGCAGTAATAATGATACACACGAAGCAACGGTTGCAGCAACCGACCGAAAATATCAAAAAATATAAAATAAAAAATTAAAAAAAAATTCAGGCAACGGTTGCAGCAACACGAAAACCAGTGGGCAACACAGCTATACACGAAGCAAGGGTTGCTTCAACTTGGCTGAGTTGCTGCAACGGTTGCCTCGTATTGGTTCAGCTTGGAGAGTTGATACAGGAATAGCCGCAATTGTTTCTCGAATGGATTGCTTTAGTTCATACAAATTTGTCGGTTATGCTTTGCAGACTTTCTGTTTGCAATAACCCCACAAGAAAAAGTCAGGTGCATTAAGGTCATGTGACCTGGGGGGCCAACGGAATGTGGAGTTTCTGGATATCAGCTTACTGGAAATTTTTCGTCGCAATTCTGTCATAACAAGCCGGGCTATGTAAGGAGTTGCACCATCTTGCTGAAACCACAACGATTTGAAAGAAATTCTTGGTACATAAAATCTTTCATTTGCGATTGATCTAGCTTGATCAAAACGTATAAAGTGATCTTCGTTGTAGGCCTGATGTTCACATATTGCCGATTTTGTGACAGCGTTGTTTTGGATAGCTTTGATATGTTCCTTTAAACGCGTTTTAATACCTCTTTTCGTTTTACCAATATAAAAAGACCCACAGCTACAGGCAACAGAGTTATCACCAGGATTTTGGAGTGGAATTTTATCCTTAGGCGATCTTAAAAATTGACGAACCTTAGTTGGCGGCTTAAAGCTGGTTTTAACATCATATTTTTGTAAGATTCGCCCAATTCCAACCGTTATGCCTTTGATATAGGGTAAAAAGGCCCTTTTTCCAATGCTGGACGTAGCGAATGTTTCTGTGAGCTGGGTTTGGGTTTTCAGGTTCTCTGTTTGGAGTTGTAGCCATTCTTTTTAAGTGCAATGTCTATATCCTTCCACTCTTGCTTGAAGTATTCGGGGTCACAAATTTTGTGAGCACGGTTCACAAGAGCCTATACAACCAATGTCAAGTTGGCTGGGTGATGATGTGATGTAGCATGTAGCATACGGACAGATATTTACATCCATTGCCAATCTAAAATCTGGTGAAATACATAAACTCTTTAGAGAATTGGCAAAGCACAAGTTGGTGTTATATAAACATGAACGTGGAAAGAAATGTAACTTGTTTCGATTCAAAATGAAAAAAAAATTAATATGAGCGATCTACTTTCAGATAACTTCCGTTTAACCAACACTGTTTATGATTACGGCAAACAAAATGAAAAATCAATATTTTTAAAACTAATAAAAAAAATTATTTTAAATTTTATAATCGCATGTTAATATACTCTAAAAAACTGCGTACCGAAATTTAAAAAAAAAAAAATTCTCAAGAAACTAAAAATAAAAAACAGGATTTTATCAAAACCGGTCCTAAATTTTCGAAATAAATTTTTCATAAATTCTTTGTTATTTAAGACGCGTGATGGCGTACTTCATTTATGCTAAAAACCGTTAAGTATGGTGGTATTGATACTTTTTATAAGTTCAAACTGTGTTATTTTCAACGTAAATGTTACAATGTTTCTGTCAAAGACCTTGCTTTCCAATGTAATAAGAGCAAGTACGTGCGACCCAGTCATGCCCATTTTTTCACTCCGCATGAACCGTCTTATACGCTTTTTCCGACGACCTGAACAAATAAATGCAGTAAGCAATGATACACACGAAGCAACGGTTGCAGCAACCGACCGAAAATATCAAAAAATATAAAATAAAAAAAAATATAAAATAAAAAATAAAAAATAAAAAAAAAAATTCAGGCAACGGTTGCAGCAACACGAAAATCAGTGGGCAACACAGCTATACACGAAGCAAGGGTTGCTTCAACTTGGCTGAGTTGCTGCAACGGTTGCCTCTTGGAGAGTTGATACAGGAATAGCCTCAATTGTTTGTCGAATGGATTGCTTTAGTTCATTCAAATTTTTTCGGTTTTGCTTTGTAGACTTCCTGTTTGCAATAACCCAACAAGAAAAAAGTCAGGTGCATTAAGGTCATGTGACCTGGGAGCCAACGGAATGTGGAGTTTCTGGATATCAGCTTACTGGAAAATTTTCGTCGCAATTCTGTCATAACAAGCCGGGCTATGTAAGGAGTTGCACCATCTTGCTTAAACCACACCGAGTTGAAAGAAATTCTCATTCGGCGTAGTTTTGGATAGAAAAACTCTCTCAACAGGCTCAAGTAACGGTCTCCAGTAACCGTAACGGTGTGACCGTTTTCTTCGAAAAAGTAGGGCCGACAAAGCAGCGTGATGAAACTGCACACCACACTGTGACACGAAGAGGATGCAATTCCGTCTCATGGAGTATCTTTGGGTTGGAAGCACTCCATGTTCGACAATTTTATTTGTTTATGATGCCGTTTAAATCGAAATGGGTCTCGTCAGACATATAAAGACAGTTCAACATGTTTCCGTCCTCCTCCACCATTTGAAGAATCTTCTGGCAAAATTCCAAGCGAATCGACAAGTCTGCTGTGTTCAGTTTGTTGGCCATTTGAATTTTATATGGGAGTAGGTCCAAATCATTTTGCTTAATTGACTGCAATGACTGTATGCTTCTACCAATTTGAGCAGATGAGCTTCTTGTCGAAACTCTTGGATTATTTTGTATGGCAGCAGCTACTGCAGTGATTGTTTCCTCCGTCCCAACTGAAGGGTTTCGATGGTAAGGTCTTCTTTCGATGGTCCCATGCTCGGCAAAATTGTTAACAAGTTTCATTACGGTCCATCTGCTCGGAGGATTGACACCAAACGCGCCCCTATACTCTCTTTGAACCGAAACTACGGACTCCAGTGGCTGATAGCGGCGGATAATCCAAATTCTTGTTTCAGTGTCCCAGTAATCCAATTTTGTTAAATCTAAAAATCAATATGCAAAACATAAAATATTAACAGATTCATTAAATAGAAAAAAGTTATTAATTTTTTTTTTTTGTAGCGGCTTTCATCAACTACCCGTATGTAAGTATGTCCGGTATGGACTCCTATACCGCACAACGGATTTTTATGAAACTTTCAGTTTAAATATAGTTTACTCCAGGCATGGTTCCTTTAAAGGTTTGGCTGATCCACCCGGCGTTTCTCGGGTATAACAAACATTTGCTCGATCCCGACAATAGCGCAACTTTTCGGTTCCAACTGTAACTAAACTTCATATATAAAAATTAATGTAATGTATGTATGTCCAAATGTCCAGTATGGACCCCTAAACCACCCAACGGATTTTTATGAATTTTTCAGCGTAAATATATTTTTGTCAGGATGGTTGCTGTGAAGGTTTGGTGGCGCTAAGCATTAGGATAATATAAAGAAATTTAATCTCACTTTTCTACCTGGGCGTAGCAGGTAGCAACAAGCACCGGGTTACCGGGAACCCCTAGTAATATTATATTTTTGAAATATAATTGACAATTTTTATCGGAATTATTACATATAGATAACGAATTTTTTTAAATAATATTTAGAACATTTTATTTTTAGAAAGTGATGACGTGAGAGATGGAAAAGTAAAATGAGGGGAATGGGGTAGAATAATAGCAAAAAATATAGAATTACCAAGAAGTCGCATCTCATATAAATTTTTTTACTAACATTTTTTTTTGTATGGCGGTCTTAGATTTTACTTTCGAAGAGATTTTCCATTCCCACTCTCAGAGCTTCCATAAAATAGTCCAATAATAAACCACACACAGTGACAAAGCCAAACACAGCTTATCCCTTTACCTTTTGGCTACATTATAAAATGTTCAGCTTAATTCATTTCGGTCGTTCGGTCGTCAGTGTGGTATGTGGTGAGGGCGTGGCGAGGGTGAGGGAGATACTAACAAAGAAAACTTATAAGCACATGCCGTGTATGTGTATTATGTATATCCTGTACTCGGTGACGGTGGACAACGATAGAGATCGACAAAGATTGTTTTATTTTTGTATTTTCATTTCATTCGCTTCGCTTCTCGTTATCGTTATCGTTGATGTTGATAGTTGATGCACAAGTAGCTACAGGTGGTATTTGATTTGCGTTTTTTTATTTTGTTGTTTTTACTTGCGATTATAGGGACTATAAGGCAAGTTTAGCATTCGTGAATATAATAAAATGAAATAACAATAAAACATGACATCATAGAGAAGTCTAAAAAAGTGATCGACAAAAAATGTCTGTCAGTATGTATAACGAGCTGTAGCCGAAAACGATTATCTTCAAATTTAGGGTGTGTGGTTCTTTCGGCATTCCCAGAGGGGAAATGGAAATTTTGTCTTTAGGCCTAAAAAAGCCGTACTTGGAATATGACCATTTAGGAAAAACTTAATTTTCTCGATGGTTTTTAATACTTTTTTTAAGCTCAAACTGTGTTATTTTCAACGCAAATATTACTTTTTACTTGTTCGACAGCAAAGATCTTGCTTTTCAATGTCATTAGGTACATAAAAGCAAGTACGTGTCTTTTATTGTTGCGGCTGCAAAATATTGGCGAAGTTGAGGGCAACCGTGGTCTCATCAACTACTTGTGTACCTAGTCAAATTGAAAATGAAATAAAATCGAGAAGAAGTCTCACCTGGGCTTTTTCCTACTACTCTACTATTATCGCGCGGGATTCAATGTGTGAATAAATTTACCAAAACTATTCTGATAGATAGAGAGAAGAGCTTTACTTTTAAATCATTTTCAACTTCTATAAAACCTAACCTTACTCTTAGACCCATTTTGCACATTAATAAATTTACGTTGTTAAATCAAATTAAATTAAAATTACGTTACGTTAAATTTGATTGAGTGATGTAGGTAAGAGTCCACCTGACTCATTAATTTTAAGGCTTTATTCTCACTTCAGAAACATTGTGCTGGAACTCGAACACCTGCGTTTGTTGCTTTTGCAAAAAATGACTAGGTACACAAGTAGTTGATGAGACCACGGTTGCCCTCAACTTCGCCAATATTTTGCAGCCGCAACAATAAAAGACACGTACTTGCTTTTATGTACCTAATGACATTGAAAAGCAAGATCTTTGCTGTCGAACAAGTAAAAAGTAATATTTGCGTTGAAAATAACACAGTTTGAGCTTAAAAAAAGTATTAAAAACCATCGAGAAAATTAAGTTTTTCCTAAATGGTCATATTCCAAGTACGGCTTTTTTAGGCCTAAAGACAAAATTTCCATTTCCCCTCTGGGAATGCCGAAAGAACCACACACCCTAAATTTGAAGATAATCGTTTTCGGCTACAGCTCGTTATACATACTGATCGACAAAAAATGTCTGTCAGTATGTATAACGAGCTGTAGCCGAAAACGATTATCTTCAAATTTAGGGTGTGTGGTTCTTTCGGCATTCCCAGAGGGGAAATGGAAATTTTGTCTTTAGGCCTAAAAAAGCCGTACTTGGAATATGACCATTTAGGAAAAACTTAATTTTCTCGATGGTTTTTAATACTTTTTTTAAGCTCAAACTGTGTTATTTTCAACGCAAATATTACTTTTTACTTGTTCGACAGCAAAGATCTTGCTTTTCAATGTCATTAGGTACATAAAAGCAAGTACGTGTCTTTTATTGTTGCGGCTGCAAAATATTGGCGAAGTTGAGGGCAACCGTGGTCTCATCAACTACTTGTGTACCTAGTCATTTTTTGCAAAAGCAACAAACGCAGGTGTTCGAGTTCCAGCACAATGTTTCTGAAGTGAGAATAAAGCCTTAAAATTAATGAGTCAGGTGGACTCTTACCTACATCACTCAATCAAATTTAACGTAACGTAATTTTAATTTAATTTGATTTAACAACGTAAATTTATTAATGTGCAAAATGGGTCTAAGAGTAAGGTTAGGTTTTATAGAAGTTGAAAATGATTTAAAAGTAAAGCTCTTCTCTCTATCTATCAGAATAGTTTTGGTAAATTTATTCACACATTGAATCCCGCGCGATAATAGTAGAGTAGTAGGAAAAAGCCCAGGTGAGACTTCTTCTCGATTTTATTTCATTTTCAATTTTTCTCAAAAATAGTTAGTTGAGAAGGGTTCTGAACTCGTCCATTATGTTTTGGCAACTTTTGGAAACACATCCAACACTTGTGGAAACCTTGTTTGTGTGCGCGAGAGTAAAGTTTCGTTAGATCTCACAATGGTGGCTCTCTTGGTTAGCGTCGAGCTTCCAGGAAGTCAGAATACCGTGTTGATGATATCGAAAACGAATGGTTGTATTGAATGTATGAGTGAATGACTGAAATGGACGAGGGAGGCAGGTGTTAGTGGAAAACCAGCTTAGAGGACACTCTTGTGAGAGTCTTAGAAGCGAAGACAGAATTTTAAAAAGAAATCGAGAAGAATACATCTTTTTGCTATTAAATTTGGGATCGAGGATTTTTGAGACTGAAGTTAGGTTTCGGGACATGAAAAGTTTAAAAAGGAGAAAATGAGACAGGAGATAAAATCATTACAGAAAGATAAGTAATTTGTGTTCCATTTTGAATATAAATATATATACATATTTGTTAATCCAAAATATATAAATATTTATACTCAACCTATCTGTGTACGAGATTCCCACATAATTTTTGGGACGCGCTTTATTTATGTTAAAGACCCATTTTTCTTTGGTTATAATTGCTTTTTATCTAAATTCAATTGCATTTCCTTTCTAAAATTACCTCGGTATCAAACGGCCATATTAAATTGTACAAACCATTTATTAGAAAACATATTTGGGTTTTAATCCAGGGGTCTTCTATCCCATGGTTTCCCAAAATAAAATAAGTATTTAAACTAAACTCTCTTTCTTTTACTTTAAATATCGGCTCTTTATATTCTATATTTAGTTTAGGAATTTTTTAATTCGGTTTCAAAAAAAAAAATTCTGGCGCCCATTTTTATCTGCACCTTACTGTGTAACAATATATGTTCTTCTTTTGATAAACTATTTTGTTTCGATAAACCCATCTCATGGAATAAATATATTATAAAGAGGAAAATCTTTCGTACGTTCCACACCTCAACACCCTCAATTTTCGTTGCTGCTTTGGTATGTCAGTCATTGTGTTTCGCTATCTCTTTTGTATGTCATTCATTGTTCGCGTAAAGCAACAAAAAAAACATGTGGTGAGTTTTTTTCATTTTGTTCTTGTTGACAACAACTGTCAGTAAATTGTTTGTTTGCAGAAAAAAGTGAAAATATTAAAATTAAATTACAAATTTCTACAACTCAATTAAAACCAATCCACAAAAAAATATTTAAAAAATGGAAAATAATATCCATTTTAACGTAACAACATCAGAATGCAAAAGCCCTGAGTGCAGGTGAATCCACAACTCATTGAACACTCAACAACCAAAACAATTATTGTTCCGCTGAAATAAACGATAATGAAATTTTTTCCATCACCACAAACACAACACCCCTTGCTAATGATAGAAATGGACCAGAGCCGCAAGCAATTAGAAATACCAGATAAACAACTGTTGGAAGGTAATGTTATTGTTTCGGCTGCTGTTCCAAAAGACAACCAGACAATACAAATGTAGCCGCCGCAGTTGCTGCCGACCAAGATGACGAAGACGATGCAAACTACAAAACTGACCAGAGTGATGATAACACATCGGACGACTCTGATTTCTCCGAGGTATCAGGCAAAGAATGAAAGCCAAGAAGCAGCAACAAAACCCATCAATTGGGTACAAAAACAAAAAATTCGGGTGCGAATCCCTGAGATCTATTATCACAGATTCTGCCGAAAAGAGCCGTAAGTAGTTAGTTTCAAGCTTCTTTTATTTCTTTTGTTTTTATTGAAGCCTAATCTAGATTGAAATGGTATGGTAATGAAAATCCACTTACTGGTTCCAGGCTTACTATATTTTACTGCCAATCTAAAATCTGATGGAATACATAAACTCCTTAGAGAATTGGCAAAGCACAATTTGGTGTTATATTATAAACATGAACGTGGAAAGAAATGTAACTTGTTTCGATTCAAAATGAAAAAAAAAATTGTTATATGAGCGATCTACTTTCAGATAACGCCTTCCGTCTAACCAACACTGGTTATGATTACGGCAAACCAAATGAAAAATCAATATTTTTAAAACTAATAAAAAAAAATTATTTTAAATTTTATAATCGCATGAATATTAATATACTCTAAAAAACTGCGTACAGAAATTAAAAAAAAAATTCTCAAGAAACTAAAAATAAAAAACAGGATTTTATCAAAACCGGTCCTAAATTTTCGAAATAAATTTTTCATAAATTCTTTGTTATTTAAGACGCGTGATGGTGTACTTCATTTATGCTAAAAACCGTTAAGTATGGTATGGTATGGTACTTTTTATAAGTTCAAACTGTGTTATTTTCAACGTAAATGTTACATTGTTTCTGTCAAAGATCTTGCTTTCCAATGTAATAAGAGCAAGTACGTGCGACCCAGTCATGCCCATTTTTTCACTCCGCATGAACCGTCTTATACGCTTTTTCCGACGACCTGAACGAATAAATGCAGTAAGCAATGATACACACGAAGCAACGGTTGCAGCAACCGACCGAAAATATCAAAAAATATAAAATAAAAAAAAATATAAAATAAAAAATAAAAAATAAAAAAAAAAATTCAGGCAACGGTTGCAGCAACACGAAAATCAGTGGGCAACACAGCTATACACGAAGCAAGGGTTGCTTCAACTTGGCTGAGTTGCTCGTGTTGCCTCGTGTTGGTTCAGCTTGGAGAGTTGATACAGGAATAGCCTCAATTGTTTCTCGAATGGATTGCTTTAGTTCATTAAAATTTGTCGGTTTTGCTTTGTAGACTTCCTGTTTGCAATAACCCCACAAGAAAAAGTCAGGTGCATTAAGGTCATGTGACCTGGGGGCCAACGGAATATAGAGTTTCTGGATATCAGCTTACTGGAAATTTTTCGTCGCAATTCTGTCATAACAAGCCGGGCTATGTAAGGAGTTGCACCATCTAGCTGACACCACACCGAGTTGAAAGAAATTCTCATTCGGCGTAGTTTTGGATAGAAAAACTCTCACAACAGGCTCAAGTAACGGTCTCCAGTAACCGTAACGGTGTGACCGTTTTCTTCGAAAAAGTAGGGCCGACAAAGCAGCGTGATGAAACTGCACATCACACTGTGACACGAAGTGGATGCAATTCCTGATAGCGGCGGATAATCCAAATTCTTGTTTCAGTGTCCCAGTAATCCAATTTTGTTAAATCTAAAAATCAATATGCAAAACACAAAATATTAACAGATTCATTAAATAGAAAAAAAGTTATAAATTTTTTTTTTGCTAGCGGCTTTCATCAACTACCCGTATGTAAGTATGTTCGGTATGGACTCCTATACCGCACAACGGATTTTTATGAAATATTCAGTTTAAATATAGTTTACTCCAGGCATGGTTCCTTTAAAGGTTTGGCTAACCCACCCGGCGTTTCTCGGGTATAACAAACATTTGCTCGATCCCGACAATAGCGCAACTTTTCGGTTCCAACTGTAACTAAACTTCATATATAAAAATTAATGTAATGTATGTATGTCCAAATGTCCAGTATGGACCCATAAACCACCCAACGGATTTTTATGAATTTTTCAGCGTAAATATAGTTTTTTCAGGATGGTTGCTGTGAAAGTTTGGTGGCGCTAAGAATTAGGATAATATAAGGAAATTTAATCTCACTTTTCTACCTGGGCGTAGCAGGTAGCAACACGCAGCGGGTTACCGGGAACCGCTAGTAATATTATATTTTTTGAAATATAATTGACAATTTTTATCGGAACTATTACATATAGATAACGAAATTTTTTAAATAATATTTAGAACATTTTATTTTTAGAAAGTGGCGACGTGAGAGATGGAAAAGTAAAATGAGGGGAATGGGGTTGAATAATAGCAAAGAATATAGAATTACCAAGAAGTCGCATCTCATATAAATTTTTTACTAACATTTTTTTTTGTATGGCGGTCTTAGATTTTACTTTCGAAGAGATTTTCCATTCCCACTCTCAGAGCTTCCATAAAATAGTCCAATAATAAACCACACACAGTGACAAAGCCAAACACAGCTTATCCCTTTACCTTTTGGCTACATTATAAAATGTTCAGCTTAATTCATTTCGGTCGTTCGGTCGTCAGTGTGGTATGTGGTGAGGGCGAGGCGAGGGTGAGGGAGATACTAACAAAGAAAACCTAATAAGCACATGTCGTGTATGTGTATTGTGTATATCCTGTACTCAGTGACGGTCGACAACGATAGAGATAGACAAAGATTGTTCTATTTTTGTATTTTCATTTCATTCGCTTGGCTTTTTTATCGTTATCGTTGATGTTGATAGTTGATGCACAAGTAGCTACAGGTGGTATTTGATTTGCGTTTTTTATTTAGTTGTTTTTATTTGCGATTATAGGGACTATAAGGCAAGTTTAGCATTCGTGAATATAATAAAATGAAATAACAATAAAACATGACATCATAGAGAAGTCTAAAAAAGTGATCGACAAAAAATGTCTGTCAGTATGTATAACGAGCTGTAGCCGAAAACGATTATCTTCAAATTTAGGGTGTGTGGTTCTTTCGGCATTCCCAGAGGGGAAATGGAAATTTTGTCTTTAGGCCTAAAAAAGCCGTACTTGGAATATGACCATTTAGGAAAAACTTAATTTTCTCGATGGTTTTTAATACTTTTTTTAAGCTCAAACTGTGTTATTTTCAACGCAAATATTACTTTTTACTTGTTCGACAGCAAAGATCTTGCTTTTCAATGTCATTAGGTACATAAAAGCAAGTACGTGTCTTTTATTGTTGCGGCTGCAAAATATTGGCGAAGTTGAGGGCAACCGTGGTCTCATCAACTACTTGTGTACCTAGTCATTTTTTGCAAAAGCAACAAACGCAGGTGTTCGAGTTCCAGCACAATGTTTCTGAAGTGAGAATAAAGCCTTAAAATTAATGAGTCAGGTGGACTCTTACCTACATCACTCAATCAAATTTAACGTAACGTAATTTTAATTTAATTTGATTTAACAACGTAAATTTATTAATGTGCAAAATGGGTCTAAGAGTAAGGTTAGGTTTTATAGAAGTTGAAAATTATTTAAAAGTAAAGCTCTTCTCTCTATCTATCAAAATAGTTTTGGTAAATTTATTCACACATTGAATCCCGCGCGATAATAGTAGAGTAGTAGGAAAAAGCCCAGTTGAGACTTCTTCTCGATTTTATTTTATTTTCAATTTTTCTCAAAAATAGTTAGTTGAGAAGGGTTCTGAACTCGTCCATTATGTTTTGGCAACTTTTGGAAACACATCCAACACTTGTGGAAACCTTGTTTGTGTGCGCGAGAGTAAAGTTTCGTTAGATCTCACAATGGTGGCTCTCTTGGTAAGCGTCGAGCTTCCAGGAAGTCAGAATGCCGTGTTGATGATATCGAAAACAAATGGTTGTATTGAATGTATGAGTGAATGACTGAAATGGACGAGGGAGGCAGGTGTTAGTGGAAAACCAGCTTAGAGGACACTCTTGTGAGAGCCTTAGAAGCGAAGACAGAATTTTAAAAAGAAATCGAGAAGAATACATCTTTTTGCTATTAAATTTGGGATCGAGGATTTTTAAAACTTAAGTTAGGTTTCGGGACATGAAAAGTTTAAAAAGGAGAAAATGAGACAGGAGATAAAATAATTACAGAAAGATAAGTAATTTGTGTTCCATTTTGAATATAAATATATATACATATTTGTTAATCCAAAATATATAAATATTTATACTCAACCTATCTGTGTACGAGATTCCCACATAATTTTCGGGACGCGCTTTATTTATGTTAAAGACCCATTATTCTTTTGTTATAATTGCAGGCAAAGAATGAAAGCCAGGAAGCAGCAACAAAACTTCTTTTATTCTTCTTTCTTTCTTTTATTTCTTTTGTTTTTATTGAAGTCTAATCTAGATTGAAATGGTATGGTAATGAAAATCCACTTACTGGTCCCAGGCTTACTATCTTTTATTGCCAATCTAAAATCTGATGGAATACATAAACTCCTTAGAGAATTGGCAAAGCACAAGTTGGTGTTATATTATAAACATGAACGTGGAAAGAAATGTAACTTGTTTCGATTCAAAATGAAAAAAATTTGTTATATGAGCGATCTACTTTCGGATAACGGCTTCCGTCTAACCAACACTGGTTATGATAACGGCAAACCAAATGAAAAATCAATATTTTTAAAACTAATAAAAAAAATTATTTTAAATTTTATAATCGCATATTAATATACTCTAAAAAACTGCGTACCGAAATTTAAAAAAAAAAATTTCTCAAGAAACTAAAAATAAAAACAGGATTTTATCAAAACCGGTCCTAAATTTTCGAAATACATTTTTCATAAATTCTTTGTTATTTAAGACGCGTGATGGCGTACTTCATTTATGCTAAAAACCGTTAAGTATGGTGGTGTTGATACATTTTATAAGTTCAAACTGTGTTATTTTCAACGTAAATGTTACATTGTTTCTGTCAAAGATCTTGCTTTCCAATGTAATAAGAGCAAGTACGTGCGACCCAGTCATGCCCATTTTTTCACTCCGCATGAACCGTCTTATACGCTTTTTCTGACGACCTGAACAAATAAATGCAGGTCGGTTGCTGCAACCGTTGCTTCTTGTGTATCATTGCTATACACACGAAGCAACGGTTGCAGCAACCGACCGAAAATATCAAAAAATATAAAATAAAAAAAAATATAAAATAAAAAATAAAAAAAAAATTTCAAGCAACGGTTGCAGCAACACGAAAATCAGTGGGCAACACAGCTATACACGAAGCAAGGGTTGCTTCAACTTGGCTGAGTTGCTGCAGCGGTTGCCTCGTGTTGGTTCAGCTTGGAGAGTTGATACAGGAATAGCCTCAATTGTTTGTCGAATGGATTGCTTTAGTTCATTCAAATTTGTCGGTTATGCTTTGTAGACTTCCTGTTTGCAATAACCCCACAAGAAAAAGTCAGGTGCATTAAGGTCATGTGACCTGGGGGCCAACGGAATGTGGAGTTTCTGGATATCAGCTTACTGGAAATTTTTCGTCGCAATTCTGTCATAACAAGCCGGGCTATGTAAGGAGTTGCACCATCTAGCTGACACCACACCGAGTTGAAAGAAATTCTCATTCGGCGTAGTTTTGGATAGAAAAACTCTCACAACAGGCTCAAGTAACGGTCTCCAGTAACCGTAACGGTGTGACCGTTTTCTTCGAAAAAGTAGGGCCGACAAAGCAGCGTGATGAAACTGCACACCACACTGTGACACGAAGTGGATGCAATTCCTGATAGCGGCGGATAATCCAAATTCTTGTTTCAGTGTCCCAGTAATCCAATTTTGTTAAATCTAAAAATCAATATGCAAAACATAAAATATTAACAGATTCATTAAATAGAAAAAAAATTATAAATTTTTTTTTTGCTAGCGGCTTTCATCAACTACCCGTATGTAAGTATGTCTGGTATGGACTCCTATACCGCACAACGGATTTTTATGAAATTTTCAGTTTAAATATAGTTTACTCCAGGCATGGTTCCTTTAAAGGTTTGGCTGACCCACCCGGCGTTTCTCGGGTATAACAAACATTTGCTCGATCCCGACAATAGCGCAACTTTTCGGTTCCAACTGTAACTAAACTTCATATATAAAAATTAATGTAATGTATGCATGTCCAAATGTCCAGTATGGACCCCTAAACCACCCAACGGATTTTTATGAATTTTTCAGCGTAAATATAGTTTTGTCAGGATGGTTGCTGTGGCGCTAAGAATTAGGATAATATAAAGAAATTTAATCTCACTTTTCTACCTGGGCGTAGCAGGTAGCAACACGCAGCGGGTTACCGGGAACCGCTAGTAATATTATATTTTTGAAATATAATTGACAATTTTTATCGGAACTATTACATATAGATAACGAATTTTTTTAAATAATATTTAGAACATTTTATTTTTAGAAAGTGGCGACGTGAGAGATGGAAAAGTAAAATGAGGGGAATGGGGTAGAATTATAGCAAAGAATATAGAATTACCAAGAAGTCGCATCTCATATAAATTTTTTTACTAACATTTTTTTTGTATGGCGGTCTTAGATTTTACTTTCGAAGAGATTTTCCATTCCCACTCTCAGAGCTTCCATAAAATAGTCCAATAATAAACCACACACAGTGACAAAGCCAAACACAGCTTATCCCTTTACCTTTTGGCTACATTATAAAATGTTCAGCTTAATTCATTTCGGTCGTTCGGTCGCCAGTGTGGTATGTGGTGATGGCGTGGCGAGGGTGAGGGAGATACTAACAAAGAAAACCTAATAAGCACACGTCGTGTATGTGTATTGTGTATATCCTGTACTCGGTGACGGTGGACGATAGAGATCGACAAAGATTGTTTTATTTTTGTATTTTCATTTCATTCGCTTGGCTTCTTTATCGTTATCGTTGATGTTGATAGTTGATGCACAAGTAGCTACAGCAGGTATTTGATTTGCGTTTTTTTATTTAGTTGTTTTTATTTGCGATTATAGGGACTATAAGGCAAGTTTAGCATTCGTGAATATAATAAAATGAAATAACAATAAAACATGACATCATAGAGAAGTCTAAAAAAGTGATCGACAAAAAATGTCTGTCAGTATGTATAACGAGCTGTAGCCGAAAACGATTATCTTCAAATTTAGTGTGTGTGGTTCTTTCGGCATTCCCAGAGGGGAAATGGAAATTTTGTTTTTAGGCCTAAAAAAAACGGTACTTGGAATATGACCATTTAGGAATAACTTAATTTTCTCGATGGTTTTTGATACTTTTTTTTAAGTTCAAACTGTGATATTTTCAACGCAAATATTACTTTTAACTTGTTTGACAGCAAAGATCTTGCTTTTCAATGTCATTAGGTACATAAAAGCAAGTACGTGTCTTTTATTGTTGCGGCTGCAAAATATTGGCGAAGTTGAGGGCAACCGTGGTCTCATCAACTACTTGTGTACCTAGTCATTTTTTTGCAAAAGCAACAAACGCAGGTGTTCGAGTTCCAGCACAATGTTTCTGAAGTGAGAATAAAGCCTTAAAATTAATGAGTCAGGTGGACTCTTACCTACATCACTCAATCAAATTTAACGTAACGTAATTTTAATTTAATTTGATTTAACAACGTAAATTTATTAATGTGCAAAATGGGTCTAAGAGTAAGGTTAGGTTTTATAGAAGTTGAAAATGATTTAAAAGTAAAGCTCTTCTCTCTATCTATCAAAATAGTTTTGGTAAATTTATTCACACATTGAATCCCGCGCGATAATAGTAGAGTAGTAGGAAAAAGCCCAGTTGAGACTTCTTCTCGATTTTATTTCATTTTCAATTTTTCTCAAAAATAGTTAGTTGAGAAGGGTTCTGAACTCGTCCATTATGTTTTGGCAACTTTTGGAAACACATCCAACACTTGTGGAAACCTTGTTTGTGTGCGCGAGAGTAAAGTTTCGTTAGATCTCACAATGGTGGCTCTCTTGGTTTGCGTCGAGCTTCCAGGAAGTCAGAATGTCGTGTTGATGATATCGAAAACGAATGGTTGTATTGAATGTATAAGTGAATGACTGAAATTGACGAGGGAGGCAGGTGTTAGTGGAAAACCAGTTTAGAGGACACTCTTGTGAGAGCCTTAGAAGCGAAGACAGAATTTTAAAAAGAAATCGAGAAGAATACATCTTTTTGCTATTAAATTTGGGATCGAGGATTTTTGAGACTGAAGTTAGGTTTCGGGACATGAAAAGTTTAAAAAAGAGAAAATGAGACAGGAGATAAAATTATTACAGAAAGATAAGTAATTTGTGTTCCATTTTGAATATAAATATATATACATATTTGTTAATCCAAAATATATAAATATTTATACTCAACCTATCTGTGTACGAGATTCCCACATAATTTTCGGGACGCGCTTTATTTGTGTCAAAGACCCATTTTTCTTTTGTTATAATTGCTTTTACTTTTATCTAAATTCAATTGCATTTCCTTTCTAAAATTACCTCGGTATCAAACGGCCATATTAAATTGTACAAACCATTTATTAGAAAACATATTTGGGTTTTAATCCAGGGGTCTTCTATCCCATGGTTTCCCAAAATAAAATAAGTATTTAAACTAAACTCTCTTTCTTTTACTTTAAATATCGGCTCTTTATATTCTATATTTAGTTTAGGAATTTTTTAATTCGGTTTCAAAAAAAAAATTCTGGCGCCCATTTTTATCTGCACCTTACTGTGTAACAATATATTCTCCCTGTGGGTGCGGGGGTGTGAGAATAGGCCCACGCTCAGGTTAGCGGAAGTAAGAGTCTTCCAATACCTAGCCTAGTTAAGCGATCACCACTTTTTCCGCAAGGATAAGAGGCTGTAACCCATGCTTCTAGGCGGGCATTCAGGGAGTGTCCTAGTCTTCACCTTAGTTGAATGGATTATGAACTGTTTGTCTTACTGGATGGTGGGCTAGCGACTTCTCATGGAGTCGAACCACAAGTGCGTCTCATGAGAGACGGGCGATGCTCACCTAGGGTCCTAAATTAGGTACCGTGGGTTAACAGGTGCCCCGGCTGATTACGTGAGCTTGTCTCGGTAGCAGTCGCCTGTTAAAATTGAGGTAGGCCCCCTAGTGGGAGCTTCACGGGGGCTGATGGTTACTCCAAATGCGGAAGCGAAAAGGTATCTTTCTTTTCTGGGAGGATGGCACGGCTTCGAAAGAAGCGTGTGTTCATTGTCTTATTTAACCTTGATACTAGGGGTGCATGATAGGCCCTGCTTCTCAGCAAGGAGGATGGATTTTCCATGAGAAATTCATCATTTGCTACTAGAGTGGTTTAGCAGAGCCACTCTAGATGATAGTGTGGTCTGGTAAACCACTTTAGGGGTCTTGTACGCCCCAAGGGAACTCCATAGGTGGGTAGGCCCACCGTGAGATTAAGCCTTAATAGGCAGGTGCTCACGTTAAGCCTCTCCTCCATCCGTGTAACAATATATGTTCTTCTTTTGATAAACTATTTTGTTTCGATAAACCCATCCCATGAATAAATATATTATAAAGAGGAAAATCTTTCGTACGTTCCACACCACAACACCCTAAATTTTCGTTGCTGCTTTGGTATGTCAGTCATTGTGTTTCGCTATCTCTTTTGTATATCATTCATTGTTCGCGTAAAACAACAAAAAAACCATGTGGTGAGTTTTGTTCATTTTGTTCTTGTTGACAACAACTGTCAGTAAATTGTTTGTTTGCAGAAAAAAGTGAAAATATTAAAATTAAATTACAAATTTCTCCAATTCAATTAAAACAAATCCACAAAAAATATTTAATAAATGGAAAATAATATCCATTTTATTTTAACGTAACAACATCAGAATGCAGAAGCCTGAGTGCAGGTGAATCCACAACTCATTGAACACTCAACAACCAAAACAATTATTGTTCCGCTGAAATAAACGATAATGAAAATTTTTCCATCACCACAAACACAACACCCCTTGCTAATGATAGAAATGGACCATAACCGCAAGCAATTAGAAATACCAGATAAACAACTGTTGGAAGATAATGTTTTTGTTTCGGCTGCTGTTCCAAAAGACAACCAGACAATACAAATGTAGCCGCCGCAGTTGCTGCCGACGAAGATGACGAAGACGATGCAAACTACAAAACTGACCAGAGTGATGATAACACATCGGACGACTCTGATTTCTCCGACCTGAGTGGACTCTCCAAGGTATCAGGCAAAGAATGAAAGCCAAGAAGCAGCAACAAAACCCATCAATTGGGTACAAAAACAAAAAATTCGGGTGCGAATCCCTGCGATCTATTATCACAGATTCTGCCGAAAAGAGCCGTAAGTAGTTTCAAGCTTCTTTTATTTCTTTTGTTTTTATTGAAGTCTAATCTAGATTGAAATGGTATGGTAATGAAAATCCACTTACTGGTTCCAGGCTTACTATCTTTTATTGCCAATCTAAAATCTGATGGAATACATAAACTCTTTAGAGAATTGGCAAAGCACAAGTTGGTGTTATATAAACATGAACGTGGAAAGAAATGTAACTTGTTTCATTTCAAAATGAAAAAAAATTGTTATATGAGCGATCTACTTTCAGATAACTTCCGTCTAACCAACACTGGTTATGATTACGGCAAACCAAATGAAAAATCAATATTTTTAAAACTAATAAAAAAAATTATTTTAAATTTTATAATCGCATGTTAATATACTCTAAAAAACTGCGTACCGAAATTTAAAAAAAAAAAAAATCTCAAGAAACTAAAAATAAAAACAGGATTTTATCAAAACCGGTCCTAAATTTTCGAAATAAATTTTTCATAAATTCTTTGTTATTTAAGACGCGTGATGGCGTACTTCATTTATGCTAAAAACCGTTAAGTATGGTGGTGTTCATACATTTTATAAGTTCAAACTGTGTTATTTTCAACGTAAATGTGACATTGTTTCTGTCAAAGATCTTGCTTTCCAATGTAATAAGAGCAAATACGTGCGACCCAGTCATGCCCATTTTTTCACTCCGCATGAACCGCCTTATACGCTTTTTCCGATGACCTGAACAAATAAATGCAGTAAGCAATGATACACACGAAGCAACGGTTGCAGCAACACGAAAATCAGTGGGCACAGCTATACACAAAGCAAGGGTTGCTTCAACTTGGCTGAGTTGCTGCAACGGTTGCCTCGTGTTGGTTCAGCTTGGAGAGTTGATACAGGAATAGCCTCAATTGTTTCTCGAATGAATTGCTTTAGTTGATTCAAATTTGTCGGTTTTGCTTTGTAGACTTCCTGTTTGCAATAACCCCACAAAAAAAAAGTCAGGTGCATTAAGGTCATGTGACCTGGGGGCCAACGGAATGTGGAGTTTCTGGATATCAGCTTACTGGAAATTTTTCGTCGCAATTCTGTCATAACAAGCCGGGCTATGTAAGGAGTTGCACCATCTAGCTGAAACCACACCGAGTTGAAAGAAATTCTCATTCGGCGTAGTTTTGGATAGAAAAACTCTCACAACAGGCTCAAGTAACGATCTCCAGTAACCGTAACGGTGTGACCGTTTTCTTCGAAAAAGTAGGGCCGACAAAGCAGCGTGATGAAACTGCACACCACACTGTGACACGAAGTGGATGCAATTCCTGATAGCGGCGGATAATCCAAATTCTTGTTTCAGTGTCCCAGTAATCCAATTTTGTTAAATCTAAAAATCAATATGCAAAACATAAAATATTAACAGATTCATTAAATAGAAAAAAGTTATTAATTTTTTTTTTTGGTAGCGGCTTTCATCAACTACCCGTATGTAAGTATGTCCGGTATGGACTCCTATACCGCACAACGGATTTTTATGAAACTTTCAGTTTAAATATAGTTTACTCCAGGCATGGTTCCTTTAAAGGTTTGGCTGATCCACCCGGCGTTTCTCGGGTATAACAAACATTTGCTCGATCCCGACAATAGCGCAACTTTTCGGTTCCAACTGTAACTAAACTTCATATATAAAAATTAATGTAATGTATGTATGTCCAAATGTCCAGTATGAACCCCTAAACCACCCAACGGATTTTTATGAATTTTTCAGCGTAAATATATTTTTGTCAGGATGGTTGCTGTGAAGGTTTGGTGGCGCTAAGCATTAGGATAATATAAAGAAATTTAATCTCACTTTTCTACCTGGGCGTAGCAGGTAGCAACACGCAGCGGGTTATGGGGAACCCCTAGTAATATTATATTTTTGAAATATAATTGACAATTTTTATCGGAATTATTACATATAGATAACGAATTTTTTTAAATAATATTTAGAACATTTTATTTTTAGAAAGTGATGACGTGAGAGATGGAAAAGTAAAATGAGGGGAATGGGGTAGAATAATAGCAAAAAATATAGAATTACCAAGAAGTCGCATCTCATATAAATTTTTTTGCTAACATTTTTTTTTTGTATGGCGGTCTTAGATTTTACTTTCGAAGAGATTTTCCATTCCCACTCTTAGAGCTTCCATAAAATAGTCCAATAATAAACCACACACAGTGACAAAGCCAAACACAGCTTATCCCTTTACCTTTTGGCTACATTATAAAATGTTCAGCTTAATTCATTTCGGTCGTTCGGTCGTCAGTGTGGTATGTGGTGAGGGCGAGGCGAGGGTGAGGGAGATACTAACAAAGAAAACCTAATAAGCACATGTCGTGTATGTGTATTATGTATATCCTGTACTCGGTGACGGTGGACAACGATAGAGATCGACAAAGATTGTTCTATTTTTGTATTTTCATTTCATTCGCTTCGCTTCTTTATCGTTATCGTTGATGTTGATAGTTGATGCACAAGTAGCTACAGGTGGTATTTGATTTGCGTTTTTTATTTAGTTGTTTTTACTTGCGATTATAGGGACTATAAGGCAAGTATAGCATTCGTGAATTTAATAAAATGAAATAACAATAAAACATGACATCATAGAGAAGTCTAAAAAAGTGATCGACAAAAAATGTCTGTCACTATGTATAACGAGCTGTAGCCGAAAACGATTATCTTCAAATTTAGTGTGTGAGGTTCTTTCGGCATTCCCAGAGGGGAAATGGAAATTTTGTTTTTAGGCCTAAAAAAACGGTACTTGGAATATGACCATTTAGGAAAAACTTAATTTTCTCGATGATTTTTAATACTATTTTTTAAGTTCAAACTGTGTTATTTTCAACGCAAATATTACTTTTTACTTGTTTGACAGCAAAGATCTTGCTTTTCAATGTCATTAGGTACATAAAAGCAAGTACGTGTCTTTTATTGTTGCGGCTGCAAAATATTGGCGAAGTTGAGGGCAACCGTGGTCTCATCAACTACTTGTGTACCTAGTCATTTTTTGCAAAAGCAACAAACGCAGGTGTTCGAGTTCCAGCACAATGTTTCTGAAGTGAGAATAAAGCCTTAAAATTAATGAGTCAGGTGGACTCTTACCTACGTCACTCAATCAAATTTAACGTAACGTAATTTTAATTTAATTTGATTTAACAACGTAAATTTATTAATGTGCAAAATGGGTCTAAGAGTAAGGTTAGGTTTTATAGAAGTTGAAAATGATTTAAAAGTAAAGCTCTTCTCTCTATCTATCAAAATAGTTTTGGTAAATTTATTCACACATTGAATCCCGCGCGATAATAGTAGAGTAGTAGGAAAAAGCCCAGTTGAGACTTCTTCTCGATTTTATTTCATTTTCAATTTTTCTCAAAAATAGTTAGTTGAGAAGGGTTCTGAACTCGTCCATTATGTTTTGGCAACTTTTGGAAACACATCCAACACTTGTGGAAACCTTGTTTGTGTGCGCGAGAGTAAAGTTTCGTTAGATCTCACAATGGTGGCTCTCTTGGTAAGCGTCGAGCTTCCAGGAAGTCAGAATGCCGTGTTGATGATATCGAAAACGAATGGTTGTATTGAATGTATGAGTGAATGACTGAAATGGACGAGGGAGGCAGGTGTTAGTGGAAAACCAGCTTAGAGGACACTCTTGTGAGAGCCTTAGAAGCGAAGACAGAATTTTAAAAAGAAATCGAGAAGAATACATCTTTTTGCTATTAAATTTGGGATCGAGGATTTTTGGGACTGAAGTTAGGTTTCGGGACATGAAAAGTTTAAAAAGGAGAAAATGAGACAGGAGATAAAATCATTACAGAAAGATAAGTAATTTGTGTTCCATTTTGAATATAAATATATATACATATTTGTTAATCCAAAATATATAAATATTTATACTCAACCTATCTGTGTACGAGATTCCCACATAATTTTTGGGACGCGCTTTATTTATGTTAAAGACCCATTATTCTTTTGTTATAATTGCAGGCAAAGAATGAAAGCCAGGAAGCAGCAACAAAACTTCTTTTATTCTTCTTTCTTTCTTTTATTTCTTTTGTTTTTATTGAAGTCTAATCTAGATTGAAATGGTATGGTAATGAAAATCCACTTACTGGTCCCAGGCTTACTATCTGTTATTGCCAATCTAAAATCCGGTGGAATACATAAACTCCTTAGAGAATTGGCAAAGCACAAGTTGGTGTTATATAAACATGAACGTGGAAAGAAATGTAACTTGTTTCGATTCAAAATGAAAAAAATTTGTTATATGAGCGATCTACTTTCGGATAACGGCTTCCGTCTAACCAACGCTGGTTATGATAACGGCAAACCAAATGAAAAATCAATATTTTTAAAACTAATAAAAAAAATTATTTTAAATTTTATAATCGCATATTAATGTACTCTAAAAAACTGCGTACCGAAATTTAAAAAAAAAAAATTCTCAAGAAACTAAAAATAAAAACAGGATTTTATCAAAACCGGTCCTAAATTTTCGAAATACATTTTTCATAAATTCTTTGTTATTTAAGACGCGTGATGGCGTACTTCATTTATGCTAAAAACCGTTAAGTATGGTGGTGTTGATACATTTTATAAGTTCAAACTGTGTTATTTTCAACGTAAATGTTACATTGTTTCTGTCAAAGATCTTGCTTTCCAATGTAATAAGAGCAAGTACGTGCGACCCAGTCATGCCCATTTTTTTCACTCCGCATGAACCGTCTTATACGCTTTTTCCGACGACCTGAACAAATAAATGCAGTAAGCAATGATACACACGAAGCAACGGTTGCAGCAACCGACCGAAAATATCAAAAAATATAAAATAAAAAAAAATATAAAATAAAAAATAAAAAAAAAATTTCAGGCAACGGTTGCAGCAACACGAAAATCAGTGGGCAACACAGCTATACACGAAGGAAGGGTTGCTTCAACTTGGCTGAGTTGCTGCAACGGTTGCCTCGTGTTGGTTCAGCTTGGAGAGTTGATACAGGAATAGCCTCAATTGTTTCTCGAATGGATTGCTTTAGTTCATTCAAATTTGTCGGTTTTGCTTTGTAGACTTCCTGTTTGCAATAACCCCACAAGAAAAAGTCAGGTGCATTAAGGTCATGTGACCTGGGGGCCAACGGAATGTGGAGTTTCTGGATATCAGCTTACTGGAAATTTTTCGTCGCAATTCTGTCATAACAAGCCGGGCTATGTAAGGAGTTGCACCATCTAGCTGACACCACACCGAGTTGAAAGAAATTCTCATTCGGCGTAGTTTTGGATAGAAAAACTCTCACAACAGGCTCAAGTAACGGTCTCCAGTAACCGTAACGGTGTGACCGTTTTCTTCGAAAAAGTAGGGCCGACAAAGCAGCGTGATGAAACTGCACACCACACTGTGACACGAAGTGGATGCAATTCCTGATAGCGGCAGATAATCCAAATTCTTGTTTCAGTGTCCCAGTCATCCAAAATCTAAAAATCAATATGCAAAACATAAAATATTAAAAAAAAAGTTATAAATTTTTTTTTTGCTAGCGGCTTTCATCAACTACCCGTATGTAAGTATGTTCGGATTTTTATGAAATATTCAGTTTAAATATAGTTTACCCAGGCATGGTTTCTTTAAAGGTTTGGCTGACCCAGCCGGCGTTTCTCGGGTATAACAAACATTTGCTCGATCCCGACAATAGCGCAACTTTTCGGTTCCAACTGTAACTAAACTTCATATATAAAAATTAATGTAATGTATGTATGTCCAAATGTCCAGTATGGACCCCTAAACCACCCAACGGATTTTTATGAATTTTTCAGCGTAAATATAGTTTTAGGATGGTTGCTGTGAAGGTTTGGTGGCGCTAAGAATTAGGATAATATAAGGAAATTTAATCTCACTTTTCTACCTGGGCGTAGCAGGTAGCAACACGCAGCGGGTTACCGGGAACCGCTAGTAATATTATATTTGTTGAAATATAATTGACAATTTTTATCGGAACTATTACATATAGATAACGAAATTTTTTAAATAATATTTAGAACATTTTATTTTTAGAAAGTGGCGACGTGAGAGATGGAAAAGTAAAATGAGTGGAATGGGGTTGAATAATAGCAAAGAATATAGAATTACCAAGAAGTCGCATCTCATATAAATTTTTTACTAACATTTTTTTTTGTATGGCGGTCTTAGATTTTACTTTCGAAGAGATTTTCCATTCCCACTCTCAGAGCTTCCATAAAATAGTCCAATAATAAACCACACACAGTGACAAAGCCAAACACAGCTTATCCCTTTACCTTTTGGCTACATTATAAAATGTTCAGCTTAATTCATTTCGGTCGTTCGGTCGTCAGTGTGGTATGTGGTGAGGGCGAGGCGAGGGTGAGGGAGATACTAACAAGGAAAACCTAATAAGCACATGTCGTGTATGTGTATTGTGTATATCCTGTACTCGGTGACGGTGGACAACGATAGAGATCGACAAAGATTGTTTTATTTTTGTATTTTCATTTCATTCGCTTCGCTTCTTTATCGTTGATGTTGATAGTTGATGCACAAGTAGCTACAGGTGAAATTTGATTTGCGTTTTTTATTTAGTTGTTTTTACTTGCGATTATAGGGACTATAAGGCAAGTTTAGCATTCGTGAATATAATAAAATGAAATAACAATAAAACATGACATCATAGAGAAGTTTAAAAAAGTGATCGACAAAAAATGTCTGTCAGTATGTATAACGAGCTGTAGCCGAAAACGATTATCTTCAAATTTAGTGTGTGTGGTTCTTTCGGCATTCCCAGAGGGGAAATGGAAATTTTGTTTTTAGGCCTAAAAAAAACGGTACTTGGAATATGACCATTTAGGAAAAACTTAATTTTCTCGATGGTTTTTTATACTCTTTTTTAAGTTCAAACTGTGTTATTTTCAACGCAAATATTACTTTTTACTTGTTTGACAGCAAAGATCTTGCTTTTCAATGTCATTAGGTACATAAAAGCAAGTACGTGTCTTTTATTGTTGCGGCTGCAAAATATTGGCGAAGTTGAGGGCAACCGTGGTCTCATCAACTACTTGTGTACCTAGTCATTTTTTGCAAAAGCAACAAACGCAGGTGTTCGAGTTCCAGCACAATGTTTCTGAAGTGAGAATAAAGCCTTAAAATTAATGAGTCGTCCACCTGACTCATTAATTTTAAGGCTTTATTACCTACATCACTCAATCAAATTTAACGTAACGTAATTTTAATTTAATTTGATTTAACAACGTAAATTTATTAATGTGCAAAATGGGTCTAAGAGTAAGGTTAGGTTTTATAGAAGTTGAAAATGATTTAAAAGTAAAGCTCTTCTCTCTATCTATCAAAATAGTTTTGGTAAATTTATTCACACATTGAATCCCGCGCGATAATAGTAGAGTAGTAGGAAAAAGCCCAGTTGAGACTTCTTTTCGATTTTATTTCATTTTCAATTTTTCTCAAAAATAGTTAGTTGAGAAGGGTTCTGAACTCGTCCATTATGTTTTGGCAACTTTTGGAAACACATCCAACACTTGTGGAAACCTTGTTTGTGTGCGCGAGAGTAAAGTTTCGTTAGATCTCACAATGGTGGCTCTCTTGGTAAGCGTCGAGCTTCCAGGAAGTCAGAATGCCGTGTTGATGATATCGAAAACGAATGGTTGTATTGAATGTATGAGTGAATGACTGAAATGGACGAGGGAGGCAGGTGTTAGTGGAAAACCAGCTTAGAGGACACTCTTGTGAGAGCCTTAGAAGCGAAGACAGAATTTTAAAAAGAAATCGAGAAGAATACATCTTTTTGCTATTAAATTTGGGATCGAGGATTTTTGAGACTGAAGTTAGGTTTCGGGACATGAAAAGTTTAAAAAGGAGAAAATGAGACAGGAGATAAAATCATTACAGAAAGATAAGTAATTTGTGTTCCATTTTGAATATAAATATATATACATGTTTGTTAATCCAAAATATATAAATATTTATACTCAACCTATCTGTGTACGAGATTCCCACATAATTTTCGGGACGCGCTTTATTTATGTTAAAGACCCATTTTTCTTTTGTTATAATTGCAGGCAAAGAATGAAAGCCAGGAAGCAGCAACAAAACTTCTTTTATTCTTCTTTCTTTCTTTTATTTCTTTTGTTTTTATTGAAGTCTAATCTAGATTGAAATGGTATGGTAATGAAAATCCATTTACTGGTCCCAGGCTTACTATCTTTTATTGCCAATCTAAAATCTGGTGGAATACATAAACTCCTTAGAGAATTGGCAAAGCACAAGTTGGTGTTATATAAACATGAACGTGGAAAGAAATGTAACTTGTTTCGATTCAAAATGAAAAAAATTTGTTATATGAGCGATCTACTTTCGGATAACGGCTTCCGTCTAACCAACACTGGTTATGATAACGGCAAACCAAATGAAAAATCAATATTTTTAAAACTAATAAAAAAAAATTATTTTAAATTTTATAATCGCATATTAATATACTCTAAAAAACTGCGTACCGAAATTTAAAAAAAAAAAAATTTCTCAAGAAACTAAAAATAAAAACAGGATTTTATCAAAACCGGTCCTAAATTTTCGAAATACATTTTTCATAAATTCTTTGTTATTTAAGACGCGTGATGGCGTACTTCATTTATGCTAAAAACCGTTAAGTATGGTGGTGTTGATACATTTTATAAGTTCAAACTGTGTTATTTTCAACGTAATGTTACATTGTTTCTGTCAAAGATCTTGCTTTCCAATGTAATAAGAGCAAGTACGTGCGACCCAGTCATGCCCATTTTTTCACTCCGCATGAACCGTCTTATACGCTTTTTCTGACGACCTGAACAAATAAATGCAGTAAGCAATGATACACACGAAGCAACGGTTGCAGCAACCGACCGAAAATATCAAAAAATATAAAATAAAAAATAAAAAAAAATTTTCAGGCAACGGTTGCAGCAACACGAAAATCAGTGGGCAACACAGCTATACACGAAGGAAGGGTTGCTTCAACTTGGCTGAGTTGCTGCAACGGTTGCCTCGTGTTGGTTCAGCTTGGAGAGTTGATACAGGAATAGCCTCAATTGTTTCTCGAATGGATTGCTTTAGTTCATTCAAATTTGTCGGTTTTGCTTTGTAGACTTCCTGTTTGCAATAACCCCACAAGAAAAAGTCAGGTGCATTAAGGTCATGTGACCTGGGGGCCAACGGAATGTGGAGTTTCTGGATATCAGCTTACTGGAAATTTTTCGTCGCAATTCTGTCATAACAAGCCGGGCTATGTAAGGAGTTGCACCATCTAGCTGACACCACACCGAGTTGAAAGAAATTCTCATTCGGCGTAGTTTTGGATAGAAAAACTCTCACAACAGGCTCAAGTAACGGTCTCCAGTAACCGTAACGGTGTGACCGTTTTCTTCGAAAAAGTAGGGCCGACAAAGCAGCGTGATGAAACTGCACACCACACTGTGACACGAAGTGGATGCAATTCCTGATAGCGGCAGATAATCCAAATTCTTGTTTCAGTGTCCCAGTCATCCAATTTTGTTAAATCTAAAAATCAATATGCAAAACATAAAATATTAAAAAAAAAGTTATAAATTTTTTTTTTGCTAGCGGCTTTCATCAACTACCCGTATGTAAGTATGTTCGGATTTTTATGAAATATTCAGTTTAAATATAGTTTACCCAGGCATGGTTTCTTTAAAGGTTTGGCTGACCCAGCCGGCGTTTCTCGGGTATAACAAACATTTGCTCGATCCCGACAATAGCGCAACTTTTCGGTTCCAACTGTAACTAAACTTCATATATAAAAATTAATGTAATGTATGTATGTCCAAATGTCCAGTATGGACCCCTAAACCACCCAACGGATTTTTATGAATTTTTCAGCGTAAATATAGCTTTAGGATGGTTGCTGTGAAGGTTTGGTGGCGCTAAGAATTAGGATAATATAAGGAAATTTAATCTCACTTTTCTACCTGGGCGTAGCAGGTAGCAACACGCAGCGGGTTACCGGGAACCGCTAGTAATATTATATTTGTTGAAATATAATTGACAATTTTTATCGGAACTATTACATATAGATAACGAAATTTTTTAAATAATATTTAGAACATTTTATTTTTTTATTAAAAGTAAAATGAGTGGAATGGGGTTGAATAATAGCAAAGAATATAGAATTACCAAGAAGTCGCATCTCATATAAATTTTTTACTAACATTTTTTTTTGTATGGCGGTCTTAGATTTTACTTTCGAAGAGATTTTCCATTCCCACTCTCAGAGCTTCCATAAAATAGTCCAATAATAAACCACACACAGTGACAAAGCCAAACACAGCTTATCCCTTTACCTTTTGGCTACATTATAAAATGTTCAGCTTAATTCATTTCGGTCGTTCGGTCGTCAGTGTGGAATGTGGTGAGGGCGAGGCGAGGGTGAGGGAGATACTAACAAGGAAAACCTAATAAGCACATGTCGTGTATGTGTATTGTGTATATCCTGTACTCGGTGACGGTGGACAACGATAGAGATCGACAAAGATTGTTTTATTTTTGTATTTTCATTTCATTCGCTTCGCTTCTTTATCGTTGATGTTGATAGTTGATGCACAAGTAGCTACAGGTGAAATTTGATTTGCGTTTTTTATTTAGTTGTTTTTACTTGCGATTATAGGGACTATAAGGCAAGTTTAGCATTCGTGAATATAATAAAATGAAATAACAATAAAACATGACATCATAGAGAAGTTTAAAAAAGTGATCGACAAAAAATGTCTGTCAGTATGTATAACGAGCTGTAGCCGAAAACGATTATCTTCAAATTTAGTGTGTGTGGTTCTTTCGGCATTCCCAGAGGGGAAATGGAAATTTTGTTTTTAGGCCTAAAAAAAACGGTACTTGGAATATGACCATTTAGGAAAAACTTAATTTTCTCGATGGTTTTTTATACTCTTTTTTAAGTTCAAACTGTGTTATTTTCAACGCAAATATTACTTTTTACTTGTTTGACAGCAAAGATCTTGCTTTTCAATGTCATTAGGTACATAAAAGCAAGTACGTGTCTTTTATTGTTGCGGCTGCAAAATATTGGCGAAGTTGAGGGCAACCGTGGTCTCATCAACTACTTGTGTACCTAGTCATTTTTTGCAAAAGCAACAAACGCAGGTGTTCGAGTTCCAGCACAATGTTTCTGAAGTGAGAATAAAGCCTTAAAATTAATGAGTCGTCCACCTGACTCATTAATTTTAAGGCTTTATTACCTACATCACTCAATCAAATTTAACGTAACGTAATTTTAATTTAATTTGATTTAACAACGTAAATTTATTAATGTGCAAAATGGGTCTAAGAGTAAGGTTAGGTTTTATAGAAGTTGAAAATGATTTAAAAGTAAAGCTCTTCTCTCTATCTATCAAAATAGTTTTGGTAAATTTATTCACACATTGAATCCCGCGCGATAATAGTAGAGTAATAGGAAAAAGCCCAGTTGAGACTTCTTTTCGATTTTATTTCATTTTCAATTTTTCTCAAAAATAGTTAGTTGAGAAGGGTTCTGAACTCGTCCATTATGTTTTGGCAACTTTTGGAAACACATCCAACACTTGTGGAAACCTTGTTTGTGTGCGCGAGAGTAAAGTTTCGTTAGATCTCACAATGGTGGCTCTCTTGGTAAGCGTCGAGCTTCCAGGAAGTCAGAATGCCGTGTTGATGATATCGAAAACGAATGGTTGTATTGAATGTATGAGTGAATGACTGAAATGGACGAGGGAGGCAGGTGTTAGTGGAAAACCAGCTTAGAGGACACTCTTGTGAGAGCCTTAGAAGCGAAGACAGAATTTTAAAAAGAAATCGAGAAGAATACATCTTTTTGCTATTAAATTTGGGATCGAGGATTTTTGAGACTGAAGTTAGGTTTCGGGACATGAAAAGTTTAAAAAGGAGAAAATGAGACAGGAGATAAAATCATTACAAAAAGATAAGTAATTTGTGTTCCATTTTGAATATAAATATATATACATGTTTGTTAATCCAAAATATATAAATATTTATACTCAACCTATCTGTGTACGAGATTCCCACATAATTTTCGGGACGCGCTTTATTTATGTTAAAGACCCATTTTTCTTTTGTTATAATTGCAGGCAAAGAATGAAAGCCAGGAAGCAGCAACAAAACTTCTTTTATTCTTCTTTCTTTCTTTTATTTCTTTTGTTTTTATTGAAGTCTAATCTAGATTGAAATGGTATGGTAATGAAAATCCATTTACTGGTCCCAGGCTTACTATCTTTTATTGCCAATCTAAAATCTGGTGGAATACATAAACTCCTTAGAGAATTGGCAAAGCACAAGTTGGTGTTATATAAACATGAACGTGGAAAGAAATGTAACTTGTTTCGATTCAAAATGAAAAAAATTTGTTATATGAGCGATCTACTTTCGGATAACGGCTTCCGTCTAACCAACACTGGTTATGATAACGGCAAACCAAATGAAAAATCAATATTTTTAAAACTAAAAAAAAAAAAATTATTTTAAATTTTATAATCGCATATTAATATACTCTAAAAAACTGCGTACCGAAATTTAAAAAAAAAAAAAATTCTCAAGAAACTAAAAATAAAAACAGGATTTTATCAAAACCGGTCCTAAATTTTCGAAATACATTTTTCATAAATTCTTTGTTATTTAAGACGCGTGATGGCGTACTTCATTTATGCTAAAAACCGTTAAGTATGGTGGTGTTGATACATTTTATAAGTTCAAACTGTGTTATTTTCAACGTAATGTTACATTGTTTCTGTCAAAGATCTTGCTTTCCAATGTAATAAGAGCAAGTACGTGCGACCCAGTCATGCCCATTTTTTCACTCCGCATGAACCGTCTTATACGCTTTTTCTGACGACCTGAACAAATAAATGCAGGTCGGTTGCTGCAACCGTTGCTTCTTGTGTATCATTGCTATACACACGAAGCAACGGTTGCAGCAACCGACCGAAAATATCAAAAAATATAAAATAAAAAAAAATATAAAATAAAAAATAAAAAAAAAATTCAGGCAACGGTTGCAGCAACACGAAAATCAGTGGGCAACACAGCTATACACGAAGCAAGGCTTGCTTCAACTTGGCTGAGTTGCTGCAACGGTTGCCTCGTGTTGGTTCAGCTTGGAGAGTTGATATTTGTCGGTTTTGTTTGTAGACTTCCTGTTTGCAATAACCCCACAAGAAAAAGTCAGGTGCATTAAGGTCATGTGACCTGGGGGCCAACGGAATGTGGAGTTTCTGGATATCAGCTTACTGGAAATTTTTCGTCGCAATTCTGTCATAACAAGCCGAGCTATGTAAGGAGTTGCACCATCTAGCTGAAACCACACCGAGTTGAAAGAAATTCTCATTCGGCGTAGTTTTGGATAGTAAAACTCTCACAACAGGCTCAAGTAACGGTCTCCAGTAACCGTAACGTGTGACCGTTTTCTTCGAAAAAGTAGGGCCGACAAAGCAGCGTGATGAAACTGAACACCACACTGTGACACGAAGTGGATGCAATTCCTGATAGCGGCGGATAATCCAAATTTTTGTTTCAGTGTCCCAGTAATCCAATTTTGTTAAATCTAAAAATCAATATGCAAAACACAAAATATTAACAGATTCATTAAATAGAAAAAAAGTTATAAATTTTTTTTTGCTAGCGGCTTTCATCAACTACCCGTATGTAAGTATGTTCGGTATGGACTCCTATACCGCACAACGGATTTTTATGAAATATTCAGTTTAAATATAGTTTACTCCAGGCATGGTTCCTTTAAAGGTTTGGCTGACCCACCCGGCGTTTCTCGGGTATAACAAACATTTGCTCGATCCCGACAATAGCGCAACTTTTCGGTTCCAAATGTAACTAAACTTCATATATAAAAATTAATGTAATGTATGTATGTCCAAATGTCCAGTATTGACCCCTAAACCACCCAACGGATTTTTATGATTTTTCCAGCGTATAGTTAATATAGTTTTGTCAGGATGGTTGCTGTGAAGGTTTGGTGGCGCTAAGAATTAGGATAATATAAGGAAATTTAATCTCACTTTTCTACCTGGGCGAAGCAGGTAGCAACACGCAGCGGGTTATGGGGAACCGCTAGTAATATTATATTTTTGAAATATAATTGACAATATTTATCGGAACTATTACATATAGATAACGAAATTTTTTAAATAATATTTAGAACATTTTATTTTTAGAAAGTGGCGACGTGAGAGATGGAAAAGTAAAATGAGGGGAATGGGGTTGAATAATAGCAAAGAATATAGAATTACCAAGAAGTCGCATCTCATATAAATTTTTTTACTAACATTTTTTTTTTGTATGGCGGTCTTAGATTTTACTTTCGAAGAGATTTTCCATTCCCACTCTCAGAGCTTCCATAAAATAGTCCAATAATAAACCACACACAGTGACAAAGCCAAACACAGCTTATCCCTTTACCTTTTGGCTACATTATAAAATGTTCAGCTTAATTCATTTCGGTCGTTCGGTCGTCAGTGCGGTATGTGGTGAGGGCGAGGCGAGGGTGAGGGAGATACTAACAAGGAAAACCTAATAAGCACATGTCGTGTATGTGTATTGTGTATATCCTGTACTCGGTGACGGTGGACAACGATAGAGATCGACAAAGATTGTTCTATTTTTGTATTTTCATTTCATTCGCTTGGCTTCTTTATCGTTATCGTTGATGTTGATAGTTGATGCACAAGTAGCTACAGGTGGTATTTGATTTGCGTTTTTTATTTAGTTGTTTTTACTTGCGATTATAGGGACTATAAGGCAAGTTTAGCATTCGTGAATATAATAAAATGAAATAACAATAAAACATGACATCATAGAGAAGTCTAAAAAAGTGATCGACAAAAAATGTCTGTCAGTATGTATAACGAGCTGTAGCCGAAAACGATTATCTTCAAATTTAGTGTTTGTGGTTCTTTCGGCATTCCCAGAGGGGAAATGGAAATTTTGTTTTTAGGCCTAAAAAAAACGGTACTTGGAATTTGACCATTTAGGAAAAACTTAATTTTCTCGATGGTTTTTAATACTTTTTTTTAAGTTCAAACTGTGTTATTTTCAACGCAAATATTACTTTTTACTTGTTTGACAGCAAAGATCTTGCTTTTCAATGTCATTAGGTACATAAAAGCAAGTACGTGTCTTTTATTGTTGCGGCTGCAAAATATTGGCGATGTTGAGGGCAACCGTGGTCTCATCAACTACTTGTGTACCTAGTCATTTTTTGCAAAAGCAACAAACGCAGGTGTTCGAGTTCCAGCACAATGTTTCTGAAGTGAGAATAAAGCCTTAAAATTAATGAGTCAGGTGGACTCTTACCTACATCACTCAATCAAATTTAACGTAACGTAATTTAAATTTAATTTGATTTAACAACGTAAATTTATTAATGTGCAAAATGGGTCTAAGAGTAAGGTTAGGTTTTATAGAAGTTGAAAATTATTTAAAAGTAAAGCTCTTCTCTCTATCTATCAAAATAGTTTTGGTAAATTTATTCACACATTGAATCCCGCGCGATAATAGTAGAGTAGTAGGAAAAAGCCCAGTTGAGACTTCTTCTCGATTTTATTTCATTTTCAATTTTTCTCAAAAATAGTTAGTTGAGAAGGGTTCTGAACTCGTCCATTATGTTTTGGCAACTTTTGGAAACACATCCAACACTTGTGGAAACCTTGTTTGTGTGTGCGAGAGTAAAGTTTCGTTAGATTTCACAATGGTGGCTCTCTTGGTAAGCGTCGAGCTTCCAGGAAGTCAGAATGCCGTGTTGATGATATCGAAAACGAATGGTTGTATTGAATGTATGAGTGAATGACTGAAATGGACGAGGGAGGCAGGTGTTAGTGGAAAACCAGCTTAGAGGACACTCTTGTGAGAGCCTTAGAAGCGAAGACAGAATTTTAAAAAGAAAACGAGAAGACATCGACATCTTTTTGCTATTAAATTTGGGATCGAGGATTTTTGAGACTGAAGTTAGGTTTCGGGACATGAAAAGTTTAAAAAGGAGAAAATGAGACAGGAGATAAAATCATTACAGAAAGATAAGTAATATGTGTTCCATTTTGAATATAAATATATATTCATATTTGTTAATCCAAAATATATAAATATTTATACTCAACCTATCTGTGTACGAGATTCCCACATAATTTTCGGGACGCGCTTTATTTATGTTAAAGACCCATTATTCTTTTGTTATAATTGCAGGCAAAGAATGAAAGCCAGGAAGCAGCAACAAAACTTCTTTTATTCTTCTTTCTTTCTTTTATTTCTTTTGTTTTTATTGAAGTCTAATCTAGATTGAAATGGTATGGTAATGAAAATCCACTTACTGGTCCCAGGCTTACTATCTTTTATTGCCAATCTAAAATCTGGTGGAATACATAAACTCCTTAGAGAATTGGCAAAGCACAAGTTGGTGTTATATAAACATGAACGTGGAAAGAAATGTAACTTGTTTCGATTCAAAATGAAAAAAATTTGTTATATGAGCGATCTACTTTCGGATAACGACTTCCGTCTAACCAACGCTGGTTATGATAACGGCAAACCAAATGAAAAATCAATATTTTTAAAACTAATAAAAAAAAATTATTTTAAATTTTATAATCGCATATTAATATACTCTAAAAAATTGCGTACCGAAATTTAAAAAAAAAAAATTTCTCAAGAAACTAAAAATAAAAACAGGATTTTATCAAAACCGGTCCTAAATTTTCGAAATACATTTTTCATAAATTCTTTGTTATTTAAGACGCGTGATGGCGTACTTCATTTATGCTAAAAACCGTTAAGTATGGTGGTGTTGATACATTTTATAAGTTCAAACTGTGTTATTTTCAACGTAAATGTTACATTGTTTCTGTCAAAGATCTTGCTTTCCAATGTAATAAGAGCAAGTACGTGCGACCCAGTCATGCCCATTTTTTCACTCCGCATGAACCGTCTTATACGCTTTTTCCGACGACCTGAACAAATAAATGCAGTAAGCAATGATACACACGAAGCAACGGTTGCAGCAACCGACCGAAAATATCAAAAAATATTGAATACAAAAAAAATATAAAATAAAAAATAAAAAAAAATTTTCAGGCAACGGTTGCAGCAACACGAAAATCAGTGGGCAACACAGCTATACACGAAGAAAGGGTTGCTTCAACTTGGCTGAGTTGCTGCAACGGTTGCCTCGTGTTGGTTCAGCTTGGAGAGTTGATACAGGAATAGCCTCAATTGTTTCTCGAATGGATTGCTTTAGTTCATTCAAATTTGTCGGTTTTGCTTTGTAGACTTCCTGTTTGCAATAACCCCACAAGAAAAAGTCAGGTGCATTAAGGTCATGTGACCTGGGGGCCAACGGAATGTGGAGTTTCTGGATATCAGCTTACTGGAAATTTTTCGTCGCAATTCTGTCATAACAAGCCGGGCTATGTAAGGAGTTGCACCATCTAGCTGACACCACACCGAGTTGAAAGAAATTCTCATTCGGCGTAGTTTTGGATAGAAAAACTCTCACAACAGGCTCAAGTAACGGTCTCCAGTAACCGTAACGGTGTGACCGTTTTCTTCGAAAAAGTAGGGCCGACAAAGCAGCGTGATGAAACTGCACACCACACTGTGACACGAAGTGGATGCAATTCCTGATAGCGGCGGATAATCCAAATTCTTGTTTCAGTGTCCCAGTCATTCAATTTTGTTAAATCTAAAAATCAATATGCAAAACATAAAATATTAAAAAAAAAGTTATACATTTTTTTTTTGCTAGCGGCTTTCATCAACTACCCGTATGTAAGTATGTTCGGTATGGACTCCTATACCGCACAATGGATTTTTATGAAATATTCAGTTTAAATATAGTTTACTCCAGGCATTGTTCCTTTAAAGGTTTGGCTGACCCACCCGGCGTTTCTCGGGTATAACAAACATTTTCTCGATCCCGACAATAGCGCAACTTTTCGGTTCCAACTGTAACTAAACTTCATATATAAAAATTAATGTAATGTATGCATGTCCAAATGTCCAGTATGGACCCCTAAACCACCCAACGGATTTTTATGAATTTTTCAGCGTAAATATAGTTTTGTCAGGATGGTTGCTGTGAAGGTTTGGTGGCGCTAAGAATTAGGATAATATAAGGAAATTTAATCTCACTTTTCTACGTGGGCGTAGCAGGTAGCAACACGCAGCGGGTTACGGGGAACCGCTAGTAATATTATATTTTTGAAATATAATTGACAATTTTTATCGGAACTATTACATATAGATAACGAAATTTTTTAAATAATATTTAGAACATTTTATTTTTAGAAAGTGGTGACGTGAGAGATGGAAAAGTAAAATGAGGGGAATGGGGTAGAATAATAGCAAAGAATATAGAATTACCAAGAAGTCGCATCTCATATAAATTTTTTTGCTAACATTTTTTTTTTTGTATGGCGGTCTTAGATTTTACTTTCGAAGAGATTTTCCATTCCCACTCTTAGAGCTTCCATAAAATAGTCCAATAATAAACCACACACAGTGACAAAGCCAAACACAGCTTATCCCTTTACCTTTTGGCTACATTATAAAATGTTCAGCTTAATTCATTTCGGTCGTTCGGTCGTCAGTGTGGTATGTGGTGAGGGCGAGGCGAGGGTGAGGGAAATACTAACAAATAAAACCTAATAAGCACATGTCGTGTATGTGTATTGTGTATATCCTGTACTCGGTGACGGTAGACAACGATAGAGATCGACAAAGATTGTTCTATTTTTGTATTTTCATTTCATTCGCTTGGCTTCTTTATCGTTATCGTTGATGTTGATAGTTGATGCACAAGTAGCTACAGGTGGTATTTGATTTGCGTTTTTTATTTAGTTGTTTTTACTTGCGATTATAGGGACTATAAGGCAAGTTTAGCATTCGTGAATATAATAAAATGAAATAACAATAAAACATGACATCATAGAGAAGTCTAAAAAAGTGATCGACAAAAAATGTCTGTCAGTATGTATAACGAGCTGTAGCCGAAAACGATTATCTTCAAATTTAGTGTGTTTGGTTCTTTCGGCATTCCCAGAGGGCAAATGGAAATTTTGTTTTTAGGCCTAAAAAAAACGGTACTTGGAATATGACCATTTAGGAAAAACTTAATTTTCTCGATGGTTTTTAATACTCTTTTTAAGTTCAAACTGTGTTATTTTCAACGCAAATATTACTTTTTACTTGTTTGACAGAAAAGATCTTGCTTTTCAATGTCATTAGGTACATAAAAGCAAGTACGGGCGTTTTATTGTTGCGGCTGCAAAATATTGGCGAAGTTGAGGGCAACCGTGGTCTCATCAACTACTTGTGTACCTAGTCATTTTTTGCAAAAGCAACAAACGCAGGTGTTCGAGTTCCAGCACAATGTTTCTGAAGTGAGAATAAAGCCTTAAAATTAATGAGTCAGGTGGACTCTTACCTACATCACTCAATCAAATTTAACGTAACGTAATTTTAATTTAATTTGATTTAACAACGTAAATTTATTAATGTGCAAAATGGGTCTAAGAGTAAGGTTAGGTTTTATAGAAGTTGAAAATGATTTAAAAGTAAAGCTCTTCTCTCTATCTATCAAAATAGTTTTGGTAAATTTATTCACACATTGAATCCCGCGCGATAATAGTAGAGTAGTAGGAAAAAGCCCAGTTGAGACTTCTTCTCGATTTTATTTCATTTTCAATTTTTCTCAAAAATAGTTAGTTGAGAAGGGTTCTGAACTCGTCCATTATGTTTTGGCAACTTTTGGAAACACATCCAACACTTGTGGAAACCTTGTTTGTGTGCGCAAGAGTAAAGTTTCGTTAGATCTCACAATAGTGGCTCTCTTGGTTAGCGTCGAGTTTCCAGGAAGTCAGAATGCCGTGTTGATGATTTAGAAAACGAATGGTTGTATTGAATGCATGAGTGAATGACTGAAATGGACGAGGGAGGCAGGTGTTAGTGGAAAACCAGCTTAGAGGACACTCTTGTGAGAGCCTTAGAAGCGAAGACAGAATTTTAAAAAGATATCGAGAAGAATACATCTTTTTGCTATTAAATTTGGGATCGAGGATTTTTGAGACTGAAGTTAGGTTTCGGGACATGAAAAGTTTAAAAAGGAGAAAATGAGACAGGAGATAAAATCATTACAGAAAGATAAGTAATTTGTGTTCCATTTTGAATATAAATATATATACATATTTGTTAATCCAAAATATATAAATATTTATACTCAACCTATCTGTGTACGAGATTCCCACATAATTTTCGGGACGCGCTTTATTTATGTTAAAGACCCATTTTTCTCTTGTTATAATTGCAGGCAAAGAATGGAAGCCAGGAAGCAGCAACAAAACTTCTTTTATTCTTCTTTCTTTCTTTTATTTCTTTTGTTTTTATTGAAGTCTAATCTAGATTGAAATGGTATGGTAATGAAAATCCACTTACTGGTCCCAGGCTTACTATCTTTTATTGCCAATCTAAAATCTGGTGGAATACATAAATTCCTTAGAGAATTGGCAAAGCACAAGTTGGTGTTATATAAACATGAACGTGGAAAGAAATGTAACTTGTTTCGATTCAAAATGAAAAAAATTTGTTATATGAGCGATCTACTTTCGGATAACGGCTTCCGTCTAACCAACACTGGTTATGATAACGGAAAACCAAATGAAAAATCAATATTTTTAAAACTAATAAAAAAAAATTATTTTAAATTTTATAATCGCATATTAATATACTCTAAAAAACTGCGTACCGAAATTTAAAAAAAAAAATTTCTCAAGAAACTAAAAATAAAAACAGGATTTTATCAAAACCGGTCCTAAATTTTCGAAATACATTTTTCATAAATTCTTTGTTATTTAAGACGCGTGATGGCGTACTTCATTTATGCTAAAAACCGTTAAGTATGGTGGTGTTGATACATTTTATAAGTTCAAACTGTGTTATTTTCAACGTAATGTTACATTGTTTCTGTCAAAGATCTTGCTTTCCAATGTAATAAGAGCAAGTACGTGCGACCCAGTCATGCCCATTTTTTCACTCCGCATGAACCGTCTTATACGCTTTTTCCGACGACCTGAACAAATAAATGCAGTAAGCAATGATACACACGAAGCAACGGTTGCAGCAACCGACCGAAAATATCAAAAAATATAAAATAAAAAAAAATATAAAATAAAAAATAAAAAAAAAATGTCAGGCAACGGTTGCAGCAACACGAAAATCAGTGGGCAACACAGCTATACACGAAGCAAGGGTTGCTTCAACTTGGCTGAGTTTCTGCAACGGTTGCCTCGTGTTGGTTCAGCTTGGAGAGTTGATACAGGAATAGCCTCAATTGTTTCTCGAATGGATTGCTTTAGTTCATTCAAATTTGTCGGTTTTGCTTTGTAGACTTCCTGTTTGCAATAACCCCACAAGAAAAAGTCAGGGGCATTAAGGTCATGTGACCTGGGGGCCAACGGAATGTGGAGTTTCTTGATATCAGCTTACTGGAAATTTTTCGTCGCAATTCTGTCATAACAAGCCGGGCTATGTAAGGAGTTGCACCATCTTGCTGAAACCACACCGAGTTGAAAGAAATTCTCATTCGGCGTAGTTTTGGATAGAAAAACTCTCACAACAGGCTCAAGTAACGGTCTCCAGTAACCGTAACGGTGTGACCGTTTTCTTCGAAAAAGTAGGGCCGACAAAGCAGCGTGATAAAACTGCACACCACACTGTGACACGAAGTGGATGCAATTCCGTCTCATGGAGTATCTGTGGGTTGGAAGCACTCCATGTTCGACAATTTTGTTTGTTTATGATGCCGTTTAAATCGAAATGGGTCTCGTCAGACATATAAAGACAGTTCAACATGTTTCCGTCCTCCTCCACCATTTGAAGAATCTTCTGGCAAAATTCCAAGCGAATCGACAAGTCTGCTGTGTTCAGTTTGTTGGCCATTTGAATTTTATATGGGAGTAGGTCCAAATCATTGTGCATAATTGACTGCAATGACTGTATGCTTCTACCAATTTGAGCAGATGAGCTTCTTGTCGAAACTCTTGGATTATTTTGTATGGCAGCAGCTACTGCAGTGATTGTTTCCTCCGTCCGAACTGAAGGGTTTCGATGGTAAGGTCTTCTTTCGACGGTCCCATGCTCGGCAAAATTGTTAACAAGTTTCATTACGGTCCATCCGGTCGGAGGATTGCCATCAAACGCGCCCCTATACTCTCTTTGAACCGAAACTACGGACTCCAGTGGCTGATAGCGGCGGATAATCCAAATTCTTGTTTCAGTGTCCCAAGAATCCAATTTTGTTAAATCTAAAAATCAATATGCAAAACATAAAATATTAACAGATTCATTAAATAGAAAAAAAGTTATTAATTTTTTTTTTGCTAGCGGCTTTCATCAACTACCCGTATGTAAGTATGTCCGGTATGGACTCCTATACCGCACAACGGATTTTTATGAAATTTTTAGTTTAAATATAGTTTACTCCAGGCATGGTTCCTTTAAAGGTTTGGCTGACCCACCCGGCGTTTCTCGGGTATAACAAACATTTGCTCGATCCCGACAATAGCGCAACTTTTCGGTTCCAACTGTAACTAAACTTCATATATAAAAATTAATGTAATGTATGTATGTCCAAATGTCCAGTATGGACCCCTAAACCACCCAACGGATTTTTATGAATTTTTCAGCGTAAATATAGTTTTGTCAGGATGGTTGCTGTGGCGCTAAGAATTAGGATAATATAAAGAAATTTAATTTCACTTTTGTACCTGGGCGTAGCAGGTAGCAACACGCAGCGGGTTACGGGGAACCGCTAGTAATATTATATTATTATGTTGATAGTTGATGCACAAGTAGCTACAGCAGGTATTTGATTTGCGTTTTTTATTTAGTTGTTTTTATTTTTATTTATTTAGTTGTTTTTTATAAGGCAAGTTTAGCATTCGTGAATATAATAAAATAAAATAACAATAAAACATGACATCATAGAGAAGTCTAAAAAAGTGATCGACAAAATATGTCTGTCAGTATGTATAACGAGCTGCAGCCGAAAATGATTATCTTCGAATTTAGTGTGTGTGGTTCTTTCGGCATTCCCAGAGGGGAAATGGAAATTTTGTTTTCAGGCCTAAAAAACGGTACTTGGAATTTGACCATTTAGGAAAAACTTAATTTTCTCGATGGTTTTTAATACTTTTTTTTAAGTTCAAACTGTGTTATTTTCAACGCAAATATTACTTTTTACTTGTTTGACAGCAAAGATCTTGCTTTTCAATGTCATTAGGTACATAAAAGCAAGTACGTGTCTTTTATTGTTGCGGCTGCAAAATATTGGCGAAGTTGAGGGCAACCGTGGTCTCATCAACTACTTGTGTACATAGTCATTTTTTTGCAAAAGCAACAAACGCAGGTGTTCGAGTTCCAGCACAATGTTTCTGAAGTGAGAATAAAGCCTTAAAATTAATGAGTCAGGTGGACTCTTACCTACATCACTCAATCAAATTTAACGTAACGTAATTTTAATTTAATTTGATTTAACAACGTAAATTTATTAATGTGCAAAATGGGTCTAAGAGTAAGGTTAGGTTTTATAGAAGTTGAAAATGATTTAAAAGTAAAGCTCTTCTCTCTATCTATCAAAATAGTTTTGGTAAATTTATTCACACATTGAATCCCGCGCGATAATAGTAGAGTAGTAGGAAAAAGCCCAGTTGAGACTTCTTCTCGATTTTATTTCATTTTCAATTTTTCTCAAAAATAGTTAGTTGAGAAGGGTTCTGAACTTGTCCATTATGTTTTGGCAACTTTTGGAAACACATCCAACACTTGTGGAAACCTTGTTTGTGTGCGCGAGAGTAAAGTTTCGTTAGATCTCACAATGGTGGCTCTCTTGGTTAGCGTCGAGCTTCCAGGAAGTCAGAATGCCGTGTTGATGATATCGAAAACGAATGGTTGTATTGAATGTATGAGTGAATGACTGAAATGGACGAGGGAGGCAGGTGTTAGTGGAAAACCAGCTTAGAGGACACTCTTGTGAGAGCCTTAGAAGCGAAGACAGAATTTTAAAAAGAAATCGAGAAGAATACATCTTTTTGCTATTAAATTTGGGATCGAGGATTTTTGAGACTGAAGTTAGGTTTCGGGACATGAAAAGTTTAAAAAAGAGAAAATGAGACAGGAGATAAAATCATTACAGAAAGATAAGTAATTTGTGTTCTATTTTGAATATAAATATATATACATATTTGTTAATCCAAAATATATAAATATTTATACTCAACCTATCTGTGTACGAGATTCCCACATAATTTTCGGGACGCGCTTTATTTATGTTAATGACCCATTTTTCTTTTGTTATAATTGCTTTTACTTTTATCTAAATTCAATTGCATTTTCTTTCTAAAATTACCTCGGTATCAAACGGCCATATTAAATTGTACAAACCATTTATTAGAAAACATATTTGGGTTTTAATCCAGGGGTCTTCTATCCCATGGTTTCCCAAAATAAAATAAGTATTTAAACTAAACTCTCTTTCTTTTACTTTAAATATCGGCTCTTTATATTCTATATTTAGTTTAGGAATTTTTTAATTCGGTTTAAAAAAAAAATTTCTGGCGCCCATTTTTATCTGCACCTTACTGTGTAACAATATATGTTCTTCTTTTGATAAACTATTTTGTTTCGATAAACCCATCTCATAGAATAAATATATTATAAAGAGGAAAATCTTTCATACGTTCCACACCTCAACACCCTCAATTTTCGTTGCTGCTTTGGTATGTCAGTCATTGTGTTTCGCTATCTCTTTTGTATGTCATTCATTGTTCGCGTAAAACAACAAAAAAACCATGTGGTGAGTTTTGTTCATTTTGTTCTTGTTGACAACAACTGTCAGTAAATTGTTTGTTTGCAGAAAAAAGTGAAAATATTAAAATTAAATTACAAATTTCTCCAATTCAATTAAAACAAATCCACAAAAAAATATTAAAAAAATGGAAAATAATATCCATTTTAACGTAACAACATCAGAATGCAAAAGCCCTGAGTGCAGGTGAATCCACAACTCATTGAACACTCAACAACCAAAACAATTATTGTTCCGCTGAAATAAACGATAATGAAAATTTTTCCATCACCACAAACACAACACCCCTTGCTAATGATAGAAATGGACCATAACCGCAAGCAATTAGAAATACCAGATAAACAACTGTTGGAAGATAATGTTTTTGTTTCGGCTGCTGTTCCAAAAGACAACCAGACAATACAAATGTAGCCGCCGCAGTTGCTGCCGACGAAGATGACGAAGACGATGCAAACTTCAAAACTGACCAGAGTGATGATAACACATCGGACGACTCTGATTTCTCCGACCTGAGTGGACTCTCCCAGGTATCAGGCAAAGAATGAAAGCCAAGAAGCAGCAACAAAACCCATCAATTGGGTACAAAAACAAAAAATTCGGGTGCGAATCCCTGAGATCTATTATCACAGATTCTGCCGAAAAGAGCCGTAAGTAGTTTCAAGCTTCTTTTATTTCTTTTGTTTTTATTGAAGTCTAATCTAGATTGAAATGGTATGGTAATGAAAATCCACTTACTGGTTCCAGGCTTACTATCTTTTATTGCCAATCTAAAATCTGATGGAATACATAAACTCTTTAGAGAATTGGCAAAGCACAAGTTGGTGTTATATAAACATGAACGTGGAAAGAAATGTAACATGTTTCATTTCAAAATGAAAAAAAATTGTTATATGAGCGATCTACTTTCAGATAACTTCCGTCTAACCAACACTGGTTATGATTACGGCAAACCAAATGAAAAATCAATATTTTTAAAACTAATAAAAAAAATTATTTTAAATTTTATAATCGCATGTTAATATACTCTAAAAAACTGCGTACCGAAATTTAAAAAAAAAAAATTCTCAAGAAACTAAAAATAAAAACAGGATTTTATCAAAACCGGTCCTAAATTTTCGAAATAAATTTTTCATAAATTCTTTGTTATTTAAGACGCGTGATGGCGTACTTCATTTATGCTAAAAACCGTTAAGTATGGTGGTGTTCATACATTTTATAAGTTCAAACTGTGTTATTTTCAACGTAAATGTTACATTGTTTCTGTCAAAGATCTTGCTTTCCAATGTAATAAGAGCAAGTACGTGCGACCCAGTCATGCCAATTTTTCACTCCGCATGAACCGCCTTATACGCTTTTTCCGATGACCTGAACAAATAAATGCAGTAAGCAATGATACACACGAAGCAACGGTTGCAGCAACACGAAAATCAGTGGGCAACACAGCTATACACGAAGCAAGGGTTGCTTCAACTTGGCTGAGTTGCTGCAACGGTTGCCTCGTGTTGGTTCAGCTTGGAGAGTTGATACAGGAATAGCCTCAATTGTTTCTCGAATGGATTGCTTTAGTTCATTCAAATTTGTCGGTTTTGCTTTGTAGACTTCCTGTTTGCAATAACACCACAAGAAAAAGTCAGGTGCATTAAGGTCATGTGACCTAGGGGCCAACGGAATGTGGAGTTTCTGGATATCAGCTTACTGGAAATTTTTCGTCGCAATTCTGTCATAACAAGCCGGGCTATGTAAGGAGTTGCACCATCTTGCTTAAACCACACCGAGTTGAAAGAAATTCTCATTCGGCGTAGTTTTGGATAGAAAAACTCTCACAACAGGCTCAAGTAACGGTCTCCAGTAACCGAAACGGTGTGACCGTTTTCTTCGAAAAAGTAGGGCCGACAAAGCAGCGTGATGAAACTGCACATCACACTGTGACACGAAGTGGATGCAATTCCTGATAGCGGCGGATAATCCAAATTCTTGTTTCAGTGTCCCAGTAATCCAATTTTGTTAAATCTAAAAATCAATATGCAAAACATAAAATATTAACAGATTCATTAAATAGAAAAAAAATTATAAATTTTTTTTTTGCTAGCGGCTTTCATCAACTACCCGTATGTAAGTATGTCTGGTATGGACTCCTATACCGCACAACGGATTTTTATGAAATTTTCAGTTTAAATATAGTTTACTCCAGGCCTGGTTCCTTTAAAGGTTTGGCTGACCCACCCGGCGTTTCTCGGGTATAACAAACATTTGCTCGATCCCGACAATAGCGCAACTTTTCGGTTCCAACTGTAACTAAACTTCATATATAAAAATTAATGTAATGTATGTATGTCCAAATGTCCAGTATGAACCCCTAAACCACCCAACGGATTTTTATGATTTTTTCAGCGTAAATATAGTTTTGTCAGGATGGTTGCTGTTAAGGTTTGGTGGCGCTAAGAATTAGGATAATATAAAGAAATTTAATCTCACTTTTGTACCTGGGCGTAGCAGGTAGCAACACGCACCGGGTTACGGGGAACCGCTAGTAATATTATATTTTTGAAATATAATTGACAATTTTTATCGGAACTATTACATATAGATAACGAAATTATTTAAATAATATTTAGAACATTTTATTTTTAGAAAGTGGCGACGTGAGAGATGGAAAAGTAAAATGAGGGGAATGGGGTAGAATAATAGCAAAGAATATAGAATTACCAAGAAGTCGCATCTCATATAAATTTTCTTACTAACATTTTTTTTTTATGGCGGTCTTAGATTTTACTTTCGAAGAGATTTTCCATTCCCACTCTCAGAGCTTCCATAAAATAGTCCAATAATAAACCACACACAGTGACAAAGCCAAACACAGCTTATCCCTTTACCTTTTGGCTACATTATAAAATGTTCAGCTTAATTCATTTCGGTCGTTCGGTCGTCAGTGTGGTATGTGGTGAGGGAGATACTAACAAGGAAAACCTAATAAGCACATGTCGTGTATGTGTATTGTGTATATCCTGTACTCGGTGACGGTGGACAACGATAGAGATCGACAAAGATTGTTTTATTTTTGTATTTTCATTTCATTCGCTTCGCATCTTTATCGTTATCGTTGATGTTGATAGTTGATGCACAAGTAGCTACAGGTGGTATTTGACTTGCGTTTTTTATTTTGTTGTTTTTACTTGCGATTATAGGGACTATAAGGCAAGTTTAGCATTCGTGAATATAATAAAATGAAAAAACAATAAAACATGACATCATAGAGAAGTCTAAAAAAGTGATCGACAAAAAATGTCTTTCAGTGTGTATAACGAGCTGCAGCCTAAAACGATTATCTTCAAATTAAGTGTGTGTGGTTCTTTCGGCATTCCCAGAGGGGAAATGGAAATTTTGTTTTTAGGCTTAAAAATAACGGTACTTGGGATATGACCATTTAGGAAAAACTTAATTATGTCCGGTATGGACTCCTATACCGCACAACGGATTTTTATGAAATTTTCAGTTTAAATATAGTTTACTCCATGCATGGTTCCTTTAAAGCTTTGGCTGACCCATCCGGCGTTTCTAAGGTATAACAAACATTTGCTCGATCCCGACAATAGCGCTACTTTTCGGTTCCAACTGTAACTAAACTTCATATATAAAAATTAATGTAATGTATGTATGTCCAAATGTCCAGTATGGACCCCTAAACCACCCAACGGATTTTTATGAATTTTTCAGCGTAAATATAGTTTTGTCAGGATGGTTGCTGTGAAGGTTTGGTGGCGTTAAGCATTAGGATAATATAAAGAAATTTAATCTCACTTTTCTACCTGGGCGTAGCAGGTAGCAACACGCACCGGGTTACCGGGAACCCCTAGTAATATTATATTTTTGAAATATAATTGACAATTTTTATCGGAATTATTACATATAGATAACGAACCCCTAGTAATATTATATTTTTGAAATATAATTGACAATTTTTATCGGAATTATTACATATAGATAACGAATTTTTTTAAATAATATTTAGAACATTTTATTTTTAGAAAGTGATGACGTGAGAGATGGAAAAGTAAAATGAGGGGAATGGGGTAGAATAATAGCAACAAATATAGAATTACCAAGAAGTCGCATCTCATATAAATTTTTTTACTAACATTTTTTTTTGTATGGCGGTCTTAGATTTTACTTTCCAAGAGATTTTTCATTCCCACTCTCAGAGCTTCCATAAAATAGTCCAGTAATAAACCACACACAGTGACAAAGCCAAACACAGCTTATCCCTTTACCTTTTGGCTACATTATAAAATGTTCAGCTTAATTCATTTCGGTCGTTCGGTCGTCAGTGTGGTATGTAGTGAGGGAGATACTAACAAGGAAAACCTAATAAGCACATGTCGTGTATGTGTATTGTGTATATTCTGTACTCGGTGACGGTGGACAACGATAGAGATCGACAAAGATTGTTTTATTTTTGTATTTTCATTTCATTCGCTTCGCGTCTTTATCGTTATCGTTGATGTTGATAGTTGATGCACAAGTAGCTACAGGTGGTATTTGACTTCCTTTTTTTATTTTGTTGTTTTTACTTGCGATTATAGGGACTATAAGGCAAGTTTAGCATTCGTGAATATAATAAGATGAAATAACAATAAAACATGACATCATAGAGAAGTCTAAAAAAGTGATCGACAAAAAATGTCTTTCAGTGTGTATAACGAGCTGCAGCCTAAAACGATTATCTTCAAATTAAGTGTGTGTGGTTCTTTCGGCATTCCCAGAGGGGAAATGGAAATTTTGTTTTTAGGCTTAAAAATAACGGTACTTGGGATATGACCATTTAGGAAAAACTTAATTATGTCCGGTATGGACTCCTATACCGCACAACGGATTTTTATGAAATTTTCAGTTTAAATATAGTTTACTCCATGCATTGTTCCTTTAAAGGTTTGGCTGACCCACCCGGCGTTTCTCGGGTATAACAAACATTTTCTCGATCCCGACAATAGCGCAACTTTTCGGTTCCAACTGTAACTAAACTTCATATATAAAAATTAATGTAATGTATGTATGTCCAAATGTCCAGTATGGACCCCTAAACCACCCAACGGATTTTTATGAATTTTTCAGCGTAAATATAGTTTTGTCAGGATGGTTGCTGTGAAGGTTTGGTGGCGCTAAGAATTAGGATAATATAAGGAAATTTAATCTCACTTTTCTACCTGGGCGTAGCAGGTAGCAACACGCAGCGGGTTACGGGGAACCGCTAGTAATATTATATTTTTGAAATATAATTGACAATTTTTATCGGAACTATTACATATAGATAACGAAATTTTTTAAATAATATTTAGAACATTTTATTTTTAGAAAGTGGCGACGTGAGAGATGGAAAAGTAAAATGAGGGGAATGGGGTAGAATTATAGCAAAGAATATAGAATTACCAAGAAGTCGCATCTCATATAAATTTTTTTACTAACATTTTTTTTGTATGGCGGTCTTAGATTTTACTTTCGAAGAGATTTTCCATTCCCACTCTCAGAGCTTCCATAAAATAGTCCAATAATAAACCACACACAGTGACAAAGCCAAACACAGCTTATCCCTTTACCTTTTGGCTACATTATAAAATGTTCAGCTTAATTCATTTCGGTCGTTCGGTCGTCAGTGTGGTATGTGGTGAGGGCGAGGCGAGGGTGAGGGAGATACTAACAAGGAAAACCTAATAAGCACATGTCGTGTATGTGTATTGTGTATATCCTGTACTCGGTGACGGTGGACAACGATAGAGATCGACAAAGATTGTTTTATTTTTGTATTTTCATTTCATTCGCTTGGCTTCTTTATCGTTATCGTTGATGTTGATAGTTGATGCACAAGTAGCTACAGGTGGTATTTGATTTGCGTTTTTTTATTTAGTTGTTTTTACTTGCGATTATAGGGACTATAAGGCAAGTTTAGCATTCGTGAATATAATAAAATGAAATAACAATAAAACATGACATCATAGAGAAGTTTAAAAAAGTGATCGACAAAAAATGTCTGTCAGTATGTATAACGAGCTGTAGCCGAAAACGATTATCTTCAAATTAAGTGTGTGTGGTTCTTTCGGCATTCCCAGAGGGGAAATGGATATTTTGTTTTTAGGCCTAAAAAAAACGGTAATTGGAATATGACCATTTAGGAAAAACTTAATTTTCTCGATGGTTTTTAATACTTTTTTTTAAGTTCAAATGTGTTATTTTCAACGCAAATATTACTTTTTACTTGTTTGACAGCAAAGATCTTGCTTGTCAATGTCATTAGGTACATAAAAGCAAGTACGTGTCTTTTATTGTTGCGGCTGCAAAATATTGGCGAAGTTGAGGGCAACCGTGGTCTCATCAACTACTTGTGTACCTAGTCATTTTTTGCAAAAGCAACAAACGCAGGTGTTCAAGTTCCAGCACAATGTTTCTGAAGTGAGAATAAAGCCTTAAAATTAATGAGTCAGGTGGACTCTTACCTACATCACTCAATCAAATTTAACGTAACGTAATTTTAATTTAATTTGATTTAACAACGTAAATTTATTAATGTTCAAAATGGGTCTAAGAGTAAGGTTAGGTTTTATAGAAGTTGAAAATGATTTAAAAGTAAAGCTCTTCTCTCTATCTATCAAAATAGTTTTGGTAAATTTATTCACACATTGAATCCCGCGCGATAATAGTAGAGTAGTAGGAAAAAGCCCAGTTGAGACTTCTTCTCGATTTTATTTCATTTTCAATTTTTCTCAAAAATAGTTAGTTGAGAAGGGTTCTGAACTCGTCCATTATGTTTTGGCAACTTTTGGAAACACATCCAACACTTGTGGAAACCTTGTTTGTGTGCGCGAAAGTAAAGTTTCGTTAGATCTCACAATGGTGGCTCTCTTGGTTAGCGTCGAGCTTCCAGGAAGTCAGAATGCCATGTTGATGATATAGAAAACGAATGGTTGTATTGAATGTATGAGTGAATGACTGAAATGGACGAGGGAGGCAGGGAGGCTGCTTTGGTATGTCAGTCATTGTGTTTCGCTATCTCTTTTGTATATCATTCATTGTTCGCGTAAAACAAAAAAAAAACATGTGGTGAGTTTTGTTCATTTTGTTCTTGTTGACAACAACTGTCAGTAAATTGTTTGTTTGCAGAAAAAAGTGAAAATATTAAAATTAAATTACAAATTTCTCCAATTCAATTAAAACAAATCCACAAAAAATATTTAATAAGGGGAAAATAATATCCATTTTATTTTAACGTAACAACATCAGAATGCAGAAGCCTGAGTGCAGGTGAATCCACAACTCATTGAACACTCAACAACCAAAACAATTATTGTTCCGCTGAAATAAACGATAATGAAAATTTTTCCATCACCACAAACACAACACCCCTTGCTAATGATAGAAATGGACCATAACCGCAAGCAATTAGAAATACCAGATAAACAACTGTTGGGAGATAATGTTTTTGTTTCGGCTGCTAATCCAAAAGACAACCAGACAATACAAATGTAGCCGCCGCAGTTGCTGCCGACGAAGATGACGAAGACGATGCAAACTACAAAACTGACCAGAGTGATGATAACACATCGGACGACTCTGATTTCTCCGACCTGAGTGGACTCTCCCAGGTATCAGGCAAAGAATGAAAGCCAAGAAGCAGCAACAAAACCCATCAATTGGGTACAAAAACAAAAAATTCGGGTGCGAATCCCTGAGATCTATTATCACAGATTCTGCCGAAAAGAGCCGTAAATAGTTTCAAGCTTCTTTTATTTCTTTTGTTTTTATTGAAGTCTAATCTAGATTGAAATGGTATGGTAATGAAAATCCACTTACTGGTTCCAGGCTTACTATCTTTTATTGCCAATCTTAAATCTGATGGAATACATAAACTCTTTAGAGAATTGGCAAAGCACAAGTTGGTGTTATATAAACATGAACGTGGAAAGAAATGTAACATGTTTCATTTCAAAATGAAAAAAAATTGTTATATGAGCGATCTACTTTCAGATAACTTCCGTCTAACCAACACTGGTTATGATTACGGCAAACCAAATGAAAAATCAATATTTTTAAAACTAATAAAAAAAATTATTTTAAATTTTATAATCGCATGTTAATATACTCTAAAAAACTGCGTACCGAAATTTAAAAAAAAAAATTTCTCAAGAAACTAAAAATAAAAACAGGATTTTATCAAAACCGGTCCTAAATTTTCGAAATAATTTTTTCATAAATTCTTTGTTATTTAAGACGCGTGATGGCGTACTTCATTTATGCTAAAAACCGTTAAGTATGGTATGGTATGGTACTTTTTATAAGTTCAAACTGTGTTATTTTCAACGTAAATGTTACATTGTTTCTGTCAAAGATCTTGCTTTCCAATGTAATAAGAGCAAGTACGTGCGACCCAGTCATGCCCATTTTTTCACTCCGCATGAACCGTCTTATACGCTTTTTCCGACGACCTGAACAAATAAATGCAGTAAGCAATGATACACACGAAGCAACGGTTGCAGCAACCGACCGAAAATATCAAAAAATATAAAATAAAAAAAAAATATTAAATAAAAAATAAAAAAAAAATTTCAGGCAACGGTTGCAGCAACACGAAAATCAGTGGGCAACACAGCTATACACGAAGCAAGGGTTCCTTCAACTTGGCTGAGTTGCTCGTGTTGCCTCGTGTTGGTTCAGCTTGGAGAGTTGATACAGGAATAGCCTCAATTGTTTCTCGAATGGATTGCTTTAGTTCATTCAAATTTGTCGGTTTTGCTTTGTAGACTTCCTGTTTGCAATAACCCCACACGAAAAAGTCAGGTGCATTAAGGTCATGTGACCTGGGGGCCAACGGAATGTGGAGTTTCTGGATATCAGCTTACTGGAAATTTTTCGTCGCAATTCTGTCATAACAAGCCGAGCTATGCAAGGAGTTGCACCATCTAGCTGAAACCACACCGAGTTGAAAGAAATTCTCATTCGGCGTAGTTTTGGATAGAAAAACTCTCACAACAGGCTCAAGTAACGGTCTCCAGTAACCGTAACGGTGTGACCGTTTTCTTCGAAAAAGTAGGGCCGACAAAGCAGCGTGATGAAACTGCACACCACACTGTGACACGAAGTGGATGCAATTCCTGATAGCGGCGGATAATCCAAATTCTTGTTTCAGTGTCCCAGTAATCCAATTTTGTTAAATCTAAAAATCAATATGCAAAACATAAAATATTAACAGATTCATTAAATAGAAAAAAAGTTATAAATTTTTTTTTTGCTAGCGGCTTTCATCAACTACCCGTATGTAAGTATGTTCGGTATGGACTCCTATACCGCACAACGGATTTTTATGAAATATTCAGTTTAAATATAGTTTACTCCAGGCATGGTTCCTTTAAAGGTTTGGCTGACCCACCCGGCGTTTTTCGGGTATAACAAACATTTGCTCGATCCCGACAATAGCGCAATTTTTCGGTTCCAACTGTAACTAAACTTCATATATAAAAATTAATGTAATGTATGTATGTCCAAATATTCAGTATGGACCCCTAAACCACCCAACGGATTTTTATGAATTTTTCAGCGTAAATATAGTTTTGTCAGGATGGTTGCTGTGAAGGTTTGGTGGCGCTAAGAATTAGGATAATATAAGGAAATTTAATCTCACTTTTCTACCTGGGCGGAGCAGGTAGCAACACGCAGCGGGTTATGGGGAACCGCTAGTAATATTATATTTTTGAAATATAATTGACAATTTTTATCGGAACTATTACATATAGATATCGAATTTTTTTAAATAATATTTAGAACATTCTATTTTTAGAAAGTGGCGACGTGAGAGATGGAAAAGTAAAATGAGGGGAATGGGGTAGAATAATAGCAAAGAATATAGAATTACCAAGAAGTCGCATCTCATATAAATTTTTTTTCTAACATTTTTTTTGTATGGCGGTCTTAGATTTTACTTTCGAAGAGATTTTCCATTCCCACTCTCAGAGCTTCCATAAAATAGTCCAATAATAAACCACACACGGTGACAAAGCCAAACACAGCTTATCCCTTTACCTTTTGGCTACATTATAAAATGTTCAGCTTAATTCATTTCGGTCGTTCGGTCGTCAGTGTGGTATGTGGTGAGGGCGAGGCGAGGGTGAGGGAGATACTAACAAAGAAAACCTAATAAGCACATGTCGTGTATGTGTATTGTGTATATCCTGTACTCGGTGACGGTGGACAACGATAGAGATCTACAAAGATTGTTTTATTTTTGTATTTTCATTTCATTCGCTTCGCTTCTTTATCGTTATCGTTGATGTTGATAGTTGATGCACAAGTAGCTACAGGTGGTATTTGATTTGCGTTTTTTATTTTGTTGTTTTTACTTGCGATTATAGGGACTATAAGGCAAGTTTAGCATTCGTGAATATAATAAAATGAAATAACAATAAAACATGACATCATAGAGAAGTTTAAAAAAGTGATCGACAAAAAATGTATGTCAGTATGTATAACGAGCTGTAGCCGAAAACGATTATCTTCAAATTTAGTGTGTGTGGTTCTTTCGGCATTCCCAGAGGGGAAATGGAAATTTTGTTTTTAGGCCTAAAAAACGGTACTTGGAATATGACCATTTAGGAAAAACTTAATTTTCTCGATGGTTTTTAATACTTTTTTTTAAGTTCAAACTGTGTTATTTTCAACGCAAATATTACTTTTTACTTGTTTGACAGCAAAGGTCTTGCTTTTCAATGTCATTAGGTTCATAAAAGCAAGTACGTGTCTTTTATTGTTGCGGCTGCAAAATATTGGCGAAGTTGAGGGCAACCGTGGTCTCATCAACTACTTGTGTACCTAGTCATTTTTTGCAAAAGCAACAAACGCAGGTGTTCGAGTTCCAGCACAATGTTTCTGAAGTGAGAATAAAGCCTTAAAATTAATGAGTCAGGTGGACTCTTACCTACATCACTCAATCAAATTTAACGTAACGTAATTTTAATTTAATTTGATTTAACAACGTAAATTTATTAATGTGTTAGGTTTTATAGAAGTTGAAAATGATTTAAAAGTAAAGCTCTTCTCTCTATCTATCAAAATAGTTTTGGTACATTTATTCACACATTGAATCCCGCGCTATAATAGTAGAGTAGTAGGAAAAGCCCAGTTGAGACTTCTTCTCGATTTTATTTCATTTTCAATTTTTCTCAAAAATAGTTAGTTGAGAAGGGTTCTGAACTCGTCCATTATGTTTTGGCAACTTTTGGAAACACATCCAACACTTGTGGAAACCTTGTTTGTGTGCGCGAAAGTAAAGTTTCGTTAGATCTCACAATGGTGGCTCTCATGGTTAGCGTCGAGCTTCCAGGAAGTCAGAATGCCGTGTTGATGATATAGAAAACGAATGGTTGTATTGAATGTATGAGTGAATGACTGAAATGGACGAGGGAGGCAGGTGTTAGTGGAAAACCAGCTTAGAGGACACTCTTGTCAGAGCCTTAGAAGCGAAGACAGAATTTTAAAAAGAAATCGAGAAGAATACATCTTTTTGCTATTAATTTGGGATCGAGGATTTTTGAGACTGAAGTTAGGTTTCGGGACATGAAAAGTTTAAAAAAGAGAAAATGAGACAGGAGATAAAATCATTACAGAAAGATAAGTAATTTGTGTTCCATTTTGAATACAAATATATATACATATTTGTTAATCCAAAATATATAAATATTTATACTCAACCTATCTGTGTACGAGATTCCCACATAATTTTCGGGACGCGCTTTATTTGTGTTAAAGACCCATTTTTCTTTTGTTATAATTGCTTTTGCTTTTATCTAAATTCAATTGCATTTTCTTTCTAAAATTACCTCGGTATCAAACGGCCATATTAAATTGTACAAACCATTTATTAGAAAACATATTTGGGTTTTAATCCAGGGGTCTTCTATCCCATGGTTTCCCAAAATAAAATAAGTATTTAAACTAAACTCTCTTTCTTTTACTTTAAATATCGGCTCTTTATATTCTATATTTAGTTTAGGAATTTTTTAATTCGGTTTCAAAAAAAAAATTCTGGCGCCCTTTTTATCTGCACCTTTTTGTGTAACAATATTTGTTCTTCTTTTGATAAACTATTTTGTTTCGATAAACCCATCTCATAGAATAAATATATTACAAAGAGGAAAATCTTTCGTACGTTCCACACCTCAACACCCTCAATTTTCGTTGCTGCTTTGGTATGTCAGTCATTGTGTTTCGCTATCTCTTTTGTATGTCATTCATTGCTCACGTAAAACAACAAAAAAAACATGTGGTGAGTTTTGTTCATTTTGTTCTTGTTGACAACAACTGTCAGTAAATTGTTTGTTTGCAGAAAAAAGTGAAAATATTAAAATTAAATTACAAATTTCTCCAATTCAATTAAAACAAATCCACAAAAAAATATTTAAAAAAATGGAAAATAATATCCATTTTAACGTAACAACATCAGAATGCAAAAGCCCTGAGTGCAGGTGAATCCACAACTCATTGAACACTCAACAACCAAAACAATTATTGTTCCGCTGAAATAAACGATAATGAAATTTTTTCCATCACCACAAACACAACACCCCTTGCTAATGATAGAAATGGACCAGAGCCGCAAGCAATTAGAAATACCATATAAACAACTGTTGGAAGGTAATATTTTTGTTTCGGCTGCTGTTCCAAAAGACAACCAGACAATACAAATGTAGCCGCCGCAGTTGCTGCCGACCAAGATGACGAAGACGATGCAAACTACAAAACTGACCAGAGTGATGATAACACATCGGACGACTCTGATTTCTCCGACCTGAGTGGACTCTCCGAGGTATCAGGCAAAGAATGGAAGCCAGGAAGCAGCAACAAAACCCATCAATTGGGTACAAAAACAAAAAATTCGGGTGCGAATCCCTGAGATCTAATATCACAGATTCTGCCGAAAAGAGCCGTATGTAGTTTAAAGCTTCTTTTATTTCTTTTGTTTTTATTGAAGTCTAATCTAGATTGAAATGGTATGGTAATGAAAAACCACTTACTGGTCCCAGGCTTACTATCTTTTACTGCCAATCTAAAATCTGATGGAATACATAAACTCCTTAGAGAATTGGCAAAGCACAAGTTGGTGTTATATAAACATGAACGTGGAAAGAAATGTAACTTGTTTCGATTCAAAATGAAAAAAAATTGTTATATGAGCGATCTACTTTCAGATAACGGCTTCCGTCTAACCAACACTGGTTATGATTACGGCAAACCAAATGAAAAATCAATATTTTTAAAACTAATAAAAAAAATTATTTTAAATTTTATAACCGCATATTAATATGCTCTAAAAAACTGCGTACCGAAATTTAAAAAAAAAAAATTCTCAAGAAACTAAAAATAAAACAGGATTTTATCAAAACCGGTCCTAAATTTTCGAAATACATTTTTCATAAATTCTTTGTTATTTAAGACGCGTGATGGCGAACTTCATTTAGTATGGTGTGTTGATACTTTTTATAAGTTCAAACTGTGTTATTTTCAACGTAAATGTTACATTGTTTCTGTCAAAGATCTTGCTTTCCAATGTAATAAGAGCAAGTACGAGCGACCCAGTCATGCCCATTTTTTCACTCCGCATGAACCGTCTTATACGCTTTTCCCGACGACCTGAAAGAATAAATGCAGTAAGCAATGATACACACGAAGCAACGGTTGCAGCAACCGACCGAAAATATCAAAAATAAAAAAAAAATTCAGGCAACGGTTGCAGCAACACGAAAATCAGTGGGCAACACAGCTATACACGAAGCAACGGTTGCTTCAACTTGGCTGAGTTGCTGCAACGGTTGTCTCGTGTTGGTTCAGCTTGGAGAGTTGATACAGGAATAGCCTCAATTGTTTCTCGAATGGATTGCTTTAGTTCATTCAAATTTGTCGGTTATGCTTTGTAGACTTCCTGTTTGCAATAACCCAACAAGAAAGTCAGGTGCATTAAGGTCATGTGACCTGGGGGGCCAACGGAATGTGGAGTTTCTGGATATCAGCTTACTGGAAATTTTTCGTCGCAATTCTGTCATAACAAGCCGGGCTATGTAAGGAGTTGCACCATCTTGCTTAAACCACACCGAGTTGAAAGAAATTCTCATTCGGCGTAGTTTTGGATAGAAAAGCTCTCTCAACAGGTTTAAGTAACGGTCTCCAGTAACCGTAACGGTGTGACCGTTTTCTTCGAAAAAGTAGGGCCGACAAAGCAGCGTGATGAAACTGCACACCACACTGTGACACGAAGTGGATGCAATTCCGTCCCATGGAGTATCTGTGGGTTGGAAGCACTCCATGTTCGACAATTTTGTTTGTTTATGAATCCGTTTAAATCGAAATGGGTCTCGTCAGACATATAAGAGATAGTTCAACATGTTTCCGTCCTCCTCCACCATTTGAAGAATCTTCTGGAAAAATTCCAAGCGAATCGTCAAGTCTGCTGTGTTCAGTTTGTTGGCCATTTGAATTTTATATGGGAGTAAGTCCAAATCATTGTGCATAATTGACTGCAATGATTGTATGCTTCTACCAATTTGAGCAGATGAGCTTCTTGTCGAAACTCTTGGATTATTTTGTATGGCAGCAGCTATTGCAGTGATTATTTCCTCCATCCCAACTGAAGGGTTTCGATGGTAAGGTCTTCTTTCGACGGTCCCATGCTCGGCAAAATTGTTAACAAGTTTCATTACGGTCCATCTGCTCGGAGGATTGACACCAAACGCGCCCCTATACTCTATTTGAACAGAAACTACGGACTCCAGTGCCAGATAGCGGCGGATAATCCAAATTCTTGTTTCAGTGTCCCAGTAATCCAATTTTGTTAAATCTAAAAATCAATATGCAAAACATAAAATATTAACAGATTCATTAAATAGAAAAAAAGTTATTAATTTTTTTTTTGCTAGCGGCTTTCATCAACTACCCGTATGTAAGTATGTCCGGTATGGACTCCTATACCGCACAACGGATTTTTATGAAATTTTCAGTTTAAATATAGTTTACTCCAGGCATGGTTCCTTTAAAGGTTTGGCTGACCCACCCGGCGTTTCTCGGGTATAACAAACATTTGCTCGATCCCGACAATAGCGCAACTTTTCGGTTCCAACTGTAACTAAACTTCATATATAAAAATTAATGTAATGTATGTATGTCCAAATGTCCAGTATGAACCCCTAAACCACCCAACGGATTTTTATGATTTTTTCAGCGTAAATATAGTTTTGTCAGGATGGTTGCTGTTAAGGTTTGGTGGCGCTAAGAATTAGGATAATATAAAGAAATTTAATCTCACTTTTGTACCTGGGCGTAGCAGGTAGCAACACGCACCGGGTTACGGGGAACCGCTAGTAATATTATATTTTTGAAATATAATTGACAATTTTTATCGGAACTATTACATATAGATAACGAAATTATTTAAATAATATTTAGAACATTTTATTTTTAGAAAGTGGCGACGTGAGAGATGGAAAAGTAAAATGAGGGGAATGGGGTAGAATAATAGCAAAGAATATAGAATTACCAAGAAGTCGCATCTCATATAAATTTTCTTACTAACATTTTTTTTTTATGGCGGTCTTAGATTTTACTTTCGAAGAGATTTTCCATTCCCACTCTCAGAGCTTCCATAAAATAGTCCAATAATAAACCACACACAGTGACAAAGCCAAACACAGCTTATCCCTTTACCTTTTGGCTACATTATAAAATGTTCAGCTTAATTCATTTCGGTCGTTCGGTCGTCAGTGTGGTATGTGGTGAGGGAGATACTAACAAGGAAAACCTAATAAGCACATGTCGTGTATGTGTATTGTGTATATCCTGTACTCGGTGACGGTGGACAACGATAGAGATCGACAAAGATTGTTTTATTTTTGTATTTTCATTTCATTCGCTTCGCATCTTTATCGTTATCGTTGATGTTGATAGTTGATGCACAAGTAGCTACAGGTGGTATTTGACTTGCGTTTTTTATTTTGTTGTTTTTACTTGCGATTATAGGGACTATAAGGCAAGTTTAGCATTCGTGAATATAATAAAATGAAAAAACAATAAAACATGACATCATAGAGAAGTCTAAAAAAGTGATCGACAAAAAATGTCTTTCAGTGTGTATAACGAGCTGCAGCCTAAAACGATTATCTTCAAATTAAGTGTGTGTGGTTCTTTCGGCATTCCCAGAGGGGAAATGGAAATTTTGTTTTTAGGCTTAAAAATAACGGTACTTGGGATATGACCATTTAGGAAAAACTTAATTATGTCCGGTATGGACTCCTATACCGCACAACGGATTTTTATGAAATTTTCAGTTTAAATATAGTTTACTCCATGCATGGTTCCTTTAAAGCTTTGGCTGACCCATCCGGCGTTTCTAAGGTATAACAAACATTTGCTCGATCCCGACAATAGCGCTACTTTTCGGTTCCAACTGTAACTAAACTTCATATATAAAAATTAATGTAATGTATGTATGTCCAAATGTCCAGTATGGACCCCTAAACCACCCAACGGATTTTTATGAATTTTTCAGCGTAAATATAGTTTTGTCAGGATGGTTGCTGTGAAGGTTTGGTGGCGTTAAGCATTAGGATAATATAAAGAAATTTAATCTCACTTTTCTACCTGGGCGTAGCAGGTAGCAACACGCACCGGGTTACCGGGAACCCCTAGTAATATTATATTTTTGAAATATAATTGACAATTTTTATCGGAATTATTACATATAGATAACGAACCCCTAGTAATATTATATTTTTGAAATATAATTGACAATTTTTATCGGAATTATTACATATAGATAACGAATTTTTTTAAATAATATTTAGAACATTTTATTTTTAGAAAGTGATGACGTGAGAGATGGAAAAGTAAAATGAGGGGAATGGGGTAGAATAATAGCAACAAATATAGAATTACCAAGAAGTCGCATCTCATATAAATTTTTTTACTAACATTTTTTTTTGTATGGCGGTCTTAGATTTTACTTTCCAAGAGATTTTTCATTCCCACTCTCAGAGCTTCCATAAAATAGTCCAGTAATAAACCACACACAGTGACAAAGCCAAACACAGCTTATCCCTTTACCTTTTGGCTACATTATAAAATGTTCAGCTTAATTCATTTCGGTCGTTCGGTCGTCAGTGTGGTATGTAGTGAGGGAGATACTAACAAGGAAAACCTAATAAGCACATGTCGTGTATGTGTATTGTGTATATTCTGTACTCGGTGACGGTGGACAACGATAGAGATCGACAAAGATTGTTTTATTTTTGTATTTTCATTTCATTCGCTTCGCGTCTTTATCGTTATCGTTGATGTTGATAGTTGATGCACAAGTAGCTACAGGTGGTATTTGACTTCCTTTTTTTATTTTGTTGTTTTTACTTGCGATTATAGGGACTATAAGGCAAGTTTAGCATTCGTGAATATAATAAGATGAAATAACAATAAAACATGACATCATAGAGAAGTCTAAAAAAGTGATCGACAAAAAATGTCTTTCAGTGTGTATAACGAGCTGCAGCCTAAAACGATTATCTTCAAATTAAGTGTGTGTGGTTCTTTCGGCATTCGCAGAGGGGAAATGAAAATTTTGTTTTTAGGCTTAAAAATAACGGTACTTGGGATATGACCATTTAGGAAAAACTTAATTATGTCCGGTATGGACTCCTTTACCGCACAACGGATTTTTATGAAATTTTCAGTTTAAATATAGTTTACTCCAGGCATGGTTCCTTTAAAGCTTTGGCTGACCCATCCGGCGTTTCTTAGGTATAACAAACATTTGCTCGATCCCGACAATAGCGCTACTTTTCGGTTCCAACTGTAACTAAACTTCATATATAAAAATTAATGTAATGTATGTATGTCTAAATGTCCAGTATGGACCCCTAAACCACCCAACGGATTTTTATGAATTTTTCAGCGTAAATATAGTTTTGTCAGGATGGTTGCTGTGAAGGTTTGGTGGCGTTAAGCATTAGGATAATATAAAGAAATGTAATCTCACTTTTCTACCTGGGCGTAGCAGGTAGCAACACGCACCGGGTTACCGGGAACCCCTAGTAATATTATATTTTTGAAATATAATTGACAATTTTTATCGGAATTATTACATATAGATGACGAATTTTTTTAAATAATATTTAGAACATTTTATTTTTAGAAAGTGATGACGTGAGAGATGGAAAAGTAAAATGAGGGGAATGGGGTAGAATAATAGCAAAAAATATAGAATTACCAAGAAGTCGCATCTCATATAAATTTTTTTACTAACATTTTTTTTGTATGGCGGTCTTAGATTTTACTTTCCAAGAGATTTTTCATTCCCACTCTCAGAGCTTCCATAAAATAGTCCAGTAATAAACCACACACAGTGACAAAGCCAAACACAGCTTATCCCTTTACCTTTTGGCTACATTATAAAATGTTCAGCTTAATTCATTTCGGTCGTTCGGTCGTCAGTGTCGTATGTGGTGAGGGAGATACTAACAAGGAAAACCTAATAAGCACATGTCGTGTATGTGTATTGTGTATATCCTGTACTCGGTGACGGTGGACAACGATAGAGATCGACAAAGATTGTTTTATTTTTGTATTTTCATTTCATTCGCTTCGCTTCTTTATCGTTATCGTTGATGTTGATAGTTGATGCACAAGTAGCTACAGGTGGTATTTGATTTGCGTTTTTTATTTAGTTGTTTTTACTTGCGATTATAGGGACTATAAGGCAAGTTTAGCATTCGTGAATATAATAAAATGAAATAACAATAAAACATGACATCATAGAGAAGTCTAAAAAAGTGATCGACAAAAAATTTCTGTCAGTATGTATAACGAGCTGTAGCCGAAAACGATTATCTTCAAATTTAGTGTGTGTGGTTCTTTCGGCATCCCAGAGGGGAAATGGAAATTTTGTTTTTAGGCCTAAAAAAACGGTTCTTGGGATATGACCATTTAGGAAAAACTTAATTTTCTCGATGGTTTTTAATACTTTTTTTATAAGTTCAAACTGTGTTATTTTCAAGGCAAATATTACTTTTTACTTGTTTGACAGCAAATATCTTGCTTTTCAATGTCATTAGGTACATAAAAGCAAGTACGTACGACCCAGTCGTGCCCATTTTTATTGTTGCGGCTGCAAAATATTGGCGAAGTTGAGGGCAACCGTGTTCTCATCAACTACTTGTATACCTAGTCATTTTTTGCAAAAGCAACAAACGCAGGTGTTCGAAATCCAGCACAATGTTTCTGAAGAGAGAATAAAGCCTTAAAATTAATGAGTCAGGTGGACTCTTACCTATATCACTCAATCAAAATTAACGTAACGTAATTTTAATTTAATTTGATTTAACAACGTAAATTTATTAATGTGCAAAATGGGTCTAAGAGTAAGGTTAGGTTTTAAAGAAGTTGAAAATGATTTAAAAGTAAAGCTCTTCTCTCTATCTATCAAAATAGTTTTGGTAAATTTATTCACACATTGAATCCCGCGCGATAATAGTAGAGTGGTAGGAAAAAGCCCAGTTGAGACTTCTTCTCGATTTTATTTCATTTTCAATTTTTCTCAAAAATAGTTAGTTGAGAAGGGTTCTGAACTCGTCCATTATGTTTTGGCAACTTTTGGAAACACATCCAACACTTGTGGAAACCTTGTTTGGGTGCGCGAGAGTAAAGTTTCGTTAGATGTCACAATGGTGGCTCTCTTGGTTAGCGTCGAGCTTCCAGGAAGTCAGAATGCCGTGTTGATGATATCGAAAACGAATGGTTGTATTGAATGTATGAGTGAATGACTGAAATGGACGAGGGAGGCAGGTGTTAGTGGAAAACCAGCTTAGAGGACCCTTTTGTGAGAGCGTTAGAAGCGAAGACAGAATTTTAAAAAGAAATCGAGAAGAATACATCTTTTTGCTATTAATTTGGGATCGAGGATTTTTGAGACTGAAGTTAGGTTTCGGGACATGAAAAGTTTAAAAAGGAGAAAATGAGACAGGAGATAAAATCATTACAGAAAGATAAGTAATTTGTGTTCCATTTTGAATATAAATATATATACATAATCCAAAATATATAAATTTTTATACTCAACCTATCTGTGTACGAGATTCCCACATAATTTTTGGGACGCGCTTTATTTATGTTAAAGACCCATTTTTCTTTTGTTATAATTGCTTTTACTTTTATCTAAATTCAATTGCATTTCCTTTCTAAAATTACCTCGGTATCAAAAGGCCATATTAAATTGTACAAACCATTTATTAGAAAACATATTTGGGTTTTAATCCAGGGGTCTTCTATCCCATGGTTTCCCAAAATAAAATAAGTATTTAAACTAAACTCTCTTTCTTTTACTTTAAATATCGGTCTTTATATTTTATATTTAGTTTAGGAATTTTTTAATTCGGTTTCAAAAAAAAATTTCTGGCGCCCATTTTTATCCGCACCTTAATGTGTAACAATATATGTTCTTCTTTTGATAAACTATTTTGTTTCGATAAACCCATCTCATAGAATAAATATATTATAAAGAGGAAAATCTTTCGTACGTTCCACACCTCAACACCCTCAATTTTCGTTGCTGCTTTGGTATGTCAGTCATTGTGTTTCGCTATCTCTTTTGTATATCATTCATTGCTCGCGTAAAACAACAAAAAAAACATGTGGTGAGTTTTGTTCATTTTGTTCTTGTTGACAACAACTGTCAATAAATTGTTTGTTTGCAGAAAAAAGTGAAAATATTAAAATTAAATTACAAATTTCTCCAATTCAATTAAAACAAATCCACAAAAAAATATTTAAAAAATGGAAAATAATATCCATTTTAACGTAACAACATCAGAATGCAAAAGCCCTGAGTGCAGGTGAATCCACAACTCATTGAACACTCAACAACCAAAACAATTATTGTTCCGCTGAAATTTTTTCCATCACCACAAACACAACACCCCTTGCTAATGATAGAAATGGACCAGAGCCGCAAGCAATTAGAAATACCAGATAAACAACTGTTGGAAGGTAATGTTTTTGTTTCGGCTGCTGTTCCAAAGACAACCAGACAATACAAATGTAGCCACCGCAGTTGCTTCCGACCAAGATGACGAAGACGATGCCAACTACAAAACTGACCAGAGTGATGATAACACATCGGACGACTCTGATTTCTCCGACCTGAGTGGACTCTCCGAGGTATCAGGCAAAGAATGGAAGCCAGGAAGCAGCAACAAAACCCATCAATTGGGTACAAAAACAAAAAATTCGGGTGCGAATCCCTGAGATCTAATATCACAGATTCTGCCGAAAAGAGCCGTAAGTAGTTTCAAGCTTCTTTTATTTCTTTTGTTTTTATTGAAGCCTATTCTAGATTGAAATGGCAATGAAAAACCACTTACTGGTCCCAGGCTTACTATCTTTTACTGCCAATCTTAAATCTGATGGAATACATAAACTCCTTAGAGAATTGGCAAAGCACAAGTTGGTGTTATATAAACATGAACGTGGAAAGAAATGTAACTTGTTTCGATTCAAAATGAAAAAAATTTGTTATATGAGGGATCTACTTTCGGATAACGGCTTCCGTCTAACCAACACTGGTTATGATAACGGCAAACCAAATGAAAAATCAATATTTTTAAAACTAATAAAAAAAAATTATTTTAAATTTTATAATCGCATATTAATATACTCTAAAAAACTGCGTACCGAAATTTAAAAAAAAAATTTCTCAAGAAACTAAAAATAAAAACAGGATTTTATCAAAACCGGTCCTAAATTTTCGAAATACATTTTTCATAAATTCTTTGTTATTTAAGACGCGTGATGGCGTACTTCATTTATGCTAAAACCGTTATGTATGGTGGTGTTGATACTTTTTATAAGTTCAAACTGTGTTATTTTCAACGTAAATGTTACATTGTTTCTGTCAAAGATCTTGCTTTCCAATTTTATAAGAGCAAGTACGTGCGAGCCAGTAATGCCCATTTTTTCACTCCGCATGAACCGTCTTATGCGCTTTTTCCGACGACCTGAACGAATAAATGCAGTAAGCAATGATACACACGAAGCAACGGTTGCAGCAACCGACCGAAAATATCAAAAAATATAAAATAAAAAATAAAAAAAAAATTCAGGCAACGGTTGCAGCAACACGAAAATCAGTGGGCAACACAGCTATACACGAAGCAACGGTTGCTTCAACTTGGCTGAGTTGCTGCAACGGTTGCCTCGTGTTGGTTCAGCTTGGAGAGTTGATACAGGAATAGCCTCAATTGTTTCTCGAATGGATTGCTTTAGTTCATTCAAATTTGTCGGTTATGCTTTGTAGACTTCCTGTTTGCAATAACCCAACAAGAAAAAGTCAGGTGCATTAAGGTCATGTGACCTGGGGGGCCAACGGAATGTGGAGTTTCTGGATATCAGCTTACTGGAAAATTTTCGTCGCAATTCTGTCATAACAAGCCGGGCTATGTAAGGAGTTGCACCATCTTGCTTAAACCACACCGAGTTGAAAGAAATTCTCATTCGGCGTAGTTTTGGATAGAAAAACTCTCTCAACAGGCTCAAGTAACGGTCTCCAGTAACCGTAACGGTGTGACCGTTTTCTTCGAAAAAGTAGTGCCGACAAAGCAGCGTGATGAAACTGCACACCACACTGTGACACGAAGTGGATGCAATTCCGTATCATGGAGTATCTGTGGGTTGGAAGCAATCCATGTTCGAATATTTTGTTTGTTTATGATGCCGTTTAAATCGAAATGGGTCTCGTCAGACATATAAAGACAGTTCAACATGTTTCCGTCCTCCTCCACCATTTGAAGAATCTTCTGGCAAAATTCCAAGCGAATCGACAAGTCTGCTGTGTTCAGTTTGTTGGCCATTTGAATTTTATATGGGAGTGAGTCCAAATCATTGTGCATAATTGACTGCAATGATTGTATGCTTCTACCAATTGGAGCAGATGAGCTTCTTGTCGAAACTCTTGGATTATTTTGTATGGCAACAGCTACTGCAGTGATTGTTTCCTCCGTCCCAGCTGAAGGATTTCGATGGTAAGATCTTCTTTCGACGGTCCCATGCTCGGCAAAATTGTTAACAAGTTTCATTACGGTCCATCTGCTCGGAGGATTGCCACCAAACGCGCCCCTATATTCTCTTTGAACCGAAACTACGGACTCCAGTGCCTGATAGCGGCGGATAATCCAAATTCTTGTTTCAGTGTCCCAGTAATCCAATTTTGTTAAATCTAAAAATCAATATGCAAAACATAAAATATTAACAGATTCATTAAATAGAAAAAAAGTTATTAATTTTTTTTTGGTAGCGGCTTTCATCAACTACCCGTATGTAAGTATGTCCGGTATGGACTCCTATACCGCACAACGGATTTTTATGAAATTTTCAGTTTAAATATAGTTTACTCCAGGCATGGTTCCTTTAAAGCTTTGGCTGACCCATCCGGCGTTTCTAAGGTATAACAAACATTTGCTCGATCCCGACAATAGCGCTACTTTTCGGTTCCAACTGTAACTAAACTTCATATATAAAAATTAATGTAATGTATGTATGTCCAAATGTCCAGTATGGACCCCTAAACCACCCAACGGATTTTTATGAATTTTTCAGCGTAAATATAGTTTTGTCAGGATGGTTGCTGTGAAGGTTTGGTGGCGCTAAGCATTAGGATAATATAAAGAAATTTAATCTCACTTTTCTACCTGGGCGTAGCAGGTGGCAACACGCACCGGGTTACCGGGAACCGCTAGTAATATTATATTTTTGAAATATAATTGACAATTTTTATCGGAATTATTACAGCGAAATTTTTTAAATAATATTTAGAACATTTTATTTTTAGAAAGTGATGACGTGAGAGATGGAAAATTAAAATGAGGGGAATGGGGTAGAATAATAGCAAAAAATATAGAAGTACCAAGAAGCCGCATCTCATATAAATTTTTTCACTAACTTTTTTTTGTATGGCGGTCTTAGATTTTACTTTCCAAGAGATTTTCCATTCCCACTCTCAGAGCTTCCATTAAATAGTCCAATAATAAACCACACACAGCGACAAAGCCAAACACAGCTTATCCCTTTACCTTTTGGCTACGTTATAAAATGTTCAGCTTAATTCATTTCGGTCGTTCGGTCGTTCGGTCGTCAGTGTGGTATGTGGTGAGGGAGATACTAACAAGGAAAACCTAATAAGCACATGTCGTGTATGTGTATTGTGTATATCCTGTACTCGGTGACGGTGGACAACGATAGAGATCGACAAAGATTGTTTTATTTTTGTATTATCATTTCATTCGCTTCGCTTCTTTATCGTTATCGTTGATGTTGATAGTTGATGCACAAGTAGCTACAGGTGGTATTTGATTTGCGTTTTTTATTTTGTTGTTTTTACTTGCGATTATAGGGACTATAAGGCAAGTTTAGCATTCGTGAATATAGTAAAATGAAATAACAATAAAACATGACATCATAGAGAAGTCTAAAAAAGTGATCGACAAAAAATGTCTGTCAGTATGTCACAAATTTAGTGTGTGTGGTTCTTTCGGCATTCCCAGAGGGGAAATGGAAATTTTGTTTTTAGGCATAAAAAAACGGTACTTGGGATATGACCATTTAGGAAAAACTTAATTTTCTCGATGGTTTTTAATACTTTTTTATAAGTTCAAAGTGTGTTATTTTCAACGCAAATATTACTTTTTACTTGTTTGACAGTAAATATCTTGCTTTTCAATGTCATTAGGTACATAAAAGTAAGTACGTGCGACCCAGTCGTGCCCATTTTTATTGTTGCGGCTGCAAAATATTGGCGAAGTTGAGGGCAACCGTGTTCTCATCAACTACTTGTATACCTTGTCATTTTTTGCAAAAGCAACAAACGCAGGTGTTCGAGTTCCAGCACAATGTTTCTGAAGTGAGAATAAAGTCTTAAAATTAATGAGTCAGGTGGACTTTTACCTACATCACTCTCTATCTATCAAAATAGTTTTGGTAAATTTATTCACACATTGAATCCCGCGCGATTATAGTAGAGTAGTAGGAAAAAGCCCAGTTGAGACTTCTTCTCGATTTTATTTCATTTTCAATTTTTCTCAAAAATAGTTAGTTGAGAAGGGTTCTGAACTCGTCCATTATGTTTTGGCAACTTTTGGAAACTCATCCAACACTTGTGGAAACCTTGTTTGTGTGCGCGAGAGTAAAGTTTCGTTAGATCTCACAATGGTGGCTCTCTTGGTTAGCGTCGAGCTTCCAGGAAATCAGAATGCCGTGTTGATGATATCGAAAACAATTGGTTGTATTGAATGTATGAGTAAATGACTGAAATGGACGAGGGAGGCAGGTGTTAGTGGAAAACCAGCTTAGAGGACACTCTTGTGAGAGCCTTAGAAGCGAAGACAGAATTTTAAAAAGAAAACGAGAAGACATCGACATCTTTTTGCTATTAAATTTGGGATCGAGGATTTTTGAGACTGAAGTTAGGTTTCGGGACATGAAAAGTTTAAAAAGTAGAAAATGAGACAGGAGATAAAATCATTACAGAAAGATAAGTAATTTGTGATACATTTTGAATATAAATATATATACATATTTGTTAATCCAAAATATATAAATTTTTATACTCAACCTATCTGTGTACGAGATTCCCACATAATTTTTGGGACGCCCTTTATTTATGTTAAAGACCCATTTTTCTTTTGTTATAATTGCTTTTACTTTTATCTAAATTCAATTGCATTTCCTTTCTAAAATTACCTCGGTATCAAAAGGCCATATTAAATTGTACAAACCATTTATTAGAAAACATATTTGGGTTTTAATCCAGGGGTCTTCTATCCCATGGTTTACCAAAATAAAATAAGTATTTAAACTAAACTCTCTTTCTTTTACTTTAAATATCGGCTCTTTATATTCTATATTTAGCTTAGGAATTTTTTAATTCGGTTTCAAAAAAAAAAAATTCTGGCGCCCATTTTTATCTGCACCTTTTTATGTAACAATATTTGTTCTTCTTTTGATAAACTATTTTGTTTCGATAAACCCATCTCATAGAATAAATATATTATAAAGAGGAAAATCTTTCGTACGTTCCACACCTCAACACCCTCAATTTTCGTTGCTGCTTTGGTATGTCAGTCATTGTGTATCGCTATCTCTTTTGTATGTCATTCATTGTTCGCGTAAAACAACAAAAAAAACATGTGGTGAGTTTTGTTCATTTTGTTCTTGTTGACAACAACTGTCAGTAAATTGTTTGTTTGCAGAAAAAAGTGAAAATATTAAAATTAAATTACAAATTTCTCCAATTCAATTAAAACAAATCCACAAAAAATATTTAATAAGGGGAAAATAATATCCATTTTATTTTAACGTAACAACATCAGAATGCAGAAGCCCTGAGTGCAGGTGAATCCACAACTCATTGAACACTCAACAACCAAAACAATTATTGTTCCGCTGAAATAAACGATAATGAAATTTTTTCCATCACCACAAACACAACACCCCTTGCTAATGATAGAAATGGACCAGAGCCGCAAGCAATTAGAAATACCAGATAAACAACTGTTGGAAGGTAATGTTTTTGTTTCGACTGCTGTTCCAAAAGACAACCAGAAAATACTAATGTAGCCGCCGCAGTTGCTGCCGACCAAAATGACGAAGACGATGCAAACTACAAAACTGACCAGAGTGATAACACATCGGACGACTCTGATTTCTCCGACCTGAGTGGACTCTCCGAGGTATCAGGCAAAGAATGGAAGCCAGGAAGCAGCAACAAAACCCATCAATTGGGTACAAAAACAAAAAATTCGGGTGCGAATCCCTGAGATCTATTATCACAGATTCTGCCGAAAAGAGCCGTAAGTAGTTTCAAGCTTCTTTTATTTCTTTTGTTTTTATTGAAGCCTATTCTAAATTGAAATGGCAATGAAAAACCACTTACTGGTCCCAGGCTTACTATCTTTTACTGCCAATCTAAATGGAATACATAAACTCCTTAGAGAATTGGCAAAGCACAAGTTGGTGTTATATAAACATGAACGTGGAAAGAAATGTAACTTGTTTCGATTCAAAATGAAAAAAAAATTGTTATATGAGCGATCTACTTTCAGATAACGGCTTCCGTCTAACCAACACTGGTTATGATTACGGCAAACCAAATGAAAAATCAATATTTTTAAAACTAATAAAAAAAATTATTTTAAATTTTATAATCGCATGAATATTAATAAACTCTAAAAAACTGCGTACCGAAATTTAAAAAAAAAAATTTCTCAAGAAACTAAAAATAAAAACAGGATTTTATCAAAACCGGTCCTAAATTTTCGAAATACATTTTTCATAAATTCTTTGTTATTTAAGACGCATGATGGCGTACTTCATTTATGCTAAAACCGTTATGTATGGTGGTGTTGATACTTTTTATAAGTTCAAACTGTGTTATTTTCAACGTAAATGTTACATTGTTTCTGTCAAAGATCTTGCTTTCCAATGTTATAAGAGCAAGTACGTGCGAGCCAGTCATGCCTATTTTTTCACTCCGCATGAACCGTCTTATACGCTTTTTCCGACGACCTGAACGAATAAATGCAGTAAGCAATGATGCACACGAAGCAACGCTTGCAGCAACCGACCGAAAATATCAAAAAATATAAAATAAAAAATAAAAAAAAAAATTCAGGCAACGGTTGCAGCAACACGAAAATCAGTGGGCAACACAGCTATACACGAAGGAAGGGTTGCTTCAACTTGGCTGAGTTTCTGCAACGGTTGCCTCGTGTTGGTTCAGCTTGGAGAGTTGATACAGGAATAGCCTCAATTGTTTCTCGAATGGATTGCTTTAGTTCATTCAAATTTGTCGGTTATGCTTTGTAGACTTTCTGTTTGCAATAACCCCACAAGAAAAAGTCAGGTGCATTAAGGTCATGTGACCTGGGGGGCCAACGGAATGTGGAGTTTCTGGATATCAACTTACTGGAATTTTTTCGTCGCAATTCTGTCATAACAAGCCGGGCTATGTAAGGAGTTGCACCATCTTGCTGAAATCACACCGAGTTGAAAGAAATTCTCATTCGGCGTAGTTTTGGATAGAAAAATTCTCTCAACAGTCTCAAGTAACGGTCTCCAGTAACCGTAACGGTGTGACCGTTTTCTTCGAAAAGTAGGGCCGACAAAGCAGCGTGATGAAACTGCACACCACACTGTGACACGAAGTGGATGCAATTCCGTCTCATGGAGTATCTGTGGGTTGGAAGCACTCCATGTTCGACAATTTTATTTGTTTATGATGCCGTTTAAATCGAAATGGGTCTCATCAGACATATAAAGACAGTTCAACATGTTTCCGTCCTCCTCCACCATTTGAAGAATCTTCTGGCAAAATTCCAAGCGAATCGACAAGTCTGCTGTGTTCAGTTTGTTGGCCATATGGGAGAAACTCTTGGATTATTTTGTATGGCAGCAGCTACTGCAGTGATTGTTTCCTCCGTCCGAACTGAAGGGTTTCGATGGTAAGGTCTTCTTTCGATGGTCCCATGCTCGGCAAAATTGTTAACAAGTCTCATTACGGTCCATCTGCTCGGAGGATTGCCACCAAACGCGCCCCTATACTCTCTTTGAACCGAAACTACGGACTCCAGTGGCGGATAATCCAAATTCTTGTTTCAGTGTCCAGTAATCCAAGTTTGTTAAATCTAAAAATCAATATGCAAAACATAAAATATTAACAGATTCATTAAATAGAAAAAAAGTTATTAATTTTTTTTTTGGTAGCGGCTTTCATCAACTACCCGTATGTAAGTATATCCGGTATGGACTCCTATACCGAACAACGGATTTTTATGAAATTTTCAGTTTAAATATAGTTTACCCAGGCATGGTTCCTCTAAAGGTTTGGCTGACCCATCCGGCGTTTCTCGGGTATAACAAACATTTGCTCGATCTCGACAATAGCGCAACTTTTCGGTTCCAAATGTAACTAAACTTCATATATAAAAATTAATGTAATGTATGTATGTCCAAATGTCCAGTATGGACCCTAAACCACCCAACGGATTTTTATGAATTTTTCAGCGTAAATATAGTTTTGTCAGGATGGTTGCTGTGAAGGTTTGGTGGCGCTAAGCATTAGGATAATATAAAGAAATTTAATCTCACTTTTCTACCTGGGCGTAGCAGGTAGCAACACGCACCGGGTTACGGGGAACCGCTAGTAATATTATATTTTTGAAATATAATTGACAATTTTTATCGGAATTATTACATATAGATAACGAATTTTTTTAAATAATATTTAGAACATTTTATTTTTAGAAAGTGATGACGTGAGAGATGGAAAAGTAAAATGAGGGGAATGGGGTAGAATAATAGCAAAAAATATAGAATTACCAAGAAGTCGCATCTCATATAAATTATTTTTCTAACATTTTTTTTGTATGGCGGTCTTAGATTTTACTTTCCAAGAGATTTTCCATTCCCACTCTCAGAGCTTCCATAAAATAGTCTAGTAATAAACCACACACAGTGACAAAGCCAAACACAGCTTATCCCTTTACCTTTTGGCTACATTATAAAATGTTCAGCTTAATTCATTTCGGTCGTTCGGTCGTCAGTGTGGTATGTGGTGAGGGAGATACTAACAAGGAAAACCTAATAAGCACATGTCGTGTATGTGTATTGTGTATATCCTGTACTCGGTGACGGTGGACAACGATAGAGATCGACAAAGATTGTTATATTTTTGTATTTTCATTTCATTCGCTTCGCTTCTTTATCGTTATCGTTGATGTTGATAGTTGATGCACAAGTAGCTACAGGTGGTATTTGATTTGCGTTTTTTATTTTGTTGTTTTTACTTGCGATTATAGGGACTATAAGGCAAGTTTAGCATTCGTGAATATAATAAAATGAAATAACAATAAAACATGACATCATAGAGAAGTCTAAAAAAGTGATCGACAAAAAATGTCTTTCAGTGTGTATAACGAGCTGCAGCCTAAAACGATTATCTTCAAATTAAGTGTGTGTGGTTCTTTCGGCATTCCCAGAGGGGAAATGGAAATTTTGTTTTTAGGCCTAAAAAAAAGGTACTTGGGATATGACCATTTAGGAAAAACTTAATTTTCTCGATGGTTTTTAATACTTTTTTATAAGTTCAAACTGTGTTATTTTCAACGCAAATATTACTTTTTACTTGTTTGAAAGCAAATATCTTGTTGAATCCCGCGCGATAATAGTAGAGTAGTAGGAAAAAGCCCAGTTGAGACTTCTTCTCGATTTTATTTCATTTTCCATTTTTTCTCAAAAATAGTTAGTTGAGAAGGGTTCTGAACTCGTCCATTATGTTTTGGCAACTTTTGGAAACACATCCAACACTTGTGGAAACCTTGTTTCTGTGCGCGAGAGTAAAGTTTCGTTAGATCTCACAATGGTGGCTCTCTTGGTTACCGTCGAGCTTCCAGGAAGTCAGAATGCCGTGTTGATGATATAGAAAACGAATGGTTGTATTGAATGTATGAGTGAATGACTGAAATGGACGAGGGAGGCAGGTGTTAGTGGAAAACCAGCTTAGAGGACACTCTTGTGATAGCCTTAGAAACGAAGAAAGAATTTTAAAAAGAAATCGAGAAGAATACATCTTTTTGCTATTAAATTTGGGATCGAGGATTTTTGAGACTGAAGTTAGGTTTCGGGACATGAAAAGTTTAAAAAGTAGAAAATGAGACAGGAGATAAAATCATTACAGAAAGATAAGTAATTTGTGATACATTTTGAATATAAATATATATATACATATTTGTTAATCCAAAATATATAAATATTTATACTCAACCTATCTGTGTACGAGATTCCCACATAATTTTTGGGACGCCCTTTATTTATGTTAAAGACCCATTTTTCTTTTGTTATAATTGCTTTTACTTTTATCTAAATTCAATTGCATTTCCTTTCTAAAATTACCTCGGTATCAAACGGCCATATTAAATTGTACAAACCATTTATTAGAAAACATATTTGGGTTTTAATCCAGGGGTCTTCTATCCCATGGTTTCCCAAAATAAAATAAGTATTTAAACTAAACTCTCTTTCTTTTACTTTAAATATCGGCTCTTTATATTCTATATTTAGTTTAGGAATTTTTTAATTCGGTTTCAAAAAAAAATTCCTGGTGCCCATTTTTATCTGCACCTTACTGTGTAACAATATATGTTCTTCTTTTGATAAACTATTTTGTTTCGATAAACCCATCCCATACAATAAATAAATTATAAAGAAGAAAATCTTTCGTACGTTCCACACACCAACACCCTCAATTTTCGTTGCTGCTTTGGTATGTCAGTCATTGTGTTTCGCTATCTCTTTTGTATATCATTCATTGTTCGCGTAAAATAAAAAAAAAACATGTGGTGAGTTTTGTTCATTTTGTTCTTGTTGACAACAACTGTCAGTAAATTGTTTGTTTGCAGAAAAAAGTGAAAATATTAAAATTAAATTAAAAATTTCTCCAATTCAATTAAAACAAATCCACAAAAAAATATTTAAAAAATGGAAAATAATATCCACTTTAACGATACAACTCATTGAACACTCAACAACCAAAACAATTATTGTTCCGCTGAAATAAACGATAATGAATGTTTTTTTTTGGAAGAAAATTATATGAACCTCTTATTGAACATTTTTTTTACTTGCGATTGTAGGTACTATAAGGCAAGTTATAGATTCGTGCAAAAAAATTCTAAAAATCAAACATGACATTACGATGATAGAGAAGGCGAAGAAAGTGGGTCCGGAAATTCCGTCCGTGTGTCTGTTCGCACCTCTACATCCTTAACGGATGGGCCGATTTGCTTCAAATTTATCTCTTTTTTCGAAAAGGGCTACAACGATTTTGATAAAACTTTTTGAGATTTTTTTGTTGGTATTGGATATTATTTGATTAGAACGAAATTTACGGGAAAAGTCTATTAACGGTACTTTTTATATAACGTTTTTTTTATTTTGGGCTATCTCCTTAACGGCTCTTTGGATTTCTGTCAAATTTTATATTTGAGCCAAATTAATTCTGCATATAATAATTTTGAATAACTTTTTTTTCTAATTAAAATTAATGTTTGAAATTTTATTTTTGAAAAATCAATGATTTTAAAACTAATAAAAAAAATTATTTAAAATTTTATAATCACATGTATTTTTATACAATGTTTCTTTATTCAACCAAATAATATCAAGATTTTAACTTTATTTCTACTTGGCACACACATGTGCTCTTTTTCTTGGTTTCCTAAATAATGGCCGTCCTTTTCGGATCCCGCCATATTTATTATTTCTTTTCCATTAAAAAAAAATCTAGTATGGCATTGCCAGAATATAATAATTATTTTGGTTACAACAATGAGGTTACAGAGGGCGTAAAGTTCGTATAGTTTTGGTTATTACAACTCGGCCAATCTGACAATCAATTGACCCCAATTAGATTACTACATTTGAACAACAACAAAAAAAAAACCCAAAACGAACAAAAAAGAAAAATTGATTATAGCTCCTTTGAGCTCCCTAGGACTGTTTTGGATGGCATATGGTAATCGATGGTCTCAGTGTCATCAGTTTCCCTTGGTGTTAACCACTTCCGTAGTTTAATAGCTTCAACGACTCCGTCATATGGTAACTGACTCAACTGACAATTTTCAATGTCTCTTATCACAAAACGATCACTTTTGATAGCATTCGATGCCTTTTCCCTAACTCCGTCTAGATCACGATTTGTGTTGCTACCAAACTTGTCATCCAAATATTCAGTCATCTCATCAATGATACTACCGCGCTGATTAACTCCAAACAATAATTTACTGGGTGTTTCCTTGGTGATACTATGTGTGGTGTTATTAATAGCGTATTCAACTTGGGACAGTTTCAGGGACCAATCAGCATGTAACACCGGCTCTGATATCTTGCTTAACATGGCCTTCAGAACCCGATTTACACGTTTGACCTGACCATTGGCTTGTGGTGAAGCTACTGCTACCTTGAAATGATCTACATTATGTGACCTAAGAAAAGTTCCGAATTCACGAGATGTAAAACAGGTACCTCGATCAGAGATTATGCGCTTGGGATGACTGTAGTAGTTGAAGTACTTCTCTAATGCACAACATACTTTTTTTGTGCTAGTTGATTTTACCGAGTAAAGGCGTACAAACTTGGTGAATGCATCAATAACAACTAATTTATGTTTTCGCTTTGATGCAATTGACGGCAGGGGCCCAAAATGATCGATATGGATTGTATCAAATGGAACTGGTTTCTTCTGTATATTGTATAAATTATGTTCATTTGAACGAGTAGGAGCTGAATACATAATACACTTGATACAATTTTTAATAAAATGTTCTATTTTACGCTTCATGTTCGCGAACCAATAGTTCTCCCGCATTTTGTTGTAACATTTATCTGTGCTTAAATGACCTATTTTCTCATGAATCATGCGAATAACATTTCCTCCATCTCGCCTGGGACACACAAAAGCAGGTTACCTGAATCATCTTTGCGGAAAACTAGACCATCTCGCAATTCAAACCTATCGACCAAGCCTGTCTCTAATTTTTTTCGCATCTCCTCTATCCATTTATCGCGGTTCTGGGTTACCTGAATGTGAAAATCAACATCATCATCATCAAGAGCTGCAAGGATGTTTATTACATCCTCTTGCTCCTTCCTGTCATTGTCGTTATGAGCGTTAGGAAAACATCGACTTAAGGCATCGGCATGCCCCATAGAGACCCCACCACGATGTTGGATTGTATAATTAAAATTTTCCAATTCTAGTGCCCACCTGGCAATCCGAGGGTTCACATGTTTTTTGCTTAGCGTCATTGTAAGTGAATTACAATCGGTAATGATCTTGAATGGGATCCCTTCTAAATATACACGAAACCGCCTAAGTGCATAAATTATTGCTAGGGTTTCCAGTTCAAAACTATGATATTTTGACTCAGCATCGGAAGTAGACTTTGAAAAATATGCAATTGGGTGAAACTTTCCATCGTCTTGACGTTGCATTAGTACTGAACCAAAACCACGAATACTAGAATCGCAATGAAGTTCAGTCAAACGATTTGGGTTATAAACAGCCAGCACAGGCGCCGAGATGAGTTGATCACGCAATTGACAAAACGCATTTATGCAGTCTTCAGAAAAGTCAAAGCGATTGTCTCTCCGTAAAAGATTTAATAATGGTCTAGCAATCCTCGAGAACGATGGTACAAATTGGCGAAAATACGAAAATAAACCAATACAAGAATGAAGCTCTTGTTTATTTGTGGGAACCGGGTAGTTCTTAATAGCACGAATGTGAGCATCTGTAGGCCTAATACCAGATGAATTCACTGAGTATCCCAGGTATTCAATTTCATCATAAGCGAACTTGCATTTTGCTAGCTTAATTTCTAAGGCACTTTCATATATTCTACGCAAAACTTCCTTAACTACTTCAATGTGGGATTTAAAATCGACCGAAGCAATCAGTATATCATCTATGTAAATAAAAATTTTATTTGAATCAATCAAGTCACGAAAAATATTGTAAACGAATCTCTGAAAATTGGAAGGAGCGTTCTTTAATCCAAACGGCATCGTTAAATACTTAAACTGTCCATGGGGAGTTAAGAAAGAAGTAAACATTACTGAATCCTTATGCACTTTCAATTGATTAAATCCATCTTTCAGATCAAGAAGAGTGAACCAGCGTTTACCAGCGTTTACCAGCCGTATACTCGATACAATCTTCGATCAACGGTAATGGGAAGTTGTCACGAATCGTTTTCTTATTCAAAGCACGGTAGTCAATACACATTCGTGCTTCACCATTTTTCTTCTTTACTAAAACAACTGCCGAAGCATAGGGAGATTGACTCGGTTGGATAATTTTTCTGGATAACAGATCATCAGTTATTCTTTGAACTTCCATTCTATCCTGAAAGCGACGTGGTGCACAATAAAAGGGGATATCATCGGTAAGACGGATTTTCATTTCATAATCGGGAAGCTTTTGTACAAGCCCTAAAGGTTGCAGATAAAAATTCTTTATAACTGAATGAATAGCATCGGATTGGATTTTATCTAGTTTTTGACCAATTTTAATTTCATGCTGCAAACCTTCTATTTCAATGGAACACATTTCTCTAAAAACGTTTATGGCACAATCGATCGGGAGGGCACATCCACTTGGGACAACATCAAAATCATAATAAGTTCTTTTAATTCTACTAGACTCTTGCAAACTTTTATGGTAGGTCACTCTATCTAATCTATTCAAACCAGATGCACTTAAATTTAAATTCATATGTTTATTCAAGTCAATTTTTTCAGGTATAGTTTGTACTAGACGAATATTAAAAATACGCATAAAGTCACGTCCAAGAATCAACGGCATCGTCATTGTTTCATCTGGCGTAACTATAAGAGAAACGGTTTTTATTTCATTTCGAAACTCTACTTTACATAAAACTGTACCATAAGTGTTTATTCTGTATTTGCCCAGACCGCGGAATCTAGTTGGCACTGAGATATTTGACAATTCAGATAGTCTCAATTTATTTGAGCGTTGGATTATACTAATTGGGCTACCCGAATCGATAAGGGATAATAAATTCACAAAATTAGTGCATCTGTTTTGATTACAATATAAAAAAGGCACCCTTACCTTTTGCATAAATTGTACATCAGAAAAGATTTCATAATCATTCTGAGAAACATCAGTTGGATCTGCCAACAATGAGGCAACTGTTTGTAATCTCCTGGCCTTCGACATCGGACAATCCCTATGGAGGTGGCCCATCTGGTGGCAAATGAAGCAAGAACCCGGCGGACGAGTTGGTTTCGGACATGCACTCTGATAATGTCCAAACTGGGAGCAGTTGAAACATCGTACTCCTTTGCCATTAGAAGTGTCAGCAGAAGTGCCAACAGTAACAGCTTTCGGTTTACTTAACTGGTTGTAACTGGTTTTAGTTATCTTCGAGCGACGCTGCTCGTATCGGTCCATACAGCGCACCAGTTCATCAATCGATCTTGCACCATATAGTAATGTGACACAATTGCTATTGTCGGGAATTCCGTCGATGATTATATCAACTAGCTCGTGTTCGCCTATATCTGACTTCGAAGCTATTGGTTGCATAGCCACCACATAACTTAGACAAGACTCGCTACTTTTCAGCGTACGAGCTCGCAGTTGGCGGTAAACTTCCTGTCGCGTAACTGTTCTTTTGAACATATTGATGAGTCCAGCTTTCAGATCATCATAAGCTACTAAACCCAAGTTGAAGGCATATTGTTTAGCTGTTCCTTCCAGGCATCGGCGGACAGCTTGGTACTGTCCCTTTTTAGTGTATCCACAAGTGGTTGTATTATCTTCGAACTGCACAAACCATTTAACCACATCATAGTGATCGCCGCCACTAAACTTCGTGACTGCCGCATCCAATTCCTCAAAGTTTATACATCGACTGCGAGGCTGCTCGTTGATCGCTTCCATTGCTGGGATTTGCTCCTGCAATTCGATCATCTTCCGTTTCATCCGGAGAATCTTCAGCTGTTTTTCAAGTCGGTGAACGTCGTTCTGTAAGTACGCACATCCAGTGGAGTTGTTGGCAGTAGCTAAAGCATTCGCTTCGGCACATGTTGTGACGTCAGACACTGTAGCAGCAGTTGTGTGATGCTTAGCAGCAGCGACAGCAGGTAAACCAGTTGCACAAGCCCTAGCGGCAGTAGCAGCAGTTGCAGTATTTATTTGGGCTAGGTTTTCGGCAGCAACCAAAGCTGACGTAGGCACTTCGGCACTGGGTGCAGCAGAAGTATCTTTTGTTTGAAATTTAACAGCAGTAGAGGCAGCGGTAGGGGCAGCGGGTGCATCAATTTGATTAACTTCAACAGCAGGGACAGCAGATGCATCACTTGCGTGGACTTCGGACTCCAGTGTAGTCACTTCGGCACTGGGGGCAGCAGAAGTATCACTTGTATGAATATTACCAGCAGTAGAGCCAGCGGTAGGGGCAGCGGGTGCATCAATTTCATGAACTTCAACAGCAGGGACAGCAGATGTATCACTTGCGTGGACTTCAGACTCCTCCTCAATATCACTCTCCACCTGGTCTATTAATTCTTCATAAAGTGGGCGAAGCTGCATGACCGTAGCATTAGCAGGAAAACTGACACCGGCTTCTGTGAGTATCTTGACTAATGCTGGTCGAGTTAATCTCGTCATCCCAGCTAGCTGAGATTTTATCTTATAAATAGAAAATACTCTTTTTATTTTAATATATTTTTGGGATAACCCCACACCTGAGATTTTATACAATTTTTCTTTATTCAACCAAATAATATCAAGATTTTAACTTTTTTTCTACTTGGCACACACATGTGCTCTTTTTCTTGGTTTCCTAAATAATGGCCGTCATTTTCGGATCCCGCCATATTTATTATTTCTTTTCCTTTTAAAAAAAATTTAGTATGGCATTGTCAGAATATAATAATTATTTTGGTTACAACAATGAGACTACAGAGTTTACGCCCTCTGTATAGTTTTAGTTATTACAGTATATTAATAAACTCTAAAAACTGAATACCAAAATTTAAAAAAAAAAAAATTTCTAAAAACTAAGAATGTAAAACAGGATTTTATCCAAACATACGTGGAATGATACGGAAACGATCCTTAGTGTTGATCGCTCCCTTGCCATCCATAGCATTGCACAAAGCATCAAAGACACGGCTTAAAAGCTCATCGCCGACTGGAACGTCCAGAATAGCACCGGTACGCTTGACGATATCTTCTTGTTTGATCAGCTTGTCGTTACCGAAGATGACGACACCGACAAATTCAAGGCCATACCCTGTGGAATAAAAAAAGTCAAATAAATGCTGTCAAGATGTATCAAGAATAATGTTTACCTTCAAACCCGATTCTCAATACACGTCCAGTTTCTACCAAATCGGCCTTTGCAAGTACCACGTGTGGCAGCCTTTGGAAGATTGCGAGCCACAGAAGAGGCCAAACGTGCAGATAAGTTGGACAAAATTTTGTCCCTATCAAGCCTATCTAAGCCCTTTTGGACCTGTCCAACGGTCCACTGTTCTTCTCAGTAGTTGTAAAGGTGTTAACTTTTGCTTTCTTTTTTTGAAATTTTGGCATTCAGTAATCGAATAGTTTTTTATTTGTTAGTTGTTTTAGCGCGATTGTGTTTATCATATCCTTAGATCACTTTTTAGAAATCTGGATTTTTATCGAGATTTACACGGATTTGCACACACACTATTTTATATGGCAATTCGCAAATGTCACTGAGGTTTACATTTCATTTGGATTTTGTTCTTGATTTGAAAGATTTGTGTAAATTAAAGTGAAAAAAGCATCAAGAACTAATTAAATATTGAATAATTTTGTAGTGTTCTCATCAGGCACGTCGTCGTCGTCTTCCGATGGTGGTATTTTGTGAAATTCTCACAAATTGTTCAAAGTGAAAATTAAACTGCTCATCCGTTTTATTAATGATAATAAGCACATAGTTCTCATTTTCACTACACAATATTCGTTAAACAATTTGCTTCAATGTTCATATTGTTATATTTTAATAAAATTTTCTTTTTTTTGTACCTATAACCAGGGCCGCGCCGACCCCCCCAGCGCCTGTGTGCGAAACCTATGAAGCGCCTCTTTTTTCACGAATCTTAATGTTTGAACTTATTTTTATTTCTTATTTGTTAATTTTGACCGAAATAAATGTTCTCTAGTTTCATATAATTAGTTAATATTTTCCAAAATAGGTAAAACCAGTTCGTTTTCGCTTGCCAATTACTGCAAAAAATAAAACGCGAATTTAATTTGTACATACTGTATTTATGATGCTCTACCTAATCGTATACTTATATATTAATAACAAAATAACCGACTTTTTTCTAATAATATCTACTTATTTAACTATTACGTATGCTATGTTAAAAAAACAACAAGAATCTAAAATGTGTAAGAATATAAATAAACATATTTAAATTATATTATTTCCATTCTTCTAGCTTTTTTTGTTTGCGAAATCTTTTATAGTTTCGTGTATGTCTGTCAATATGATCTAATATGGCCTCCTGTATGGATATTGTTGCTAAATTTGTTAATCTTTCTTGGCTCATTGTTGAGCACAGGTAATTTTTTATTAGTTTTAATTTAGAAAAGGACCTTTCCGCGCTTGCTACGGTAACTTGCATAGTTAGCTAAATTCGTAATGCTATTGTGATGTTTAGGCATGCAGCTGTCAATTTTTTTAAATATTTATATAAATTCGAGAATTTTCGCCACATCATTATTTAATTTTTTGAAAAAAGACTGACATTTAGGGATAATTTCTTCACACAAATCATCGGCGTTAATGTCCAATGAATCATTTGCTAAAAGTTTTTCCAAATTGTTTTTTTACGGCCTTTAGTCAGTGACGTTCACTTGAAGGTGCGCAGGTGTTCACCGCATACCCTACTAAAATCTTAATTTTTCAGTTAAACCCAATCAAAATATCCATCAAACAAAGTATCTACAAATTAACTTTAAGGTGTTCTCATGATTTTGGCGCACCGAGTTTAAGAAAATCCACGTACAAGAAATTTGAATCAAACGAACTCGAAATTCATTTTCCTTTATAAATGTACATGGCTGGGTGTTCAACAGAATCAAGAGCACAGCACCAACACCTTCACCCTCTATAATTCGGATACTTCCAATCAAGCCGCTCGATGCTCGAATCGAGCATCTCGATGGTTGCTCATGGACAATTCATTCTCTTATTCAAATAGGATAGGATGTTCTCCACTTCAGCCCACCGAGCTCAAGCAAATCCACGTACTAAGAAAGTTGAAGAAAACGAACGCGAAATTTGTTTTCCCTGATAAATCTATATGGCTTGGTGTGCAACAACATCAAGCGCACCGCCGTCTTTTATTAGGATGGCTGTTGATGGAAAAGAATTCATTCTCTCAGTCGAAGATACTGTTTGTTTTTCATATATTATTATTTACTCAATTCACTGCAATATAAAAAATGTTGTAGGTAGGTAGGTACACATTGTAGTTCATGTAATTCTATACAAAAGAGATTACGACACTTTTTATGATACTTTTTATCGTACAGTTAAAGTTAATAGATTTGGAGAAAAAACGGTCGCAAACATAGGGTTGTAATAAATGTTTATTTTGAAATCCCATAACACTAAACGGTTTCTTGTAAAAATGAGGTTTGGCATTACACGCGTTAGGTCCTAGTGAATTGATGGTAAAAGTATTTTGAAAATCGTGGAACGTTATTTTCATTTTGAGTTAAAAAAATTTTGTTTCAGATTTTGGTATGCAGTTTTTTCAGATTTTGATAATACTCGTATACAGCTGAAAGAAAAATTTAAAATAAAATTTGTAAATAATTATACCTAATTAGAAAAGAAAGATATTAAAAATTTTTGGAAGGTATGCAGAATTAATTTGTTAAGCTTCCTAGATCTTTTCAAATATTAAATTTTAATAAAAATCCAATAAGCCGTTACGAAGAAAGTCGTAAATTAAAAAACAATGTCATATGAAAGTTACCGTTGTTAATAGACTTTTCCTGCAAATTAGTTTTCTATACGATTTTGGCGGGACTTACTTTCACTGGTAGGTAGCTGATATCCTAAGGAGTAACTTAGGCTATTTTAATTACTCACTAGGTGCAGCTGGTGTCATTTTTTTCGAAAATTCTTATTTATGAACCGATTTTGATTAGACTTTCACAGGCTGGAAGCTCATTGTGAAAGGAATAACTAAAGCTATTTGAATAACCCGTAGGTTGCGCTGGGTTTACTCATATTTCGAAAATTATTGTTTTAGATTGATAAATTTCCGGCGAACGAAGTCGCGAGTAAGAGCTAGTTTTTTTTATAAAATCAAAGCTAATACCATAGAAAAAAGAACTGCGATCCGTACCGACCATGCCCTTCAAACCCTGAACTTTTATTTTGTGTATGTGAATACGTGTGAGAAGCAGCCAATCAGCCATGCGTTTCGTGCTCACAAAAACACAAACGTATTAGTAGTCCCATAAGAAATGTATAGGGACCGGTACACATATGTCGCTGACTGTGCATTTTTCAGTTTGTAGGCGAAGAGAGAATTATCCTCTCAATTTTTGTTCTTGTTTCTTTTTTCTATGGCTAATACCTACAAAAATATTGTCATAATCGTAGTAGGCGTTTTTGAGAGTAAATATCCTTTTCCTTAATGGTTATATGACATGTACTGTCAATTTTTTCTTAATGTCGTTTTTGATTGTTATCTCAATGTTTTTTTTTATTCAGGAATCCTAAACTTGCCTTATAGTACCTATAATCACAAGTAAAAAAGTCCAAAAACTACAAAAATTGCACGACTGGATCGCACGTACTTGCTCATATGTGCGGTCACATTGTAGAATAAAATTTAAGAAAGTTAAAGTAAACAACAAAGCATTTATTCGATTTTTGTGACTTTTGATTGTTTGAATAAAGTACGTTGTTAAATTGTATTGAGTGAAATAATTTAAACGCCATTTTATTTCTGAAAGAAATGTAAAAATGTGTGATTTTTTCAAAATCGTAAGAGCGGTTTTTAAATAAAACGGTTTTTCTTACCAACTTTTTTTAAAAACTGAATTAAAAAAATAATTTAAGAATACAAACTGAAGCACAAAAATAACATACATTTATAAACAAAATAAAAAAAAACTATCCGTTTTCAAAATATTGATTAAAATTTTTTTTTTTAATTATTGAAATTACAAAAAAAAGTTTTCGAAAAAAAATTAATGCGAACTTACTAAGGCTACCTACATCTTCTTGAGTATCAATTTTGATAGTAATCGGATCACCAGTTTTCGAGAAAGTCGAAGAAAAAACCGGTCCTATGGGAGTTAACGATTTTAGCCCGCCATATTATTTTTTTTCAACAAAATATAATGCTTACCAACGGTAGTGCACTGATTTTTTTCATAAAAATTCTTCGAGCCGTTTGCAGAAAAAATAAGCTTTTACATAACGGTTATATTACAGGTACCGTTAATTTTTGAGCTTAAATAAAAATTGAAAAAATTCCTCTACAAAATGTCAAAATAACCTTAAGTTCAAAATTTGAAGAGGATTGGCCCAACCGTTTAGGCTACAGTCCAAAATACATACGTACAGACAGACAGACAGACAGACAGACAGACGGACAGAATTTTGCCAGTAACTCAAATATGTTTCTCTATCATCGTAATGTCATGTTTGTTTGTTATCTCAAAATTTTTAATCTGCACAAATGCATAACTTGCATTATAATACCTATAATTGCAAGTAAACATATAAACAATTAAACAAACAAAACCAAGAAAAAATAAGAAATAGGATCGTTCAGTCTATCACGTAATCATGGTGATATTCTTGATTAAAACATAAGAATAGATAATGTTTTTGAAGAAAAAAATTTAGCGAACACCCAGCTTAAAGCAATACGGTAACTCACTTGTATTAAAACCTTCAATTCATTAACTTAGTCTGGCCCCGGACTTAAACCTCTTTCTTTCCAACTTTATGATTACAAATTTAATCTTGTTGGGATATAGTTCACATTGAGTTTTTCGCAAAAAAATTTATACATGTTGAACTGAACAAATCGAAAGTTGCGTCTTGACAAAGGTACTCACTGTCAACTGATGAGTCCAACTAAGTTACCGGGATAAAACGCCAATTTTTGGTGGACTAAAGGCCGTAAAAAGCTATTTTGAATCAATAATTTAACAAAGTCCAAAATTAGTGTTGAGTCTTCTACTTAGTTGTTTTTTTAATTTTATTTTCTTACAACGTAGTATATAGATTTTGTATTTAAACCTTCAATTCAATAAGTTTTTCCTGGAAACGATGACAGTTAATTCTTAATTGACTTTTTCTTGGTCATCACTTAGTTAAAATAAAAAATTAAACACTTCATTGTGATTATTCAATAAATTAAATCTTTCGTCTACGGAGGATAAAGCTTGATCCAATATATAAAAAAATACATTAATTTTGAAAGCGATTTTCGGATCATTTATGGTGTGGTCTTCGTGTTCATAATCAAAACTCTTACGACGTCTTAGAGGTCTGGATCTGGAAGTATCGAATTCAACCTCGACATCTAATTCTTGGCAATTTTCATGGCATCATTTACAATTTCTTCAAAATTTGGGTCGGTGCTAATTTTCATCAACAACTTCTTTAATTCCGTTAGAGCATCTAAAGCAACTTGCATATTCATATCGATGGACTGCAGAATTTTGTTCACAAAATTTACTTCTGTCAATATTTTATGCCATATATCACAAAAATTTTTTTGTTTTTAGTGCTAGATCTTCTCCTTATTATAAAAAAAATAATGCGCACCTTGCCCACACTTTTAATTGAATGACTGTTCAATCAATTGTTTTGGATCTCTCGTTCCTTAAGCGGGGTTCACATGAGACAATGCAGAGGCCAAGACAATGGGCCAAGACAATTGTCCTTATATTGTCCTCCGAGCTATCCTGCCGAGCTATCTCTGAGGACAATATCGACATCATCCAACCCCGTTCAAGAAGCTCGGACAAGACAATTCATCCAAATTACAGGTTTCGTCGTAATAGAATCGTACTACGAATCACGAAAAAAAGGTATCACTGCTTCCGTCATAACGAAAATTTTCGTAAGAATTTCGGAGTTCGGGAAAATTGGTATCACTAAAACCGAGCGAATAGGAAATTTTATTGATTTTTCTACGAATAATTATTTGGCTCGGATTTCATGTGAAACAGTTTTTTAACACGCATTTAATAAAAAATGTAAGTGTTTTCAGTCTAAAGAAGAACAAATATGAAACTTTAAACAAATATTTAACAAAAGGTTAAAAGTGAATACAAACACAGCCATATTCAAAAGGCTTTTGGGTATGCTCCAAGAGAAGCCATAAATTGTCCAGGGATAGTGGTGGAGTGAATTAAAGGCGTCTCATAAAATCCTACGTTGTAAATTTAATTTCCGTTTTCTACGCGCGTTTTCTTGATTTATTTCATTAGAACCGCAATTGAATCCATTTCAGATAACTTTTTTCAAAACACAATTGAAATATACAAAATAAAAGTGACATTTTGTTTTGCTTTTCACATTTTGACACAAATCAACTGATTCCGATAGTCCGAAAAGAGGTTTGGATAATGGCTGATTCCGTTCGGGGTTTGTGATTTCATTTTTTTCGTATTCGGGGCGTAGCGTTTCGTTCGGAAGTTTTCTACGAGGGAATCTTTGATAAGGCTGTTTGATTACTGTCCTATTGTCTTGTCTGCGTGTGAATGCTGCTTTAAAGTCGGGCTGTCGGGGAATCCCCGTGACCCCACCAAACTTGCGTTACAGGCATCGCATCGGTCAGGTTGTGTTCATAAACTCATTCTCAAACAAACTCATGACGGCTCTTTTGATTTTAACGCTGAGCTCGTAATAAGGAGGCATTTTTCTTTTTTAGTTCACAGCAGAGCCTGAGTTGTCAAAAAAAAATAACTGTTTCTTTTTTGCTTCAGAGTGTTCAAAGCATAGAATTCGTATTTCTTTTTTCCCTTAGAGTGTGTTCAGAGTGCGCTCTACGAGCTCCAAATTCAATTGATAAAAAGAAATTCTTAGCGGCGGCTGAAAAAAAAATTGAAATTTTCGTTTTTTTTTTCAGCGCACCAACGAAATAATAGTCTGGCACATTATTCTCTAGCAAATTTTGACAGGTTCAGGTATTTTTTTCATTTTGTGTGAACTTTGCTTTGTTTTTACAGCAAGATTGTTGCATTTTGTCATGCAAAATGGATTCCGATTTGGAAACATTTTTACAGGAATAACCACAACCGAAGAATGCGTGGTAAAAATATTCAATTGACGCATCGCATTGGTTAAAAAAGTTTTTTTCCAAAACTTTCAAAAAAATATTTTCACATTTGCGTCTAAAACTAGCGTCGTAGCGACTTTAAAAATGCATTTTGGTGATCTAGAAAGTGCCAAAAATATAAATAAAAGTTGGTAAAAAAAAGTTTTTTCCAAAACTTTGAAAAAAAATAAATAAAAGAACATTTTTATGTATTCATATTTTTTATGTATTCAGAGATTTTGCTGGTGGCATCGCCACCAGCAAAATCTCTGGAGATTGAGTGATTATCAAAGAGCTATTTCACCTAGTTTCATTCTTGTAGTTGTTATTATTATTATTATTTTTATTATTATTATCATTTTTACAATCATTATTATTAATTCCATGTTTGCATGTGGACCCATAGCAAGAAAGGAGAATTTTTTTTTGTATTGCGAATTAACCTTACAGCGAATCGCATCGAACCACATGGCGCTATTACGCTGCGCTATAGACGTAGTTTACGTTTGTTAGTAGTACGATATGCATGCAAATTTCTTTATCTGCAGTGCGTTGTTAGGTTTTATGACTTATTTTTAGCGAACGCAGAAACGTTTGCTTAACGCTTCGTCAAACAGGACGCGCTTTTAATGCAGCGTTAAGATTACTTTACGCGAACGTTAGACAGAGCGCGTTTTATATTTGAATTTTGATTTTCATTTTCTCACTAAATGCCAATTATAGGTTATTTTTTCATTTAAACAATACAAAATTAAATGACATAAAATAAGTCAAAAAAAGTAATTTATAAATTTCTACAACAAATTTGTAATGACTTAATTCACCAAGCACAAAATATTAAAAAAAAATCTTTCTAGAACGCTGCGTCGAAATAATCTCAACACATCGTAAAATAATCTCTACACCACGTTAAAAATGCGTTCTGTTTAACGAAGACCTAACGCGACGCGACGTCAAAAATAAAATATTTTTTAAATAATCACAACGCGGCGTTTTGACACCGTGTGGAACTTGATGCGGCGTTGAAAATGCGCTCTATGTCGCTACGTCAGAACGCGCTCTGTTTTGACTAGGCTTTTACTCCTATGTATACGAGTATAATAGGGTGTGAAGAAAGATAATTTATCTTTAAAAAGTACACCTTTATCGCTACTTTGTATAATACAATCTTGCAAATATACATATTAGGTGTTCTTCTGACCGAATAAATTGTTCACGGTTTAAATTGCGTTTTTAATTCATTATTAGTCTAAATAATCGAATTGAATCGTGCTGGTGTCACCCGAAGAAAAGTGTAACAAGAGCTAATTCTGATAAATCAGTATCAATTCCAACCTGGGTTTCGCTTAATGCCAAAACAGCTGGCTTTATTGCACAGTGTGGACAAAAACGTGAAAGAACAATTCAAGACACAATTCTGGTAAAGTGGAACCGTGAAGTAAAGCAACAAATTAATCTTTTCAATAACAAATTGTCTCAGGTGTTATGCCCATGAGACAATTTGCATGTGTATACAAAATCAATTTATACAAATACCACAATAACACCAAAGACCAGATGTATATGCATATCTATTCACAGCATCATCATACAATAAACATACAATAATGCGGTGTTGTCGTGTTTGTGTATTAATAGTACTTATAGTTGGAAATCGTTAAAATGCAGTTAGATTTTGTTTGCGTTTGATATTCTAGGAGAAAAAAGTTACTTTCTCGAATTAATTTGAAAAGTGTTTTGGCGTAATATTGTGTTTTAATAAGAGTGATGTGGTATTGTGATTAAAAATAAATAAATATAAAAAAAATTACTGAAATTGGTTTAAATTGTTTTTAAAACGGTGGCTTATGTTATTAATAAAAAGTGAATGTTAATTTTCTTAAATTAATAGTAATATATTGTATTGTATTCAGCAAGCGGCAACCCTACGCACATTGCTCTCCCATTTCCGATGGTTTATAATGATAGATTCGTAAGCCCTGTTAGAGCTTTTACTTGAAATAGACATATGCAAGCCAATGCAAACAGACTGAGAGGCAAACTTCCTGTACTGTACTGTACTGTACGTTCCCTTTACTGACTATTTTTGTTGAACGGACTATAGCTTATTTATCTCAATTTTTACTTGCTTTATAGGGACTAAAAGACAAGTTTAGGATTCGTGAATATTAACAAAATGTTGGCTAGCGAAACCAAGCTAAATCAGAAACACAAACTTACTCCGAATAATAGCAATATCGTAAGAAGGGATCGAAGATTCGAGTTGCTAGAAGCTAGCATCATATGCATTCCTCTCCAACATGGGAAGTGAATGTATGTGATCATAGTGTACGCACCAGACGCAACTCAACCTGCAAAATGTATAGCAGAGCTCGAAAAAGTGTTCGAGTGCCTTAGTCTGCATTCGGATGAGAATTATTGTTTAAAGGTTGAAGATTTGAATACCAAACATAAAGATTGGAGAAATCAAATACAAAATTCAAGGGATGCCATCATGTTAAAAACAAAATCGACCTTCCTGCTACCTATAGACCATCATTCCCAAGGAGCGGTGCTTTTCTACATCTAATACTGTTGGGCTCTAGACTGACAGTAACTGACCCTGTGGGTAAGAAAAATGGTTTACAAATGGTATTTATTAACTTTTAACTCATACTGGGAAAACAGGATTCGAACCGTTAATTCTAATGACACGAGTTTGTTTCCCGAGATAAATAAAGACTTCAGAAAAAACAATCAAGACGATCTTAAGTGTCTGAAGCTTCCGAGAACGACAGACAACGAAAACATACATAGATTTGGGGGACGCCGTCTTGGATGACGATTTCTTTGTGATCGAAGATCCATTGGAGAAGGTTGAGACAGTGGGTATTGCTTTTCAGCAAGTGTATAAGGTGAATTAGTCAATTCACCCTCTCTGAATCACTTTAACCTTCAAAATAGCATCACGTAATGGCGATCTGAGAATCTTAGTTTGACCGGGTATAATGAAGGCAATCTGGCAAACGCCACATCGCCGAGCAAAATGGGCCAAGTTTCCTGCTCATCTCGAAGGTCGAACTCGAAACGATTTTCGAATCATCAAAGAAAATGAAGTCAGTCATACCCAATATTATACTACGACATCTGCCTGAGGATGAAATAGACATTTACACAACACTTTTCAACATCGCGCTGAATAATGCATATTATCCAGTGAGTTGGAAGACAGAAATTGTACATCCTCTCCCGAAAAAGGGAAAAGATAATTCCAATCCGGTAAAACTCCGGTCGATAAGTTTTCTTCAGACTATCAGCAAGGTATTCGAATAAGTTCTCAATAGAGCTCTGTCCAAGTGGGCGGAGAACAAAAACATAATTCCAGACAACAAATTCAGCTTTAAGGCGGGACATGACACAATTCATGCCGCGTCTAAGTTAGTATCTGCTGTTCAATGGAACAATGCTAAGAAACAATGAACGGGTGCCTGTCTGGTTGATCTGGATAAGGCTTTCGACACCGTATGGTAAGAGGATCTTTATCTTAAGTTAACCAGATGGGGTATAAGTAAACCACTGCTATATATGCTTTACGACATGCTTAATGGTAGAAAGTTTGTGATTTCCATAAAATTCAACAATACTGTAATGATTTGGAAGCTAAAAAATTAACTTCCAGAAATTTGAAACTATCCTGTTTGAAACCCTTTAGGCTGGGACCTTTAAGGATACGAGAAAGAACTGTCGCAAGCTAGTGATTGCTGAGCCCTATGGACATCCACTAAACGTAAAGTACCTTGGTATCTGGTTGGATCAGTATCTATATTTCAACCGACATGTAGAGGCTGCTCTGGCCAGGGCTAGGTGACCTTTTGTCCTGTCAAGACGTCATCATCGACAATAACAAACCAATTGTTTACTCTTCTGAGAAGGCAAACTTGCTCGCCGCTCATTTCGCTGCCAGCTCCAAGTTACCTCACAGCAACATTGCCCCTCCTGTACTTGAGAATGTAAATTTTTTCATGGGACAGATTTTTTTCTGCGCTCGTACAGTAGCACAAGTTCTCAAAGATCTCGATATACACAAATCCGCTTTCCCGGATGGTACACCCCCTTCTGAAGAGTTATTCTCCACATTGGCAAAGCCACTGGATAAGCTTTTCTATCCCTCCTTCTCTCCTGGAATTTTTCTTAGAAGATAAAAACAGCATTTTTGCAGCCTGTCCCTAAGGTGACCCATTCTCAAATCTCCAAGGCATTTGATAGAGTTTGGCATGAAGCTCTCTTATCGAAAATGCGTGCTTTTGGGATCGATGATACTCTTGTTCGTTGGATTAGAAGCTATCTTCTGGACCGTTCAATACAAGTTGTATTGGACGGATTCAAGTCTGATTCCCACAAAATAAATGCTGGTGTGCCCAGGGCTATGTTATGTCTCCGACTTTTTTCCTCATTTTTATAGGTGATCTTCTGTCTGTTACTTCTAATCCACTTAACTGTTTTGCTGACTGTTCTTCCTCAGCTTTTCATATTCGTCACGTTATTCATGTCCTTTGCCTTCGGACGTACACTTGCAACGATACCGTATGTCAAGCTCATTAAGCTCCGATTTATACAGCATTGTCATTAAAACTAAAAATACCCTCAACGCCATTGTCCATGAATGGCACTTACATCGAAGAAACCGAAAAGCTCTCAGTACTCGTTAAGTGCGTCAACGACGACCTCCGTTGGAACGACCATATAAGTGCTTAGGTTTTCTGTATCGGTGTAAGAAGTATTTTCCTCCTTCTGATCTGGCTACAATTTATAAAGCATATATACGCCCTAAACTCGATTATAACTCCCGCCTCTGGGCAGGTGCTTCGCAAACATCGCTTCAACTGCTTGATAGAATACAAAATCGAGCGTTAAGATTGATAGAAAATAGTACTGCGCTGAAACAATTGCCCCTCTCGAACACCGACGCAATGTTTCATGTCTTTCCTTATTTTATCGTTTCTTTTATAAAAAATGTTCACCTGAAGAAGCCAGCTGCATTCCTACCTTTAAAAGTTTCTCCCGTAATACTCTTCTCGCAAGGAATACTCATCAGTTCACATTTGAGCCCATTTTCGGACGTACTGTGAAAAATAGGGATTCTTTTTTTAGTCGAACAACACGAATTTGGAGTAGTTTACCCGGCGGGATGCCACTTTGATCTGCAAGCATTCAAAACCAAATTCAACGACATCTCCTTTCTTTCCCCTCCCTTTCTTCCTAATGACCACGCAGTGTGCTCTACATTATAAAGGAAAGAAATAGTCCCTTGTGCGCGTGTTAATTATAAAAAAAAACAAACAGGATAGATACGTTTTTAATTAAGCTCATTCACGGACACATTGCAAGTGCGATGACCTCAACTAATAGACAAATCTTCAGGCTTACTACCCCAAAGATGAATATTTTGAAAGTACACTTTGGAGTGGTTTTATCCCGCCCGAGGCTTTCCTATACTTAAATAGTCGAGGGCTGATTCAAAATAGATCAGCCATTCCATTGGCCTTCCACTTAGGCCGCAGAGCAGTCGATAGGTGGATTCTTTACGACCAAGACATAGTCGCTGGGAGCGAAGCAGAGCGCCTCCGGTTCAGTAGGGTCATGTCCGACAGGGATCGGAAGAAATTCAGCTATCAGGTCCGCAAATTTTGGTGACTCAGTTAAAATTCGATAGTTTCAGTCGACATAATCGTATTATCACCTATGGTCGGCTCATATATGTTTAAGGTATCTTTAAGCTAGATAGGAAAGTGACGGCGGCACAATAAAAAATATAAAAAAAAAAACAAATAAAATAAAGTAGAAAAATCTTGCTGTCTGTCCTAGATTTAGGAGGTACAGAAGTGGTAGTGCTGCTCAGTCACAAATCAATACCACTTCTGAAAAAGATCGGCTTCAAAGTCCGCATCGGTACAAACCGATGCAAACAAAACTTCTTAGCCAGAAAAGTAAGGAAAAGGCAGCTAACACTAAAAAATGTTGAAGTTAATACAAAGAAATCTCCATCATAGTAAAGCTGCCAGCGTCAACTTAATCTACCTCATGGAGGCTAGACAAGTAGACCTAGTCCTTATACAAGAACCCTGGATAGCAGGTGGCAAAATTAAAGGCTTAAACTCAAAGTAACTTACGCTGTATAAGACCACACACGTTGGCACAAACAGTAATTTTAGAACTTGTATAATAGCTAGAAAACAGTTAAATATTTTTCTTCTTTCTAAATACAGTGACCTTGACCAAACAACGGTCAAATTAGAAAGGCATGGACTCCCACTGTTAATTCTCGCATCATGTTACATGCCTTGGGACGTGACTGAGGGATATGGGGATATGTAACTAAAGCATGGCGTGAAGTGAAAGTGGTCTTTATACCGAAAGCTGGTAAGCCCAGCCATACTAACGCTAAAGATTTCAGACCAATTAGTCTAACATGATTCATCTTAAAGACTTTTGAAAGAACAACACACTTATATTCGCAACAAAATGAGTTCGGAAGTTATATTTCCAGCTCAGCATGCTTATACCAAAGGTAAAAGCGTGGAAACAGCACTTCACAGCATTGTAAGCACTGTGGAAAACCCACTGAAATACAAGGAGTATACCCTTGCTGCTTTCCTAGACATTGAAGGAGCTTTCAGCAATGTGAAAAATGAAGCAGTGAAAAGAGCCCTTGTGAACCTTAATGTGAACGATACCATTATCGGGTGGATAATGTGCATGTTTAGAAATCGACAGATTAACTCAGAGCTGGGAGGAGCTTTGATTAAAGTATCAACATCGAGAGGCACTCCACAAGGTAGTGGTCTCTCTCCCCTCCTCTGGGTACTTGTGGTGAACGAGATTCTTATAAACCTCAAAAATAGTGGAGTCAAAGTAGTAGCTTATGCAGATGATTTAGCTCTGCTAGCGACTGGACAATTTCTCTCCACTATTAGTGAACAGATAGAAGGAGCCTTATCTTTGGTAAATACCTGGTCAAGGAAATGTGGGCTAGTGGTCAATCCACAAAAGACAGAACTGGTTCTCTTTACGAACAAAAGAAAAATACCAGTTTTTAATCTTTCTTCAATAGAAGTGGTTCCATTGATTCTGTCAAATCAGGCCAAGTACCTTGGTGTGATTCTAGACAGAATATTGAGTTGGAATCTCAATATCAAAGAAAGAGCCAAAAAGGCATTGATAGCATTCTATGCCTGTAACAGAATATTTGGAAAGACCTGGGGACCTACTCCCAAGATTACTATGTGGATGTATACGGCAATAGTAAGACCAATACTGACATTTGGTAATCTGGTCTGGTGGCAGGCTACGAAAACTGCTTCCAACCTAAGAACCATTACAAGAATACAAAGAATGACTTGTATAGGTACCACCGGGGCCTTGAGAACTACGCCTACTGCAGGGCTGGAAGTTATTCTCAATCTAAAACCCTTAGACCTCTTTGTGCAAGAATCTGCAGCAAGCAGCACCCTCCGGTTAAGCCAAACTCAAAACTGAAGATCGAGTCTGCCAGGCCATGCACAGATTCTACAGACATATACGGGCTACAATGTATGCACAGACTACACAACACCCCGTTTAGATTTCGAAAGACCATTCACCACTTCTTTTCCTAATAAAGAAGACTGGCTTAACAACCAGACACCATACAAATCAGCCATAGAAATCTACACAGATGGCTCTAAAATGGAAATTGGTGTTGGTGCAGGTTTCTACTCAGAAACACTCGAATTGACCGGATAAATTAGGCTCCCTGATTACAGCAGCGTCATTCAGGCTGAAGTCCTGGCAGTGACGGCAGTAATACCATATGCTGATATCACCTTTTTCATTGACAGCCAAGCAACGATTAAAGCAATTTCTGCCATTGAAATAAAATCAAAGCTTGTAACTTGTTGTCGCGAAGAGCTAAAAGTTCTTGGCGCGCAGCATAATATAAGACTCTGTTGGGTTCCTGGCCACAGTGGTAAACGGTAAAGATCCCAACCTGTAACATTAAACAGACGATAGGGAATAAGGTACTAGCCGCAGCTAACGAGAGATGGAACTCGCTCGACTCCTGTGTCGTAACCAGGAAACTATGGCCCTACTTTAATAAACAAAGAACAGAAAATATTCTGCAGTTCAACAAGAAGTCGCTACGATCTCTTGTGAGCATACTGACCGGGCGTAACATGCTGAGTTACCACAAAAAGAAATTAAAGCTCAGCACGGACGACTTGTGCAGAGGTTGTGGCGACATATATGGCGACTTAGATGTGCATGAGGACACACCTCATTTTCTCTGTCACTGCCCAGCACTATGTGACTTAAGAAATGAAATTCTTGGAAGTCATTTCTTCCAGGACTTAGAAGAACTATCTGAAGAAACGGGTACAAAGCCTGCTCAGATTTATTAATAACTCAAAATGGCTTGAGAATGTATACGTTTTTCATAGGTCCCATGCTTATTGGGCCCAAACCCCCCAGGGTATCACAATGGATCTACATTGATCTAAGTGTGATGGACACCATCATCCATCAGCCCATAAACCAAACCTAACCTAGTTTATTTAAAGTTAGGTTTAAGTAATATCGGTTTTTTCAACAGGGACGCTACAAAAGTAGAGCGACAGGGACAGCAAGCGACGCCATATTTCTTGCCGCTCTTTTAACATTTCTCTTTAGTAAGGTTTGCCATTTCATGATGGATGGAAGGATATACGAGCCAACAACGAGTCGAAATTATTAAAATTTACTACCGAAATTCGGAGTCAGTGGCCTCAACGTTAAGAGCGCTACGTCCAATTTATGGTCGTCATAATCGTCCTAGCAGATCAACAATTGAGCGTCTAGTTAAAAAATTTGAATCCACAGGCACAGTACAAAATTTTCCCGTGCCAGTGAGATAAAGAAGTGCCTGTAGTGTCGAGTATATTGCTGCCGCTGAAGCTTCAGTTGCAGAAAGCCCAAATGTGTCTCTCACACGTCGTTCCCAAGCGTTGTGACGTCTTTGTGGCGAATTTTGCGAAATGATCTTGGCCTTTCTATAAATTCATTGGCACATATTCAATATTGGCGACGAGGATTATAAAGATTAAGAAAAATCTTAACGATGACCGAATCTACGCAAACTACACAACAAATTTTGCGAGCATTAACTGAAGCTCTACAGAGCATACAAAATGCACCGAGTTCGCCTAACCTACATTTTGACCAGTTCAACGAGAACGAGGAAGCATTTCCTAATAACATCAAAAGATTGGAGAATTGTCTTGCATTAAAAAACATTACCGATGAACAAAAAAGCGGCAAGTATGTATCGGAGATAAATACTACCAACTACTCTCGAACTTGACAGCACCAGAAGAGCCAGAGACAAAGTCATACGAGACTTTGATTAAAACACTCCAAGTTCACCTAAATCACAACCCCAACGAGATAACAGAGCAGCATAAATTTTTACTTAGACTGCAACATGAAGGGGAGTCTGTAGCCAATTATTTGACGGATTTGAAGAAATTAAGCGTCCACTGTAGATTTGAATGTGAATCATGCAAGAAATCTACACTGAATACACATCTTAGGTCTCAGTTTATTCGCGGACTCAGAGACTCGGGCATCAAGGAGAGACTTCTGCAAGAGACGAATTTATCTTTAGAAAAGATTATTCAACATGCCTTGGCAATGGAAGCGTCAAAACAGGAAAGTCGTGCCATGAACAACGTTCACCAGCTCCAATTCAAGCCAATGAATTTACGTAAGAAGACAGGCCATACATCAGTTACACCAAATACAAATTTACATAAAACTAATAACTCCAAAGATTATAAAAATAAAAAAATGATTTGTTACAGATGCGGCAAAGAAAAGCACATGGCAAATAATTGAAAAGCAACGAACCTACATTGTAAAATGTGTCAGAAGAAAGGTCACGTTTCTTCGGTGTGCATGAAATCGAAATCAGCGACCAGAGAGACGAACACTTTAGAAGTTACTCAGAGCGTTACTGATAACATGCATGAAATCAACGCTCTCAATTTGATGGAAAGTGGAACACAAGCTGAAGTTATAAATGCAATTAAATTGCACCAAAAATGCATTGCTACGGGTGGCCGAGGTAAGTACTATGTGACATTGAAAATTAACGGGAAGCCCCTTGAGATGGAATTCGATACCGGGGCAGCGATTTCTGTCATAAACTACGATACTTTTAAGATGCATTGGCCAAATGCCAAAATCTTACCCACAGAAGTCATGCTTAGGACTTACAACCACGACGTGTTGCCTGCTTTTTGGAAATCTGAAGTACAAGTTCAGTATAATGACCAGACTATAAATTGCGATTTATATATAGTTAAAGACAAATTCGACACTCTCATGGGACGTGAATGGGTCTACAAGCTCAAGCTTTTAAGTGTAAATTCCATGGATGCATACACTGACGGAGATATAGTTCGTTCAAAGCAGCAAATATTTGAAGAACATGCTAGTGTTTTTAGGCAAGAAATTGGAACTATACCGAAAATCAAAGGTATATTAAAGTTACGTGACGACGCTACTCCAACTTTTATTAAAGCAAGGTCAGTACCATATGCAATCCGTCTTTTAATTGAATCGGAGTTAGACAGATTAGAGAAATTTGGTATTATTGAGAAGATTGCACACTCTGATTGGGGGACTCCGGTAGTTCCCGTTATCAAAGCCGAGAAATCCGTTCGGTTATGTGCGGATTATAAAGCTACACTTAATAAGTACTTGGTGAACGATGGGTACCAAATGCACAAGATAGAAGATTTATTTCAAAAATTAAAGGATGGTGAATATTATTGTACATTTGACATTCACAAAGCTTACTTACACCTAAGTATGACCGAGGATAGTTCACTTTTGCGGACAATAAGCACTATTAAGGGTCTGTACCGAGTAAATAAACTAATGTTTGGACTGAAGACTGCGCCTAACATCTGGCAAAGGTTCATGGATGAAAATATCACCAATGACCTTGAAGGTACTGCGTGTTTTATTGATGACATAATTGTTGTGGCTAAGTCAAAATCTGAACTTTTTCAAAGATGCAGGCGATTACTTGATAAGTTACGGAAGTTTGATTTACATCTAAACAAATCTAAGTGCAAATTGTTTGAAAGAAGCCGCACTTACCTAGGCCACAAAATCGCCAAAGATGGGTTACACAAAACTTCGGAAAAAGTTGAAGCAATATCAAAAATACAACCGCCTACAGATATTAAGAAATTACGTCATTTTCTAGGCATGGTAAATTATTACCATAAGTTTATTCCAGATCTCTCCACTAAACTACACCCGCTGTATTATCTTCTGAGGAAGGAGGAAAAGTTTATCTGGAACAACGATTGTCAACAAGCGTTTGAAAATTTAAAAAAGGAGATGATGAGCGTTAACGTCTTAATACCTTTCAATGAAGGTCTCCCACTGATTTTGTCAACTGATGCGGCAGCAGTCAGGTTATCAGCAATTTTATCTCACAGTACGAAGGATGGTGAGCGTCCGATTGCTTTTGCTTCCAGAAGTCTATCCAAGTGAAGTGAATAACAGTCAGTTAGACAAGGAAGCTACGGCAATTTATTGGGGCCTTCACAAGTTCTTTAATTATTGCTATGGGCGTGAGTTTACGCTTGTTACGGATAATCGGCCATTAACTGCAATTTTTCACCCAAATAAACATTTGCCCTTACTAACAGCACAGCGATTGTTGCACTATGCAGTTTCTTAGCGGATTTAATTACAATATTCAATACAAAAGTTCAAAAGATAATATTAATGCTGAATTTCTTTCCATAAATCCATTTACAACTAAATATTGTGGGAATTGTTATGAAACATACGAAATACGAAATACATACGATTACTTACCTCTTACAAATTCAGATATAGCAAAGGAAACAAAACGCGATAAGGAATTGTCTTCACTGTGGATCCTTTTACAGATAGGAGGAAGTTTGAAGAGCACGTCGTTCCAGCACATGGAGAGTGAACTTATGATAAATGAAGGATGTATTTACCGAGGACTACGAATTATAATTCCTTATACAATGCGGACGCGGATCCTGAACGATTTACATGCAGCGCACATCTGTATCGTAAAAATGAAAGCTCTGGCCAGAAGCAACTGCTATTGGAAGGGAATTGATCGCGATATCGAGGACTTAGTAAAAAGCTGTCGGGACTGTGCTAAGGTTCTGAAAGAACCAGCAAAGATGTCATCGCACCAATGGCAGATTCCTGCACAACCGTGGCAAAGACTTCATATAGATTTCGCTGGACCATTCATGGAACGATACTTCTTAGTTGTGGTTGACGCAAGGACGAAGTGGTTGGAAGTTTTTCCGATGAACAGGATAACAAGTTTTTACACCATACGAGCGTTAAGAGAACTGTTTGCCAGATTCGGTATTCCTAAAACTATTGTGTCCGACAATGGAACAAATTTCACGTCGAAGGAGTTTCAAGATTTTTTAAAGGATGGACTTACTGCGGCCTGCCAGCCCAGATCAAATAAGGGAAATCAAGGATTGCAAACGTCACTTCGAAATTGGAGATTCAGTGCAGGTTCGCTATTACCACAACAAGGAGTGCAAATGGAAGTTCAGTAGAGTTCGTCATTTACATTATATAGTGGATGTAGATGGCACTCCATTCCGTAGGCATATTGACCAAATGAGATCCACAAACGTTGAAGGTAATACTCCTGACTATTTTCCAAACTCTTATTCCATAGATTTTCAACCCACAAGAGGCAATTCGAATTCGAACAAAAAGGAAAATCCCAGGAGGATATGTGGTTCTAACAGGACGGCGCCACAAGCCACACAGCGAATATGACAATCAATTTATTGGAAACCAAGTTTGGAGAACGTGTTCACCGTCTGGACTGCCCGTGGTGGCCATGCAAAAAAAATCGAGTTCCATACATAATAGCATCAAACGTACTTTCACAGGAATAAAGAATTTCATTGCTATTCAAAACCGTTTTTTTTGTAGCGCTCTTATTGAAAAACCCTTTATAAAATAGGTACCTACTTATCGAGTGTCTGTTGTATTTAGACGTTTTTCTCTGTGCAGTACGTTCCTAGAAGCAAAAATTCATAAGAGAACACGATCGCCAATTTTAGTTGACATTCATTTGTCTTTCAACAAAAAAAAATTGATAAATGGGCACGGAAGACCATAATTTCAAGTACGGGTGGTTTACCTCTCTACAGTGTCGACCGGGGTCTGACTCTGATATAGATTGCGATGAACCTGAACCGATGCATTTCAGTTCTCAGCTGCGGAATTACAATCAATTAAAAATGTGTTGACTGATAATGGGTCCGCAGTTGAGAACCGAAATGCATACGATTTAAATAAATCGAACTGTTAAACAAGTTTTGAACAAAAGTTTATTCATTTCTTTTATCACAATTTTGCGGTTAATAAGGTGTATTAATAACTTTCAACAAAATAAATATAGGTATTAAAATGAACCGAAAACATGTCCAGAGAAGAAACATCAACTCAGGAAACAAACTTTTCTGGCGTAGCTTTAGCGTTAAAAAGAAGACAATCTTTAATATGTGATCAATAACTCAGGTAAATGAAAAACATGAAACAATGTGATTTACTTTTTATTCAAACAAATTGGTGGACTGTATTTGTATATTGTTCTGCACTTAACCAAACGCTCTGATACTAATGAATGATAAACAGCATGCACTGCCTGCTTTTAAGCTCGAAATCCTCCTCATGGAATTTTGTGTTGCCCTTATTTGGACATGAGATGTGTATATTTTGCTCAAGACAACCGTTGGTGCCTTTCGACCGAAAGCATCGACGGTCCCTATTCGCCGCTCCCAACCACCGTTACTTGCAGCTGCGGACGAGATGTATGGATGGTTGCTAGTTCTCACTCCCAACCACGGTTACATTTTCGGGACCGAAAATTGTGTGTGAGAATTTATTGCCGTCTACGATGGTTGTGTTGAAGGGTTGGTTTTCGTTTTACAACCTGCAGCTGGGCACGAGACATTGTGATGCTATGAAGATGTTTTATGTTTTTTGCTGGTGTGATGTGGAATTTAGGCTTTGTCTGGCTGTCGTAGACATTCCCCCCCCCCCAATTGGGGGTTCAGCCTCAATCGGTCGCGCTAAAGTAGTGTGCTCCGTTCCAACTTCTGCACTGCGTATGAGTCCGTCTGCACCAGCATGCACGCTGTTATGCGTTCCAGAGGCCAAACGGTGGGCGGCATGTTTTCTTGCTTGATGAGAACAAATTTCCCGACCTTGATGTTTTCTCTGCGCTGGTACCATTTGAATCGTTGCTGAAGTGTGTTGAGGTATTCTTGTTGCCACCTGGTCCAAAAATGCTGCTGCATCTGGTTGATGGTGTTCCATAAACTTAGTCGGTTCTGAGGCACTTTACCAACGTCTGCTCAATCTGCTCTCCGATCAGGAAATCCAGGCGTAAACGCGGATATGTCGTCTGGTTCATCCGATAATGCACTGAGCGGTCTTGAGCTAAGACATGTCTCGATCAGCACTAGGGTCGTGGCCAAAGTCTCGCACGTGAACATCTGTTTGCCTCCCAGATGCCGCCTGTGTGTGGAGCTCCTGGTATAATGAACTTCCATTCTGTGCCAATGTTGTTAATCTGCTCAATTGGAAGCCGGTTTCCCCATTCGCTTGCTCTCCTGAGTAGTTCGTGGTCTGCCCCGACGAACGTTTTGGCGTTGTCGCTCCATAGCACTGAACAGGCACCGCGGCGTCCGGTGAACCATTGAAAGGCTGCTAAGAAGGCCTCAGTTGTCTGGTTGCTCACCAGCTCCAGGTGAATTGCTCTATTCACCAAGCACACGAACACTGCTATGTATCCCTTTTCCATGATTTTTGACCTGCCAGGTCTAGCATTGATTTCCACTGGGCCGGCATAATCAACTCCACTGTGTCTGAAGGCTCTTGTCGGCTGTACTCGGTCCTGTGGAAGACTTGCCATCATTTGCTCTACTACGGCGCCCTTCTGCCTGAAACACACGATTCAACGCCCGATGTGACATTATAGCGCCCGGCGAAGTGTTGTTATCCGGAACTTCTGACGGATATACTGCATACATAGCTCCACCGTGTATGTTATAAAGTGGGCCTCTCTTATGATAAGATAAGTCACCCTGCTCTTGGGCGGCAATATCATTGGATGCATGCTTTGATATGGAATCGACGCTGCCTGAAGCCTTCTTCCGACTCTGATAATGCCCTCGGAATCCAAAAATGGGCTTAGGGTCCTGATATTGCTTGTGTGGTTCAATGGCTCTCTTTTGCTGACTTTCTGCAGCTCAATTGTTAGCAAAGGAACAAGTGAAATTGGACTATTTTGCTTTAGCTCGTTGTGCCGTTTTACGTTCCGGATAAACCCTAGCACAAATGCTTTTATCCTGAGCATACTCTGGAATGTTGACAGACGATCGATAAGCGCGATTCCATCGATACCAAAGCTCGTTGGCGTGGCTTCAGTCAGGCTTGCGACGGTTACAGTTTTTTCTTCTTTCTCTGCTCGCTCTTTCTGCTTTGCACTCAGCTGTGTTGGCACCATAGGCCAATTTTGCTTTGGTTTCGAAAGCCATGGAGGACAGTGCCACCATAAGTTGGCGTCTTTCAGCTGCTGTGCTGTTATCCCTCGATCCCAGGTCTGCTGGGTTGTCTCCAGACATGACATGCCTCCAAGGATAGTGACCAATCCCAGAGCACGTAATGAACTTATGTGCATGTTCGCCTCCTTCACCAGGTCCCTCAAACCACGCGCTCTTGATACATCTTTTCCAAGCTTCGGAATTGCATGCAGCGCATTCAAATGTGCGTCCACTAAATATTGCTTGTTGTCGTCGACGTCGTTCAGCTTTGCCCAGGCTTCTTCGTAATTGGGTTCGGTTACCTGCCACCTGCTGATAAGCCTAGCCGGTGGACCGTCCAAAAGTGACTTCAGCTCTCGTCATTTCGCGACGTTAGCCATGGACGCACAGTTGTGCACTTCACCCACGAACTGGTCGCGGACTTCTCTCCACTTCGTGTAATCGCCCTTGAAGGCGGTAAGCTTCAGTCGTTGGTCTTGGCGCACCTGGATGACGCTTGGTGGATTCCGTTTTCTTGGTCCAGTTGGTACACTCTGTAGCTCTAATTCTGCGATACGCTCCTTGAGCTTGGATGTAATCTCATGATATCCGTTTTCAGCTGGTGCCAAGTACTCGTCTTGAGTAGCCAGTGCTTCAGGAGTTTTTGCGGCACTCATCACGTGCATGTGCTCTTCCAGCAGCTTTTCATATGCACTATGCGCTGCTGTTAATTTGGCCCGTAGCAATGCTAGAGACGTATCTGCAAATTCCTCCGATTCCATGAACACGGAAATTATCATGAGGGATGAACGAAACACATCCCTCCGTGTGACGTCACCCATAACTCCAACGAAATAAGGAGCACACTTCCCGGAAGACCGCAAAAAACCACAGCAACCCAGGTCAACCCTTCGAAGGTTACTATAATTCTGTACGAAATCATTGATTGCTTGAAATTGTTTGCAAAAACCGCACTGTACACTGCTCTTTCTCAAAAGTTTTGCCTTGAATGACCGAACTGCACTATATATTTTTTATAGTAGCCTTAAATGGCCGCACTGCACTTAATGTTTGAAAGGCCGCACTACACTTCAATGGTTAGTGATTTGGCTCGATCGACCAAATGATCAATAACTCAGGTAAATGAAAAAAATGAAACAATTTGCTTTACTTTTTTATTCAAACAAATCGGTGGACTGTATTTGTATATTGTTTTGCACTTAACAAACGCTCTGATACTAATGAATGATAAACAGCATGCGCTGCCTGCTTTTATGCTCGGCATAAACTCGGGTCGCTATTCGCCGCTCCCAACCACCGTTACCTGCAGCTGCGACTGAGAAGTATGGATGGTTGCTACTTCTCCCTCCCAACCACCGTTACCTGCAGCTGTGAACGAGAAGTATGGATGGTTGCTAATTCTCACTCCCAACCACGGTTACATTTTCGGGGCCGAAAATTGTGTGTGAGAATTTATTGCCGTCGACGATGGTTGTGTTCAAGGGTTGGTTTTCGTTTTACAACCTACAGCTGGGCACGAGACATTGGGATGCTATGAAGATGTTTTATGTTTTTTTGCTGGTGTGATGTGGAATTTAGGCTTTGTCTGGTTGTCGTAGACATTATATCATGGTTGTACTAAGCTATTGTTGAAGTGACAACGTCTTATAAATCGATGACACTATACACATACGAAATAACTTGAATCATGCTGACAAGAAAAGTAGCGCGTTATGCTAACCGCGATACTGTGGTTTTTTCAACCAATCGATCGCAAACGTGTTCTGAGCACCAGGCGAACATCACGTGTATGTATAAGTGTATATGGGTCGAGTATGTACTCCTAAACCGCGTAACGGATTTTAATGAAATTTACAGGGTATATATAATTTTGTCCAGGGATGTTTCCTGTGAATCTTTGGTCCCGCTTGCATTATTTCTGCCTTTCACATAAAACAAACAAATTCTAGGGCGTAGTAACGCGTAACACGTAAAATTATCGTCCTTAAACCGACTTTACAGACAACCAACTTTTTTTTGTACTATTTTTGAGCTTAGAAAAACTAAGTTCACCTGATGCTATTGTTCTGGTTTTCGAGTTTAAAATGTGGAAATGTCAAAAATCTGGAACTAAATACAATATAATAACAAGTGATACAAAAAGAGTATAAGAAATGAGATTTTTTTTTTTTTTTTTTTTATAATTAACGCGCGCACAAGGGATTATGTGTTTCCCTTTTAATGTAGAACACACTGCGCGGGCATTACGAAGATAGGGAGGGGAGAGATAGGAGGTGCCGATTAACATTGGTTTTGAATGTTTGCAGATCAAAATGGCAAGGGAAAATCCCGCCGGGTAAACTATTCCAGATTCGTGTCGTTCGGCTAAAAAAAGAATCCCTATATTTCACGGTACGTCCGAAATTAGGCTCAAGGGTGAACTGATGAGCATTCCTTGCGAGACGAGTATTACGGGAGAAACTTTTAAGGGGAGGAATGCAACTGGCTACTTCGAGTGAACATTTTTTGTAAAAGAAACGATAAAATAAGGAAAGACATGAAACATTGCGTCGGTGTTCGAGTGGGGCAATTGTTTCAGCGGCAGTTCTATTACCTATCAATCTTAACGCTCGATTTTGTATTCTATCAAGCAGGTGAAGCGATGTTTGCGAAGCACCTGCCCAGAGGTGGGAGTTATACTCGAGTTTAGGGCGTATAAACGCTTTATAAATTGTAGCCAGATCAGATGGGGAAAAGTACTTCTTACACCGATACAGAAAACCTAAGCACTTTGCAGCATTCTTAGCGATCTCAAATATATGGTCGTTCCAACGGAGGTCGTCGTTGACACACATACCGAGTACTGAGAGCTTTTCGGTTTCTTCGATGTAAGTGCCATTCATGGACAATGGCATTGGGGGAATGTTTAGCTTTAACGACAGAAGACAGCATTGAGTTTTCGAAGCATTAAACTCCACACGATTTCTATTACCCCATTTGACAATGCTGTATAAATCGGAGTTTAATGAGCTTGACATACGGCACCGTTGCAATTGTACGTCCGAAGGCGAAGGACGTGAATTATCGAACGAATATGAAAAGCTGAGGGTAGAGTCGTCAGCAAAACAGTTAAGTGGATTAGAAGTAACAGACAGAAGATCATTTATAAAAATGAGGAAAAGAGTCGGAGACAGAACAGAGCCCTGGGGCACACCAGCATTTATTTTATGGGAATCAGACTTGAATCCGTCCAATACAACTTGTATTGAACGGTCCAGAAGATAGCTTCTAATCCAACGAACAAGAGTATTATCGATCCCAAAAGCACGCATTTTCGATAAGAGAGCTTCATGCCAAACTCTATCAAATGCCTTGGAGATATCAAGAGCAATAATCTTACTTTCACCAAAGCGATGTAAAGATTTGTTCCACTGTTCGGTGAGATATGCCATCAGATCACCAGTGGAACGGTTGCTGCGGAAGCCATACTGACGGTCATGGAGAAGCTTACGATCTTCGAGATATTCCTTAAGCTGACGGTTAATCAGCGTTTCCATGACCTTAGAAAGAAGGGATGTCAGTGCTATGGGTCGGTAGGAGGAGGGGGAGGATGGGTCACCTTTCTTAGGGACAGGCTGGACAAATGCTGTTTTCCATCTTCTAGGAAAGATTCCAGAAGAGTAGGAGCGATGGAAAAGCTTACGCAGTGGCTTTGCCAGTGTGGAAGAACACCTCTTCAGAAGAATCGGGGGTATACCATCCGGGCCAGCGGATTTGTGTATATCGAGATCTTTGAGAACTCTTGCTACTGTACGAGTGCGGAAAAAAATGTGTCCCATGGAAAAATTTACATTCTCAAGTACAGGAGGGGCAACGTTGCTTTGAGGCAGCGTGGAGCTGGCAGCGAAATGGGCGGCGAGCAAGTTTGCCTTCTCTGAAGAGTAAACAATTGGTTTGTTATTGTCGATGAGCGTTGGAACCGAAGATGTCGAGGAGTTTTTTATATTTTTTACAAATGACCAAAAATTTTTACTGCCTTTGGGACACTGCAGAATTTTTTGCCGTAATTTTTGGTCATGCAAAAATTTGGTTCTTTCTATAACGGAGTTGCATGAGTTCCTTGCTTGTTTGTGCTTTTTCCGATTTTCCTCTGTAGGGTTGGCTTTGTAAGATCGGAAACTTACTTCTTTGAGCCTGATAGCTTCTTTACACTCAGAATTAAACCAAGACTTTTCTTTAGGTTTGATGCTTTTTACTCTGTTAGGAATAAAAGCACGCATCCCTAGAAGAATCACATTTGTGATCATTTCAGCACTGGCATCAATGTCACTATCGAGGAAGCATACTGACCAGTTAAAGTTTCGGAAAAAGAAATTCAGGCCGTCCCAGTTGGCTTTCTCGTATTGCCAAACGGTCCTGGTGGGAAGTTTTTCTTTAACTGGATGGGTGGGGGATGAGAAATTAGCTGAAATGATACAATGGTCTGAAGTGCCAAATGGAGAAGTTACACTAATGGTATATTTATCAGGGTGAGAAGTAAGAAACAAGTCAAGAGTATGGGCTGCTTGCCCAGCAACATCCGGTATACGCGTTGGCACATCGATCAGTTGGGTAAGGTGATGTAACCCGGCAAAGAGCTCGACATACCTTCCTTCGGGTGTTGTCTGACCAGAATAGCGGAGCCAGTTTGAATTGTGTACATTGAAATCGCCCGCAATAACGATTTCAGTGCGAGGACAAAGGGAAACAATTTTCGAGATGGAATCAGACAGTGCATCAAACTCGTTACAAGTCGAATTACTGTCAAGATTTGGACTCATGTAAATAAAACAATAATGAATGACATGCTTGCGGACAGTGAATTTGAGCCATAAGAAGTTAAAGTCCGTGTTGGAACATTGTCCATATTGGGGAAGGCTCTGGCAAGCAATATCATTCCTAACATAGACCACGAGACCATGATGAGAAAAGAGTAATGGCACCAAGCTATACCCATGTAGAGCAAATTCTGATAAATCAGTATTTGCTCCAACCTGAGTTTCACTTAATGCCAAAACAGCTGGCCTGTGTTGAACAGTGTAGACGTAGACGATGTAGAGATAACAAACAATGATGACATTACGATAACAGAAAAACTTATTTGAAGTAATGACAACATTCTTTCTGTCTGTCGGTCTGTCGTCTTCAAATTTAGAACATAAGGTAATTTTAACATTCTACAGAGGGTTTTCTCAATTTTTTTTAGCTCATATATTTGGGGTTTCTGCCATTAAACTGTTAAGTAAAAGTTTATTTTTCTCGAAAAAGTCACCACGAATTTGCAAAAAAAAATCAGTGTACTATTAGGTAGGTACCTACTATTAATTGTACGTGTGGATTATGGCTAATTAAGAAAAACTTAAGATGATGGGCTAAACACGGTACCCTCGATTACAATCAAAACTGATGTTAAGGGAGATGTGGATAGACAAAGTTATTTGATATTGAAATATTTAAGGACAAAGTTTTTTATGTAGATATTTTAAATAATTTTTAAAAGTTGTTTTTGTAAGGGGCTTAATGGTTTTTTTAATATAAGTCGTTTATGTGCTTAAGCTTGCATTCAGGGTTTTATTTGATAAAAAAAGTCGTTAAACGTTTTTTTCCTCTGTACAAAAATCATATTTATCTATAACCATTTCATCAAGAAACAAATTGGCGTTTAAATGCTTTCACTTTTTTTTCATCATTTTTTTCCCTATTCATGTAACCATCTATAAAGAATAGATAGGTAGGTATATACAAATAGATACAATGAAGAATGAACCCGCTTACAAAATGCAAACATACAATCCCTGTAGTAACCTGTTACCTACTACTTATCTAAGTACCTACCTATAAGAAAGTATTTCAATTTTTTTTTTCTATCATAGAACAATCCTTCGAAAAAATAAACATGAGGTAGAAGGTACTTATATGTTTGTTGTAATAACAAACCTATAATTTTTGCTTATTTGATACATACATATATATTTGATACGTAGATACATAGATACATACATGCATAGACACACGTTTTACTTCCAAGTGCACGTTTGGTGCTATAAACAGTGCAATTGGAATTGCCCAGGGAATTATCAGATACTTAACCCTTTTTTGTTTTTCAAGCAAAAATAATCAGAAAATGATTCCAATGGCCAACAAGCTGTTTGCTTACCAAACCAATCCTTTTTATTATATAGAGGAAGCATGAATCTTACATCTATTGATACAAATTACACAAGAAACAGAGCCCCGTAACAAAAAGGTCATTAATTGTTTATTTTATATTTATTTTATTATATATTTTACTATATTATATTATGATTAAATACATTAAACGATAACGAATCACCCTCCGCATTCAATGTAGCCAATATCTCGAAGAATAAGAAACTACACCAGAGATAATGTAACTAATCAAAATCCGTGACTGCAACAAAGCAAAAGCCTCCCTCAGGAAAAAAATCATAAAAATCGCCGGGCAAGCAAGTTCATGGGAACAAATTGTTAAAATACTTACACTTTCACTCACACACGGAAAAGTCGACTCCGCCCATTGATTCAAAAGCTTTTTTAAGCTCCGGTAAATTGTTATCTGTTCCATTTCGTACATGGTTTTCTTATATATATGTGCTTAGGTATTGTGAGTAGTATTTGTGATGTTATAAATACAAGTTGTCATATCATGTTCTAATATTTGGCACCTGTTTTTTACAGCAAAAAAATGTACTTTATATAAAGGGGAGTATGAACTTTGAATATTATATCTACCTGGGGCTGTCGTCCTTCATTTTAATACGATGTTGCTGTGATATTTAGTAATTATACATAAATGTAAGTGCCTATAAGATATAAGGTATATCTGTATATAACGGTTTGTATGAGCAATGATTGGTAGATGGCTTTAGGTATACCTATAGTGTTATGTATGGGCCCAACTATATAAGAAAGGGTATGAAGATTTATTAATTCAGTTTTGTGTATTTTCAAGACACAATTGCAATCTTTGAGCTTAAATATATGTATGTACATGTGCTTACGTACATAAGTAGATAGGTAGGTACTTTACTACCGCCTATACGAATGCCTGCCTATCTTCTGCAAGCAATTTTGCGATCCTAAGTTAAATTGCAAAATTCGCATTAAAAATTTAGAGAAAGCTGTGAGCTGTTGCGTCGGATCCAGCCGAAGGCAAAATTATTAAAAAAAACTTTAATAACATAAACATAACAACATAGGCAGGTAATACCTATATGGAATTAGGTTTATGGTTAGTTAGATGAGGAAGATATGTAGGTGTATATGTTTATGTACATAAGTGCCTAATAATTGTACAATAAATGTGTTTTTTATTATTTATGTTGATCATGCCGGTAGTCGTAGTTACAAGTATTTCAAAAGGCAATAGATATAGTACCTTTACCTAACCTATAAGTACTTATTATTTTTTCGAATTATTTATGTTTGCCTAACGGGCAACGCCTACACCCTACAGTGCGGGAACACCAGTTTGTTTTAGTAGGTACGACGAAAAACTATAAGCAAACTGTTTAAAAACTCTATCTAATATTGGCATTAGTGATTTTCAAACTGAGGTACCTACCTTATGTAATAGATAAAGAGCCAGCAACCGCCAAACCTAATTAAAAATATGTCTCCTTTCCTTAGTCCTTACTTATGCATACAGTTGTATTTTTAAGAGGCAAAGTGTCTTACATACACATAGCTGAAATATTTTATTACGTTATTTATATTTTCAACGACTTTTAATTTGTTTCCTCCTCATCCAATATATATTATATCCTGCAAACAACCGTACAAGCCTCTCAACTCTAGACCTTTTCTTAAGCAATACTACATTTATAAGTCGGGCAAGATTCAAGCTAAGAAGTATTTCTTATATAAAACCCAGTGAGGTTAGTCGATCATCAACTGACGAAAACGTGTCATCGTTTACTACTGCCATTAACGACAGGGTTAAAGAGTCAGTTCCCTTAAAACCAGTTAGGTTTAATAGTGCGAATGTTTTGCCACCCAATTTAGTCCAGGTTATTCAAATAAGAAATAGTTTCAGAAGACGGTGGATAAGGACGAGAAATGACTTTTACTTATCTGAATTGAAAATTCATACAAATTTAATTAAGGAAGGTGTAGCCAATTTTAGAAATGAAGTCTGGAATCAAAACTTGCGAGGATTGGAAAAAAGGAGTAAAGCTTTTTTTTACAAAATTTGTGCAACTCATGCATAAGATTAGGTAACTTTCCAGATCAATGAAAAAAGCCAAAGTTATTCCGATTTTGCATACCCTCTAGCTACCGGCCTATAAGTTTGCTCAGTTCTCTGTGCTTTGTGCTTTGAGAAAATAATTAAAAACAAACTAACGGAACATAACACCTGTATTTAAAATTAAAATATTGTATCCTCTTATATGTAAATCGAAAATCAAAGCTTATCCAAGAAAACAAACAATTTGTAAAGTGATTTTTCAAGCAATCATGTCTTACGGGTCTTCTGCATGGGGAGATTTTGCAATAAAGTCATATTCGAAAATTACAAATATCGCAAAATAAACTTTTAAAAATGATGTTAAACCTTCCTTGGTACTTTTCAACAAACAAAATTAAAAGAAAAATATAATGTTTCTTGCATTACATCCGACAATGTGTTAATTTCAAACTTAGCTTATTGAATAAATATATTATTAAATCTGATTTGTGTTTGTTAGGTATGTATCAATTATTGATTTTTTTCTGTTTACAAATTTAATTTGTTTATTTATTTATTAATTCTTTTATTTATTTATTTATTTATTTATTTAAATTATTATTTTTTTTATATTTATTTTGTTTTTATTTTTTTTTATTTATTTATTTACGCATTTATTTATATATTTATTTATGTGTTCATTATTTCACATACATTTATTCAATTCAATTCAATTCAATTTATTAATAAATATAAAGTAACATTTATAACATATAATATATAATTCAAATAAAGATTTAAGCATGGCATATAAGCCGTCTGCCGTATATGATATCGATTAAGTTTTATTTTTTAAGAGATTGAATAAAGTTAAACAGTTTATACAATTAAAATCTGATGGTACAAATATATACTAACAAAAATAAATTAACAGAAATAAGTCCTACCTTTATAAAACATAATTTTTATACCTATTCATATTTAAGCAAAAACAATGATTATTTTACAGGACATTGACAGTAATGTAACACCACTTTTGTTTGTCAAATGCAATGTAGATAATTTTTTATAATTTATTTCTGTTTTCATAAGTTTTAACTATATATGCATCATGCATGCATGTATGTACATATATTGACTAAGCACAAATCACAAGAAATTCTTTACAGATTAAAAATAAAAAAAATCCATTTTTGCTATTTAGCTCTAATTATTTATGTTTTATGTAAACAAACAGACGATAATTATGCTGTTTAAATTAAAATCAACAACTATTGTGAGTTTGACAGAATATTCAAATCTACATCGTACATCTTCATAATAATGGGTGCGCCAGAGAAACTTACTTATTTGAAAAAATTCCCGCGCGGTGAGTTGGCCGGGTAGAGGTGCAAGAGGGGGCGCATCTGGAGGGGGAAGTTCCCAAGTTTGTTTCTCCCTCCAGTCAGTTGCCATCATGCTCTGGTCTAGAGAGCAGCGGGCCTTCGCAGTTGAGAGCTTCTTTTCTAACGGTCGCTCACTTGTTGCTACGCAACGTGCCTTCCGCGCTCGCTTTGAAATTCCTCCTCACAGACTCGTTCCTGGCCGTAATTCGATTCTGTCGTGGGTTAACTCATTTCGGGAGTGTGGAACTGTCGCTAAACCCAGAAATGGACTTCAACGGACCATCAAAACTCCGAAAAATATCGAAAGAGTGAGGCAGTCAGTTGTGCGTTCTCCCCGGCGTTCGGCTCGCAAACACGCAGCTGCTATGGGAATTTCTGACACCACTGTTCGACGAATTCTCCATAAAGACCTTCAATTTCATCCCTATAAATTGGCTGTTGTGCAAGAATTAACTGAACGCGATTTTGTTGCCCGTCAAAATGCATGTTAAATGCTGATTGACAACCTGCCTGAAGACGCGGTCGTTTTTTTCAGTGACGAGGCTCACTTCCACATTTCCGGCTGCGTCAACAAGCAAAACATGCGTTATTGGTGTGGTGTAAATCCGCGTGAGCTTCACCAGAAGCCACTTAATTGTGAGCGAGTTAGAAGAAAACGAACGCGCAGTTACCGTGACTGGAGCTCGTTACAGGAACATGATCGAGGAATTTTTTCTTCCAAGACTCGAAGAAATGAACGTTAGGAACGTGTGGTTTCAGCAAGATGGAGCCACAGCACACACAGCACGAGACTCAATGAATTTGTTGCGACAACATTTCCCCGACCGCCTCATCTCTCTCAGAGGCGATCTCCAATGGACGGCACGCTCTCCAGATTTGACTCCATGCGATTTCTTTTTGTGGGGTTATTTGAAATCCCTGGTTTATGTCGATCGACCACGGACCATAGCACACCTCAAGAACAACATTCGCGACGCCATTGCCAACATACCGATTGATATGCTGCGAAGAGTGGATACGAATTTCAAAAATCGACTTCATCAGTGTATGCGCAATGGGGGTCGCCATTTATCCGATGTCATTTTTAAGACTGCATAAAAAAAAAGTGGGATATTGTATTCTCAAATAAAAAAAAATTTAAAACAATAACTGAAGTACTTTTTTTTATTGACCTTTCAAATAAGTAAGTTACTCTGGCGCACCCTGTACAACACATCTATTTGAATTTGTGAAACAGAAAAAATGTATCTGATGTAGCACAACTACATTTATATAGGATGTGGTTGATGTAGCTAATGTAGTAAACGAGAAACAGCAAACAATAAATGCTGATGTGTGATGTTTTTCAGACGTCCTCCTCATTTCACGAATTTAATCTCCTCTCGGTGGCCCGAACTCCGAAGCCATGATGTCAAAGCAACAATATTTTGATGCTACTGGCATGGCGGGGTAACCCACCACATAAAGTGTCTGCCAGTTGTTGATGATATGAGTGTGTATTGGCACCTACTTAAACTTATAATAGCATCTTTTATACTTTAATGTATTTCTTACTGCTTTTAAGAGGTCTTAGAGGCGCCTTTTGGGGGTAAACGAAAACCCCAAAAGGCTGTCAAATTTTATTATGTAGGTATATTCATGTTTTTGTACTTATATGCAGTTATACTATAATTTTGAATGTTAACTGCTTTTTAGTAGGGATAACCCACCCCGAATGAAGATAAAAGTTTTATTATGTTTTGTAATACTGTCCACTCCAACATATGCATAGGTACCTACTTATATCAAATTTATAAATATGTACGTATAACGTAAGAAACCCGAAATTGTATACATCTGCCCCAAACCGGCCAAAACCACTACGAACCAATCAATTCAATTCAATTTTTATTGAGACAATTAATAAAATATATATTTGATTTGGTTACATACGATATTTCAGTGGTCAACTTTTATAATGGTATGTCTGACTGATCTTAATTTGATAACAGGAAAATATATAATATAATTTTAGCTTAAATTAAATAACAATACGTTTTGCAAAATCCATCTTATATTGTATGCTTGCTCCCGACATACATCATCAACTGTGCTTCTTTTGGGCTCTTATTTTTAATAAAATTACTTAAAGCTAATAATACAAACAAACACAGAAAAAAAGAAACCAAATAGGTTACATACCTCTAATAGGTGTATACATCTAAGATACAATTTTTATTTATATTAACATTATTTGCAAAATTTTAATAACTTGGTGATTTTTTTTTCACGATTTAGTACATAAACGCAGCTTTAAATCTCCTTAATGAAACATATAACTATGAAAGATATAATCAAAAGCAGATAAAAGCATTTTTAACGTTGGTCTATGTATGTACTTACTTAAAGTCGAACGAATTTATCCTCTAAGATTTCCCTGCATGGCTTTGTCGTAAAAGGAGGAGGCTTCTATTTGCATCTGGTCTAAATTGGAGAGCCGATGAGCTTTGTAGAAGGTTAAAAGGAGAAAGGTAGTAGTGGTCACCTATAGCGTGATTGCTATTGTAATCAAACAAGGAACTAACTAAACGATTAGGGTGGGACTCGATGCGCTCCAATCTTTTCATTAAAAGTTGTAATTGATAAACCATTAACGGTTTTAGTTTGGTTGTTTCATACAGGATTTCATTTGAAAACCGTTTTTTGTTTGGTTTTCTGAATTTACCACTGCAAAATCTTAAAATTTTCCTTTCAAAATTCTCTAGTTCTCTCGCTGCAGTTTGGGATATTGAAAACCAGATGCCAAAACCGTAGGTAAGAATGGGTCTTACAAGAGTTTTGTACATGAGGATCTTTGTTGACTGTGGCATATGCGTAGAGTGTAAAATAGGTTTCAAACCAGCAGTTACCATTTTCGCTTTTAAGAGAGTTGTTCTGACATGTTTATTAAAAATGAATCTATTATGTAGACTTACTCCGAGTATTTTCATCTCAGTTTTTAAGGGGACATTAATTCCATTAATTTGCAAGGTAAGCATTTTACTTTCACCAACGCTGAACGCCACGATGATGAAATTAATATCAATATTGGTACTATTATTTATTATTTTTATCTCTCATTCCTTATTTCTCTTTAAACTTTCTCTATCTTTCTTCATTCTATCTATTTTATTATTATTTAAACTCAAATTCAAATATTATTGTGAAAGTAGTTGCTTTGATATATTAATTGTTACCCATTATCTTGTGTGTGTGTTGCTCTGGTCTCATTGTATAACCACTCGCTTCAGAGTTGAGTGATCGAACTGTGAGTTCCATAGGAGATACCAGTGATGTTATACTGCGAACGATGGTAAAAGTTTTAAGTAATCGACGAGAGGGTTTTAAGGTTATTCATATTAATGCGCAAAGTTTGTTAATGAAAATTGATGAATTTAGATATTTATTTGAAAATTCGACAATCGACGCAATTTGTGTGTCTGAAACATGGTTCTCTGCATCTGTGAGCGATGCCACATATTGACTTAATGGCTATAATATTTTTCGTTCTGACAGAAGCAATCGGGGCGGGGGGGTTGCTATATACGTCAAATCTAATTTAAGTTGTAAACTTAGATATTCCTCGCCACCAGGTTTCCCTTCCGAGTACTTGTTTGTTGATGTTAGAGGTAGAGAGAATAATCTTCTTTTGGGAGTGATCTATAGGCCAAACAGATATACCGACTTAGAACCTCTTTATGCAGTTATAGGCGAAATCACAGTCATTTCCTCAAACATTATAATAACCGGTGACTTCAAAAGTGATCTTTTAACTGATAGAAGGCTGTGTGAAAATATGAATTCCTTTGACTTATACTCAGTTAATTTATCAAGACCAACACATTTTACCCAGTCTTCTAGCACGTTATTAGACCATGTCTATGTAAGTGAAACCGATGGAGTTCTTCTCTATGACCAACTTATAGCTCCTGCGTTTTCAAGACACGATCTTTTATTCTTGACTTATGACTTCAACACAAATATCAGCCCCCATAGTTCCAGAATCCAGTTTAGGGACTTTAAAAATATTCACACCCCATCCCTCGTAAACCATATTAATTCGATAGCATGGAGTGACATCTAAGAAGCAAAGATCGAATCTTCCAAATGATTTAAATAAGGACGAAGTCAATCTGAAATTTGCAGCTGTACCTTCTTCGATAGCTCCAAGAGAATACGAACCTCTTAATAGCTTACCCACTCAACCCACAGATGTGCAATTCAGCTTTTCCTGTGTGAGCTGCATGAATGTGGTAGAAAGTTTTATTGCTCTGAAATCCACTGCGGTAGGAGTTGATGAGTTAAACCCAATCTTTTTAAAGGCTGTGTTACCATTCCTTCTTCCTTATTTTACCCATGTATTTAATTCTGTCCTCACCTCTGGAATCTTTCCCCAACAGTGGAAAACGGCTAAAATAATTCCAATTCCTAAAAACTCGTTATGTGATGAATTCAGATCCATCTCAATACTTCCTTTCCTTTCAAAAGTCTGCGAACGCTTAATGCAAAAACAATTAAATGATTTTATTTCCCGCAACAATCTCTTGGTCGAAATTCAGTCAGGTTTTCGTTCGCACCGTAGCTGCACCACCGCCCTTATTAAGGTAATTGAAGACATAAGGGTTGATCTCGACAAAGACGACGTAACATTCTTAATCCTTTTAGATTTCTCTAAAGCGTTTGACATGGTAAATCATTCTGTTCTTTTACATAAATTACGTCAAAAATTTAATTTATCCTCTGTCGCTATTAAACTCATTTCATCGTTTCTTAGCCATAGAAAGCAGGCCGTATGTTTGAATAATAGTTTATTACAGTTCCTACCTATACAACAAAGAGTTCCCCAAGGATCAATTTTGTCCCCACTTCTTTTCTTATTGTACATAAATGAAGTAGCGTTCATCATAACCCAGGCCTCCAAACACTTTTATGCCGACGATATTCAAATCTACAGAAGTTGTCCTTTAGGACTAATCGAAACTGCGCTTCCATTCTTAATCAAAAATTAAATAAGATATCCAATTGGGCTTTGAGTAACGGGTTGGTTCTCAATCCGAACAAATGTAAATGTCTTGTTATTTCTAGAAAAGAGCTAGATTTGTCGTATTTTCCCTCCATAATACTAAACGGAACTACGCTAGAATTTGTCAACACATGTAGAAACCTTGGAGTAGTATTCAACAGAACCTTGACTTGGAGTGATCATATTAATTCTTTAGTGGGTAAAGCTTATGGGACGCTAAGAACTTTATGGACTGCTCAGGAATTCATGCCACGTCAAACAAGAATAGTACTCGCAAAGACCATGGTGATACCACTTCTAACTTATGGGTGCGAAATATTTTATAACTGCGATGTAAACAGTAAAAATAAATTAAATGTGGCTTTTAACAGCACTATACGCTATATTCATGGCTTAAGAAGGTATGATCATGTTTCACATTTGCAGCAGAGCCTCCTTAAAATGTCGTTCAATAATTTCATCAAATTTCGTACCTTGATCCTACTCTTTAAAATCCTAAAATCTCATCAACCCAATTATTTGTTTGAAAAACTCCGGTTTCCAGTGTCAAATAGATTAACATACATAACATTACCTCGCTTTACATGTCTGACCTCCGAGAGACAATTTTTTATAGCTGCTTGTCGCCTTCTTCCTTGTTCGTCTATCTCTTTAACCCTGACACCTTTCTTTTTATTTCTTTTCGTGATCTTTTTCTTATCTTATCTTTTTAAATTAATATTTCTTTCAATTATAATAAACTTAATAAAATATCATCTTTAAAGGCAAATTTAATATTTTATTATATTTTTCCTTTATATTGCTATACATACTACGAAATTTTCTCTTATTTTTTGTAATTTTTTTCTCTCTCTATTTGTTAATTGTTACTTATTATGTATATTCACAAACTTTCACCCTCCTAAAAGATGTAAATAATCTTAATGTGTAAGGTTATAAGCAAATAAAATAAACTAAACTAAACTAAACTAACTGCAAGGTAATGACCCTTCCCATTAGAGTTTCTAAAGCATATAAGACTAGACTTCTCAATGTTAATTTTAAAACCCCATTTTCTAAAATATGTTTCTTAATCTGGTAATTCCTCTTTAATTTTATTTAGTGCAATGCTTGGCTTCATATCACTAGATAGAATGGTTGTATTATCTGCGTACAGTAAACAACGAGGATCATCTACCATAAAGCTATCAAACGGAAAATCATGCAAGAAGATGTTAAAAAGCGTTGGACCAAGAATTGATCCTTGGGCTACACCTGAATGAACTGCAATTTTTTCTGAAAAATCTGTTCCTATGGAAATAGATGTGAATCTATCCTCAAAGAAACTTTGCACTATTCGAGTAATCCAGTCTGGAGTTCCTAGTGATAAGCCACCACGAACCAAGGTTCATGCAAATCAAAAAGTTTATATGTTTGACTAGCGGTCGCTGCCTCTCACTCTATCAAAGACCTGATTCTTTTTTCCGGTTGTTTCTTCTTTCTTCTTTTGGAGTTTCGACATACACAATTATATATATATATATATATAGATATATGTTATATGTATGATCTTGACAATCATGATATATTTATATTTCCAATTCTCTCATAGAAACTGCACTGTTTTATTCCAAGGGAATTTGAAGTTTTTACATACCTAATACACATCTAGATAACATTTTCTATCTCCTCTTATAAACATGTTCCGGAATAATTTTCAATTTTAAAAGTTTTATTTTTAATCCTTTTATTTTTAGTCCTATACTCCAAGCATTTTCTTTCCCAAATGACGTCAAGGCTCAATTGTAAACAATTATCCAATTCAACTTTCTGATTCCTACGAGATCTCCGTTTTCTCAGAAAAAAATCTCAACTTTGCTGTCAAAAAATGACAACCTAGTAATTATATCCTGCATAACTAAATCTGGTTGTGTTACATCAGGTAAATTTTTCTGTTTCACGCATTCCTCTGGAAGTGTTGTATGATAAAGATGTAAAATCTAGAATGTAACATGTAAGATGTAGATTTGAATATTCTGTCAAAATGACCATAGTTGTTGCTTTTCTTAAACAACATAGAAATCGTTTATTTGTTTCAAATAGCATTTAAATATTAATTAGAAATTAGAAGTGAACAGAAAAAATCGATTTTTGTGTGAATATTTTTGATTTGTTAAGAATTTCTTGTGAGTGTTGCTTAGCCAGCCATACATACATATTACATGTAGCTCAAAATTGTGAGAAAAAGAACTGAATTAGGTATATGTACATTCTTCTAGTATTTCTAATTCAGTCTACAACATTGATAAAGTAAACAAATATCTTCATATGTAGATACATTGTAGAAATGGTGTTACATTACAGGTAGTGTTCTACAATGAAGTTGATGTAAATTATGAGAAAGAGGCCTATGTTCAGATGATTTTTCAGCTCCATCAAACTTGACTTAGGGAAATTTCTTGAGAATTCTTAAATCTTAGCATCTTAATGGCACATACCCGATTTGACACTTTTAAATCGACTTCGTCCCGGTCCTGTTTCGTATACTAGAGGTTGTACACCCTCTCTTATTCAAAATCATAAATTAATTATATGTAAATAGAAAAAAAATATATAAAAAATGCTAGTATGCAGAAATGATTAGGCTGCCTATTTCATATAAATCCAATGAAAGCCGAAAATTAAAAAAAAATCTATGTGAAATGTAGGTAGGTACCTATCGTTAAAAGACTTTTTCGCTAAAATAGTTTTTGATAAAATGATAGCCATTACCTACCAAAATTCTCTTACATTTTTATCAAATTCAATGCCACCGTTGTTGTCGAGAAGTTTTTACGGGTACTACCATATACCCGTACCCATATAGAACAAGAAGGTCTAACATACATATAATACTATTATATATATGTATATAATATGAATACGTCTATTATATACTCAATGGATATTGTAGATCTGTGGTAGTAGATCATGGCGTAGATAGCTTTTCGCTATGGGGGGGATGGATCTAGTTCGCCAATTTTTTTTTAAAGTTTTGATTATTAAAAAAAACAGATAACATAAGACTTCATTGGATTCATTATGTATGGCATAAAAAAATTATATATTTTAAAGATAATATATTATACACATTAATTTGAATATTAATATAAAAAATAAATCACAAACTGTTCTTTTTAGATAAAACACTTATAACCTCGTGTCTTGTTATAGGTATTTCGCGATGAATAGCTAGAGCAGCCAAACCATTCAAACGATCCTGCAAATAAGTAAACATCCAAAGCTTATCTTTCTCTTTAAACTGGAGAAAGTTTAGCTAATATCTTTAATAATATATATATATTAGGAAAGCTTTCTTCTGGGCAGCTATCGAGAGCTTCCAATGAGTTCTTAGAGGAAGTATTATTGCTTCGGATCAAATATCTCTTCCAAGTTTTTAATTCTTCAAGAATAGAAGATGGTCCGGCAGCCAAATATGTTTGGTAAAACTCAACAGTTTCATTAATTTTTTTAGCTGCTTTGTCTATTTCAGACGAAGAATCATTGAAAAGAACCGAAAACCCTTCTAGTATGTTTTCATGCTTAGTAAGTTGTTCTCCAAGGTCCATTACATAGAAATCGAGAAAAGGATTCAAAACAGTAACACGAAAATATTCTTCTGTACTTTGAACCGAAGGGTTCGAACGATTCTTTTGTCGGTTCACTATTCTCTCAGCAATTTTTTTTTGCATCTTCTAACACTTTCGAAAATGAGTCGTCTTCTGCCCGTTTAATTTTTAGTTGATCCCTTAAATCTATGGCGAGATCCATAGCTTGGACCAAGTCTTAATTCACTCTTTGAAACCATACTTATAAAATTTAAGCTAATCAAGAACTCGAAATCCATAGCGTTTTTTAAGTTCTTTGCGTCACTTTCCAATGTTCTTATTTGGTCATAAGTCTCGAACACAAACGGAAATAGCTCCTCAAAATCTTCAACTGCTTGATATTTTGAGATCCATCGCGTCAGATTCAGCCTTTTTAATGTCTTTTTTTGTGGAGTCTCTTCGCTTTCGCTTATTGTTTATTGCAGCATATCTTTTCTTTTCGGTGTATTGAAATGATTGTAAACTGCTTCAATTGTGGTTAGGCAGTCTCTAATAGCTGATATTTTACTAAAAACAGATATAGCAAGTTTCAAAGAATGTGCTGCACAATGGACGTACAGAGCATGCGGAGCAGATTTTTGGCGAATAATTGACTGAACACCATTGTATCGACCAGACGATCAAAAAAGAAAAAAATGGGTGGTTTCTTACACCAACTTAACAATGTGCCACACGGTGCGAAGAAATCTAAATAATTTTCATTTTTTGTGTCGGTGTGGGCTTTTGTGCAGTGTGATGGAAAGCTGGATACGTTCAATATACGTATATATGTAAGTATATCCATCTTTATCATTTAGTACATGTTTCGTATACCTACATACAATAAATGTATATAATTCAGTGTCAAATGTTTATTGTATAATGTACGTTAGTTATACATATATAAAATTCGTTCAGTACATCTACTGAGTGGCATAGATGGGGGGGGGGGGGGGGGGGCAGGGGGATATATCCCCACATTGTGATCGATAATTGATCAACATAACCAGTCTTGAACCAAATAATAAGAAACGCACTCTGAAATTTAGTACCTACTTCCTACGTGAATTAAGTCTTATTAGTACTCACAGGATTCCTAGAGGCAATGTCAATTGTACATTCTATACCTACATTCTACGGGGAAAATACAAAGTCAACTTCATCTGAAAGAAATTATTATTTCGGCAAATCACCTAATCTTTTAAATTTCTTTTTTTATATCGGTTTTTACGTCTCTCTCCAATTGATTATACGTAAACGCGCAAGAAAAAGAGCTTCCATCCAGCATCACACTGCACAAAAGCCCACACCGACACAAAAAATGAAAATTATTTAGATTTCTTCGCACCGTGTGGCACATTGTTAAGTTGGTGTAAGAAACCACCCATTTTTTTCTTTTTTGCATAATCCGAAAAAAAAGAATTGTTTTTCTTGCCCATTTCTCGCGTCACGACACAAAAAAAATTAAAAAAAATAATAATAATAAATTAAATTTTTCTTGCCTACTGCTCGTGACCTACATTATTAAATTTCATTTTACGCGGCCTGTTTAAATTGCTGAGTGTTGAAATTTAAACTGACCCACATTACTTAACTATCGAAATAATGTCGTGTGCCAATACAATGTGTAGCAACGCTGGCGTAACCGCGGAGTTACTTAAATGCAACGGTATCTGTGGCAAATCCCTTCATCCCTTCTGCATTGGTATAACTACAAGAGCGAGTTTTTACTTGAAAGACATAAATAACTTTATTTTTTATTGTGATTAGTGCAAGAACATTTCAATCGGTGACATTAGGATTGCGATTAGTGAATCACTTATCAATGAAAACTCTTTAACCCAAAAAAAGGATTTTAAACCTATCCAACAAATTTGATCTCCTATTTAAAAGTGTTGAGGAGTCTAATTCTCAATCACAACAATCCTCAGCTCAGTGTTTGTCTAAAATAAATAATCTGGGAAAACAATTCAGTACCACCAAATCCTTAAACCCTCTTCATGATTCTACGCTCGACTTGTGCATTGCTCTGTCCTCGGGTTTAAAATCGCTCTGGTCTGACATGGAATCTAAACTTAATTCCTTACATGCATCAGCCAAAGTTATGAACACCAATTTAAATCAATTGCGATCAGGTTTTGAGATCCAAGTTCAAAGTTCATCGTTCCGCGTTCCACTTCTCCCCACGCCCATTACTGACCAAACGCTAGCCGAGATTTTCACTGAGCTTCAAAAAATAAACTGCACACTCTCTACTGTATGTGCAGCTGTAAGAAACCATTAAAAAAAACAGCTGGTATTCAAAATCATTTAGAAAATAATATGGAATGCTTTCTAAATGATGCCTTTCACGAACAGAAGCAACCAATTTTGAATAGGAACAATACTTCAATCTTCGAAGAAATACTTTCTGCCGAAGTCATGGACAGTGATCTTCCTGAACTACCTCAAGAAACTTCGGCAGTGGAAACGGTCATTAAATGTGGACACGCTTGGAATTTATCGGACTGGAATAAAAGACTCAGCAAACTGGATTCGCTCCTAATTTATGCGTACATTTGCATTAAACTTATGTGAATGTCAACCGATGTCATCAAGGTGCTTCAAGATCCAGATTCCATCCAAATACGAATGGATGTTCCATCACCCAAATGGATTCACTCAGCTTGGAAATATGCAACTTACAATGAACAATAGCCCACCTTTTCCTAAACCCGAATCCAGTAGCAAGCCCCAATCGGAAGTCTTTAGAAAGAAAAATAAGAATCCAGACCCCAACTGGTCTTTTAAAATGGGTGTCTTTCCTAACTTTTCCGGCGCTTTGCCGTTGTCCTCTCTCAAGCGAAAGACTTCACCTACATCGGTGAAACCTCCTGCCAAACGAGTTTCTTCTAACCTTTTTCTGCAAAAGCAGGATTTACAAACCTTTCCCCATCCAATATTCTGACCAAAATCACAACCTAAAACTCAAAATAGACCCCAACCAAAGCACCAATTTACACCCCTAACTAAGCCTCAACCTAAGCCTCAACCTAATCCCCTAACTATACCCCAACCTAGGCCAGGGCAGGCTTTACCAAAATCCAATGCGAAAGACCAGGAAACACCAAACACACCGAAACTTGCTCACCAACCTGTGTCTTTTAATATCAATCCTGACTGTCCTTCTTCACCAATATATTCCTCAAATCCTCTTGAATCTCCTCAATTTCCATGCTTCGACCTCACTACAGGGGCAAAATACCCTAATTTTGTAAGCTCCCATATTCTAAATCCTAACTCTTCTCTTTCTTCTACAGATTCACGTCCACCTCCCTGCTTTGATCCTCTCTTACCACCGAATGTAAAACTAACCCAACAGACCCTTGCTGATTCTACTGAGTTCCGCTATGCCCTCTCCAAACTCAAAGATAACAAACTGTTGGACAACATTCGTCTGTTCTTAGCCTATCTCCACGATAAACCTGACGATTTGTGCATAGAAAATAAAACGAAAAGTTATGTCTCAGCGTCTATAAAAAGGAAGGTCTGCCTGCTGGTCCGATACCAATAAGGCAGATATACGACAAATATCACGAGCTTCTGAATATATCCTCCAAACAAATATCCAAAGACCTCTACGCCTTTTCTTGGTTTTTTTTTTCTAAAAGAATTTCCTACCTTCAAAGAGTAAGATCAGAATCTAGTAAATTTTATCGCTCCTAACACAATCTCTGCCCAAACTCTCTCCAACCGCCACCTTCCTTCCTTCAATGTTTTGACTCCCCCTTCAAGCCGGATTCTTTCCATAACATTTTATTATCAAAATGTAAGAGGTCTTCGTTCAAAAACTCATAATATCTTTCAGAAATCTCATGCTCTACCTTTCGGAATCTATGCACTAACCGAAACCAATCTTATACCTAGCATTAATAACCTAGAACTGTTCCCATCTAATTTTAATGTTTACCGTGATGATCTAAACCGAAGCTCAAATGATTCACCTAGTCATGGTGTATTATTCGCCGTTAAAAACACAATTGATTCATCTTTCATATCAAAATCTTCCTCATCGATTATAGACTATATCTCTATAAAAATCAGTCTTCCCCGTAAAGCAATTTTTATCATCTACTTCTGCATCCAACCCGCACAACCCAATGAGTCATACGAACAAGCTATTAACGCAGTTGATGAACTCATAACCCTAAGTGAACCCCAAGATGAAATCCTTCTTTTTGGTGACTTTAATCTTCCTCACTTAATATGGAAAGCATCTGAAGATGAATCACATTTTATCGCATGCAATCCAATATCTATTCATCGATCGATTAGCTGATTTAAGCCTTTTCCAAGTAAGTGGTGTCTGTAACATTATGAAAACGCAAATTCGACCTAATTTTCTCAACAGACCCCATGAATTCTAGTGTATCATTAAGTATTCTTTCTCTTTCAACGATCGACAACCATCATCCACCTATTTTTCTGTCGTTATTTCAGGAGTGTCCTAACCTGAACTCTAATATTTCAATTCGTTCTTTCGACTTTCACAAAGCTAAGTTCAGAGAAATTATCGAATATCTCAGTAACACATCTTTTAATTTCGTAAATCTTTCCGCAAACGAAGCCATTAGTAAATTCTATAGAGAAATTTACAATTCCATTTCTCTCTACGTACCAACTTCACAAAGCAAAACCTCACTTACAGCCCCCCCTTGGTATAATCAGAGATTGCGTTCTTTGAGAAATAGGAGAAATAAATTGTAGGAACGTTTTCTCCGCTCTCGATCCACCACCGATTATTCTAATTATCTCGGAGTTTATCTCAAATTTTCTGAACTGTATAGTAACCTTTACCAGCGTTATCTATTTGAAACTCAAGCGAACCTCATTAACGATCCCAAGACATTTTTCCAATTCGTTAACTATAAAAAAAGTCTGATGGATATCCTTCCTCTCGTTTTCTTAACAGTGAAACCTCAAGTGATCCTCTACATATTGCAGTTGTTTGCCTCATCTTTCAAGCAATCCTTTCCCAATTTTGCTTTTCAACCAGACGAAGCTTATTTTAAGTACTTACCGACTTTTTCAATTGGCCCTTTTTTCCCACTCACAATCGATAAGAATCTTGTTGAAAATAAGTTAAGAATTGAAGAAATTTCTCTTGGGCCAGATAATATCCCGGAAATTCTTCTAAGAAAATGTTCCCAAACTCTCTACGTTCCCCTTACCCAAATTTTTAATTTAGCTTTATCCCAAGGTGTATTCCCAGAATTCCCAGATTCCCAGATTCGTTACACCGATTAACAAAAAAGGCGCAAAAAATAACGTTAAGAATTATCGTCCCATTGCCAAACTATCCCACATCCCCAAAATACATTACATTACATTTTTAATCTACCTCGGTAGATAAATCTACGAAGTAGACACATTTACGAGCACTGGCTACTGAGGCCATCGGCTCAGACAATTACAAAGACAACACACAAGACGACATTGATACAGGACAGAACAGAAGATAGAGAGAGGACGGAAAAACAGAAAACACATAACACATGTCAACAGCACGCAGTTGGTTTTCGAGACGGTCCCCCATCTTTCCACTAACCACGCGCAACGATGCTTAATTTCGCTGATCTCACGGGAAGCGATGCTTTATCAGAGCCAAGGCCGTTGACCATCCCCAAAATATTTGAATGCCTCATATACGAACTAATAAGTTTTCGTTGCAAGTCGCTTATATCAACTAGACAACATGGCTTCCTCAAATGTAGATCCACTACCACTAACCTTATTGAATTTGTTTCCTTTGCCCTCTCAGCAAAAGAAGCAGGGATGGAAGTCGATGTTATCTCCACTCACTTTAGTAAAGCCTTTGACAAAATTTCTCATAGTCTTATACTCTTCAAACTTAAGGCTCTTGGCTTTGAACAGATCTCTTTGAAATGGATATCTTCTTACCTCAGCAATCGTTCCTATAGTGTGCGTTTCAGGAATGCACTTTCCAATCCATTTCTCGCCACTTCCAGTGTCCCTCAAGGAAGTCACTTAGGCCCTCTCCTTTTCATCCTTACCATTAATGACATCGAATTGATAATAAAGCATTCCAATATCTCATTATATGCTCACGATACTAAGTTTTTCAAAACCATATCTACAGTAAATGATTCAAACCTTATTCAAATTGCCTGGAACTGACCGTGGAAAAATGCCAATCGATAACTTTTTCACGTAAGCGCATAGTTTTACCTCCCCGTCAATATTTTCTCTCCAATCAATCCATTCCCATTGTTGATTCGATCCGAGATCTCGGTGTTTTATGTGATCGTGAGCTTAGTTTGCGATCACACATCGATGAAATAATATAGAAGGCTAATTCAACTCTAGGTTTTGTAAACCGATGGTCTAAAGAATTCTGCAGCCCTTATTTCACTCGTCCCTATATATAACACTCGTAAGACCTCTCCTTGAATATGCTTCTCAAGTTTGGTGCCCATACCACCACGTCCATATTTCGAGAATAGAAAGCATTCAAAAACGATTTCTTCTTTTCGCTCTTCGCGGCCTTCAATGGCAAGATCCTTTTGTTCTAGCTCCATATCATGCCCGTCTCCAACTTATTAATTTGAGAAGATTGGGTGCTGATATTCTTTTCATTCACCGACTTTTTTCTGGTTCCGTTGACTGCCCTTAATTATATAATTCCATTTTCTTTAACACTAACCCCCGCAATCTCAGAAATCCTAGACTTTTCTATATACCCACCCACCGTACATCCTATGGCTCAAATGAACCTCTTACACGTATGCTGCGAAGTATTAATTCGGTAGCTGAATATTTTGACCTAAATATTAGTACACCGAATCTAAAGTTACGCCTCAACAACTGTCCCAACCTTCCTATTTAGATTTAATTAGTCTTAAGTTAGTTTTAGTTTTTAGATTGAAATAAGCCAAATAAATGGGGGTGCTGCCCCTACCAAAATTAAATTAAATTAATTAAATTAAATTACATCTCATATACATATAATATTTTTTAATTATCTTACGACTTCTATTCTAAAATCTGAATTTATTCAATGAACGTAAAATATACTTACGTATATTAAACATCAAAGATTCTTATATTACAAAGCATTTGACATATATGGCTGCGAGGAGACTGATTATCAATTTGCCTCTCGCTTATGTGTTTCTTAGTTTAGTGTTACCATTCGCCATTAATGAAAATTATAATACCTTTTTCTTTGGTTTTTGTTATGAAAGTTCCAGAATTGAAGCTTTCTTAGAGCGAATGAGAGCATATTTTAAGTTTAAAGAAGAAGGTGTTGTCGCTACGTTTTTGCTTACATCTTTTCGTTTTTATTTTTCTTAAAAAAACGGTTAAAATAAAGATACCTACATAATGCAATATTTGTTGGCAATTTTTTTAACTTGCGATTTATGCATTCGTACACAAAAATAAATTGAGATAATAATCAAACATGACATTACGATTGAGAAACGTGTTTGAGTTACTTGAAAATTATGTTTGTCTGTCTGTGCCGCCTACAGCCTGAACTTGCGTCTTCAAATTTATAACATAAAATTATTTTGGCATTCTACAGAGGCCTTAATTTAATTTTTTTTTAGCTCAAATATTAACGGTACTGTGTACTTTAAACAGTTGGTAACCATACCTACATTTGGGTGGGAATTATACCAATGTATAATGCCCAGTATGGCAACCTTTTAAGAGCTTTAAAATGGAGATAGCTTATTGAAATCCATAACAGTAAGAGTGAAAGGCAAATATCCTATCTTCCCTGTACTGAAAATATAAATTGAACAGAGTATAGTATCCGTATAATATATACATATTCTTCGTTTATGTATATATATTTTATACGGATATTAGCCGGACATTTAGCTCTTCAGTATACGTCTTACAAACGTACTTATATGGCGACGTCGTTTTTATGTTTAATTAACGTCAATGATCTATTTGGATGTGTACCGTTATATTTAGCGTTAAAATAAAATCTAAAAAACCCTCTGAGCAATGCTAATAGAACCACACCAACCAAATTTAAAGGTAACAGACATTTTTTCTTACTAACTTTTTTAGGTTTCATGTTTAATTTTATCTCAATTTATGTTCACCAATCCTTAACTTGCCAGTAAAATCTAAATTAAACTCCTCTGCCCCGCGTTTTATGAATCCACGAATAAAGCTATTTTATTCACAATAAACTTAACGTGTTGAGTATATTCAAAGTTGGAGGTAACATATACACCTGTGGCAATTCAACTTAAATTAATAATTTTGTATTTATAGCTTATTTTAAAAATTACTCAGTTTTTCTCGTATTTAAACATATTTAATAGTCAAGCTTATTTAAATAATAAAACTTGTTTATCGAGTGTAAACAAATTTTAATATATAAATTTAACTAGTGATATCATAAAATAAAAATCAGTTCTGACTTGAAAGTTTAAGCGTAAACATCTCGTTTTATTTAAACTTTCCTTCGGGATTCCACATTGGTAAGCCCGAGTTTAAACACTTATCTTGTGATAGATACCACACTATCACAATTAACAAGGTATACCCCGACCAACGGTAAGGTAAAAGTACCATTATTAACCTTCACGACAAACCACATCTTACACCAACACAATGCCATAGTGACAGCAAGCCTTAGGCTGTTTCGAGAGAAAGATTCTTCGGGTGATTTTTGGTCCCGTATGCATTAACGGAGAGTGGAGAAAAAGATACAATGAAGAACTGTACCGGCTGTACAGCGACACAGACCAACCCACCCCAGAGGGACGGCGCAGTAGAGGAAGACCGAGACTCAGGTGGCGTACACAAGTGGAAGAGGACCTCAACCGACTCCACGTGCGAAACTGGAGGCAGCTAGCTAGGGAACGAGCTGGCTGGAGAAGCTTGTTGGTTAAGGCCCAGGTCCAACCCGGACTGTAGTGCCACCTAAGGTAAGTTATACATCGATGACTTCCTTATCGCATCAAACTCAGCTGAAAAGCATCGAGGACATCTCAGACTGAAATTTCAGCGTTTTCAAGAATATGGGCTGACCATAGATCCTTAAAAAATGCACATTCGATCATCTGTAAGTTTGTTGGGTTACCTTGTTAGTGAAGAAGGTATCCAACCATTGCCATCAAATGTTGACACCATAATCTCCTACAAAAAAACGTCAACAGTGCAAGAGCTGCGAAGATTTTTTTGCATGCTTAATTTCTATAGACGTTTTGTTCCCAAAGCTGCGCAGATCCCAGCTCCTCTCCATGCGTACCGTTGCGTCAACAAAAAGAATGATAAAACTGTTATCCATTGGACACCCGAACTGGAGAACGCATTTAACGCCTCTAAAGAAAGTCTTGACAATTCGACCCTCACACATCCAAATAATGACGCTTCTTTGTCAATCATGGCAGGTGTATCCAATGCTACTGCAGACGCAGTAGTCCAACAGTTTTCTCCAATGGTTGACAGCCTCTTGGATTTTTCTCAAAGAAGTTTTCACCATCACAAGCCAAATACAGTGCCTATGACCTTTGAGTGCTTATATGGCAATCAAGCATTTTCAACACATGCTCGAAGGAAGACAGTTTGTGCTTTACACAGACCACAAACCGCTTACTTTTGCTTTTCACCAAATCCTGAGAAATCAAGCCCACGTCAACTCTGACATTTGAGCTACATCGTACTGCTTACCGCATTTCAAAGGCAAAGATAACGTTTCTCCCATCGACTACGACGATTAAGCAAGTAAACAACAAACCGATGAAGAACTTAGACAACTCCTCGGTTCAACAACATCCTTACAACTGAAACAAATCACTCTTCCTAACACAAATCACCAAATTTCTTGTGATATTTCGACAGGAAAGGCACGTCCATATATCCCATTAAATCTGCGGCGCCAAGTTTTCGATACGATTCACAACTTGTCACATCCAGGCGTTAAGAAAACAACTCAGATGCTCTAAGAACACTTCATTTGGTCAGACCATAGGAAGGATTGTCGTAAATGATCACAAACATGTATCAGCTGCCAAAAAAGCATGATCCAACAGCAAAATCAATATCCAATCGCTGATTTCGTGCAATCTGAAGGAAGATTTCAAAATGTTCATCTCGACTTAGTTGGACCTTTACCATATTCAGATGAATACACATACGCCCTCACCTGCATCGATCTTTTCACAATTTGGCCTAAAGTTATTTCCCTCACAGACATCGTCGAAACAGTTGCGACAGATTTTCTTTCTGGATGGATCTCGAGGTTCGGAATCTTGTGATGGACCAAGGAAGGAAATTTGAATCTTCTCTTTTCAACGAACTTTTAAAACTTCTGGGTATCAAGAGACACCGATCATCGCCTCTGTCAAATAACAGCTTTCAAATGCCACGAAAAACAGGATTGGGTTGCCAAACTCCTAATCGTTCTGCCTGGCCTTAGATCATCTTTACAAGAAGACTACAAAGTAACCTTAGCTGAACTTTTTTATGGTACATCATTAAGACTTCCAGGCGAGTTATTCATATCAGCTGATGCAACATCTAGCCATGGTTTCTTGAATAAATTCCAAGACTCGATGCAAAATCTTCAAAAAATCATACCTGAACGCCATAGCTTTTACAAAACATTCAGCCAAAAACCTTAAAAATTCAAGTCATGTTTTCCCGAAAAGATGCAGTAAGAAAACCACTCCAGCAACCTAATGATGGTCCATACATGCACTTGAGATAAAAGGACATCAAAAAATATCTCAATCGATCGTCTCAAACCATCGTCTCTTTTAAACGAAGAAGAACAAACACGAGAAAGAAATACGTCTCCAAATTTGTTACTCAAATCACAAGATATGGTAGACGTGTCCATATCGCAGATAGATATCGTTGTCACTAGAGGGCGAGTACTGTGGCAATTCAACTTAAATTAATAATTTTTGTATTTATAACTTAGTTTAAGAATAACTCAGTTTTTCTCGTATTTAAACATATTTAATAGTCAACCTTATTTTAATAATCAAACTTGTTTATCGAGTGCAAATAATTTTTAATGTATAAATAGTGATATCAAAATAAAATAAAAATCAGTTCTGACTTGAAAGTTTAAGCGTAAACATCTCCTTCTATTTAAACTTTCCCTTAGGATTCCACACTCCCAAATTCTAAAAATTGAAAACGGGGCAGTGTTTGTGCTGCGAAATATGATATTGGAATCTACTTACTATTACCATACGTTTTCTAGAGAAGGTAATCTTGAGACATCTAACAGGTTTAAGGGAAATACCACTTTTTTCCACCAGATACTTAAGCTAAGCTATCAATATCTGCCTGCGGAAGGCTGTGTTCATCGCTATACTTAATTGTCTTAAATATCTTCATGTGATCAGCGAATATAAGAATGTCACTTGATTGTATGCATGATGTGACATCATTTATAGCCAAAATGAATAGTAAAGGGCTAGGGTGTCTTCCTTGAGGTACGCTAGAGTGGGCCACGAGGGGGTCTGAAAGACAATTTCTACATTATACTTGGTAGATTCTAATCTCTAGGCTTTCAAACTAAACGTAGGTACTCATGGAGTAAAATGTCAGAAAGCGAGCAAAAGTTCAGTCATTTCGAACTTTTATGTAAATAACTCGCTTTGTTATGTTATTCTTACGTGTGTCAAATTAAGCGTTTATATAGAAAGCCACATTGTGACAATTTATAATTATAATGGCTAAGACATATACATGCTTTACAACCGAATTCGTCCCGTTACGTACATAAGCTTCAGAACGCTGTTCTGTTATTGTGCATGTGAAAATATTGAGGCCCTACATATTATGTACGATTATAAGTACTATACTGTAATGCAAGTTATGCATTCGTGCAGAAAAAAAAATTGAGATGACAATCAAACATGATATTACGATGATAGAGAAAGATTTTTAAGTTACTGGCAAAATTCTGTCCGTCTGTCTGTCTGTCTGTATTTTGGACTGTAGCTTAAACGGTTGGGCCAATCGTCTTCAAATTTAGAACTTGAGGTTATTTTGACATTCTACATTTCCTATAATTTTTTTTTAGCTCAACGGTACCTGCCATATAACCGTCAAGTAAAGGCTTATTTTTACGGAAACGGTACCTCTTAAGGACCGGTATTTTCAACTTTCTCGAAAACTGGTTATCCGATTACTATCAAAATTGATATTTGAGAAGATGTAGGTAGACTTAGTAATTTCACTTTAAAATATATTTAATGAAAATTATAATACCTTTTTCTTTGGTTTTTGTTATGAAAGTTCCAGAATTGAAGCTTTCTTAGAGCGAATGAGAGCATATTTTAAGTTTAAAGAAGAAGGTGTTGTCGCTACGTTTTTTGCTTACATCTTTTCGTTTTTATTTTTCTTAAAAAAACGGTTAAAATAAAGATACCTACATAATGCAATATTTGTTGGCAATTTTTTTAACTTGCGATTTATGCATTCGTACACAAAAATAAATTGAGATAATAATCAAACATGACATTACGATTAAGAAACGTGTTTGAGTTACTTGAAAATTATGTTTGTCTGTCTGTGCCGCCTACAGCCTGAACTTGCGTCTTCAAATTTATAACATAAAATTATTTTGGCATTCTACAGAGGCCTTAATTTAATTTTTTTTTAGCTCAAATATTAACGGTACTGTGTACTTTAAACAGTTGGTAACCATACCTACATTTGGGTGGGAATTATACCAATGTATAATGCCCAGTATGGCAACCTTTTAAGAGCTTTAAAATGGAGATAGCTTATTGAAATCCATAACAGTAAGAGTGAAAGGCAAATATCCTATCTTCCCTGTACTGAAAATATAAATTGAACAGAGTATAGTATCCGTATAATATATACATATGCTTCGTTTATGTATATATATTTTATACGGATATTAGCCGGACATTTAGCTCTTCAGTATACGTCTTACAAACGTACTTATATGGCGACGTCGTTTTTATGTTTAATTAACGTCAATGATCTATTTGGATGTGTACCGTTATATTTAGCGTTAAAATAAAATCTAAAAAACTCTCTGAGCAATGCTAATAGAACCACACCAACCAAATTTAAAGATAACAGACATTTTTTCTTACTAACTTTTTTAGGTTTCATGTTTAATTTTATCTCAATTTATGTTCACCAATCCTTAACTTGCCAGTAAAATCTAAATTAAACTCCTCTGCCCAGCGTTTTATGAATCCACAAATAAAGCTATTTTATTCACAATAAACTTAACGTGTTGAGTATATTCAAAGTTGGAGGTAACATATACACCTATGGCAATTCAACTTAAATTAATAATTTTGTATTTATAGCTTATTTTAAAAATTACTCAGTTTTTCTCGTATTTAAACATATTTAATAGTCAAGCTTATTTAAATAATCAAACTTGTTTATCGAGTGTAAACAAATTTTAATATATAAATTTAACTAGTGATATCATAAAATAAAAATTAGTTCTGACTTGAAAGTTTAAGCGTAAACATCTCGTTTTATTTAAACTTTCCTTCGGGATTCCACATTGGTGAGCCCGAGTTTAAACACTTATCTTGTGATAGATACCACACTATCACAATTAACAAGGTATACCCCGACCAACGGTAAGGTAACAGTACCATTATTAACCTTCACGACAAACCACATCTTACACCAACACAATGCCATAGTGACAGCAAGCTTTAGGCTGTTTCGAGAGAAAGATTCTTCGGGTGATTTTTGGTCCCGTATGCATTAACGGAGAGTGGAGATAAAGATACAATGAAGAACTGTACCGGCTGTACAGCGACACAGACCAACCCACCCCAGAGGGACGGCGCAGTAGAGGAAGACCGAGACTCAGGTGGCGTACACAAGTGGAAGAGGACCTCAACCGACTCCACGTGCGAAACTGGAGGCAGCTAGCTAGGGAACGAGCTGGCTGGAGAAGCTTGTTGGTTAAGGCCCAGGTCCAACCCGGACTGTAGTGCCACCTAAGGTAAGTTATACATCGATGACTTCCTTATCGCATCAAACTCAGCTGAAAAGCATCGAGGACATCTCAGACTGAAATTTCAGCGTTTTCAAGAATATGGGCTGACCATAGATCCTTAAAAAATGCACATTCGATCATATGTAAGTTTGTTGGGTTACCTTGTTAGTGAAGAAGGTATCCAACCATTGCCATCAAATGTTGACACCATAATCTCCTACAAAAAACCGTCAACAGTGCAAGAGCTGCGAATATTTTTTTGCATGCTTAATTTCTATAGACGTTTTGTTCCCAAAGCTGCGCAGATCCCAGCTCCTCTCCATGCGTACCGTTGCGTCAACAAAAAGAATGATAAAACTGTTATCCATTGGACACCCGAACTGGAGAACGCATTTAAAGCCTCTAAAGAAAGTCTTGACAATTCGACCCTCACACATCCAAATAATGACGCTTCTTTGTCAATCATGGCAGGTGCATCCAATGCTACTGCAGACGCAGTAGTCCAACAGTTTTCTCCAATGATTGACAGCCTCTTGGATTTTTCTTAAAGAAGTTTTCACCATCACAAGCCAAATACAGTGCCTATGACCTTTGAGTGCTTATATGGCAATCAAGCATTTTCAACACATGTTCGAAGGAAGACAGTTTGTGCTTTACACAGACCACAAACCGCTTACTTTTCTTTTCACCAAATCCTGAGAAATCAAGCCCAAGTCAACTCTGACATTTGAGCTACATCGTACTGCTTACCGCATTTCAAAGGCAAAGATAACGTTTCTCCCATCGACTACGACGATTAAGCAAGTAAACAACAAACCGATGAAGAACTTAGACAACTCCTCGGTTCAACAACATCCTTACAACTGAAACAAATCACTCTTCCTAACACAAATCACCAAATTTCTTGTGATATTTCGACAGGAAAGGCACGTCCATATATCCCATTAAATCTGCGGCGCCAAGTTTTCGATACGATTCACAACTTGTCACATCCAGGCGTTAAGAAAACAACTCAGATGCTCTAAGAACACTTCATTTGGTCAGACCATAGGAAGGATTGTCGTAAATGATCACAAACATGTATCAGCTGCCAAAAAAGCATGATCCAACAGCAAAATCAATATCCAATCGCTGATTTCGTGCAACCTGAAGGAAGATTTCAAAATGTTCATCTCGACTTAGTTGGACCTTTACCATATTCAGATGAATACACATACGCCCTCACCTGCATCGATCTTTTCAAAATTTGGCCTAAAGTTATTTCCCTCACAGACATCGTCAAAACAGTTGCGACAGATTTTCTTTCTGGATGGATCTCGAGGTTCGGAATCTTGTGATGGACCAAGGAAGGAAATTTGAATCTTCTCTTTTCAACGAACTTTTAAAACTTCTGGGTATCAAGAGACACCGATCATCGCCTCTGTCAAATAACAGCTTTCAAATGCCACGAAAAACAGGATTGGGTTGCCAAACTCCTAATCGTTCTGCCTGGCCTTAGATCATCTTTACAAGAAGACTACAAAGTAACCTTAGCTGAACTTTTTTATGGTACATCATTAAGACTTCCAGGCGAGTTATTCATATCAGCTGATGCAACATCTAGCCATGGTTTCTTGAATAAATTCCAAGACTCGATGCAAAATCTTCAAAAAATCATACCTGAACGCCATAGCTTTTACAAAACATTCAGCCAAAAACCTTAAAAATTCAAGTCATGTTTTCCCGAAAAGATGCAGTAAGAAAACCACTCCAGCAACCTTATGATGGTCCATACATGCACTTGAGATAAAAGGACATCAAAAAATATCTCAATCGATCGTCTCAAACCATCGTCTCTTTTAAACGAAGAAGAACAAACACGAGAAAGAAATACGTCTCCAAATTTGTTACTCAAATCACAAGATATGGTAGACGTGTCCATATCGCAGATAGATATCGTTGTCACTAGAGGGCGAGTACTGTGGCAATTCAACTTAAATTAATAATTTTTGATTTATAACTTAGTTTTAGAATAACTCAGTTTTTCTCGTATTTAAACATATTTAATAGTCAACCTTATTTTAATAATCAAACTTGTTTATCGAGTGCAAACAATTTTTAATGTATAAATAGTGATATCAAAATAAAATAAAAATCAGTTCTGACTTGAAAGTTTAAGCGTAAACATCTCCTTCTATTTAAACTTTCCCTTAGGATTCCACACTCCCAAATTCTTAAAATTGAAAACGGGGCAGTGTTTGTGCTGCGAAATATGATATTGGAATCTACTTACTATTACCATACGTTTTCTATAGAAGGTAATCTTGAGACATCTTACAGGTTTAAGGGAAATACCACTTTTTTCCACCAGATACTTAAGCTAAGCTCTCAATATCTGCCTGCGGAAGGCTGTGTTCATCGCTATACTTAATTGTCTTAAATATCTTCATGTGATCAGCGAATATAAGAATGTCACTTGATTGTATGCATGATGTGACATCATTTATAGCCAAAATGAATAGTAAAGGGCTAGGGTGTCTTCCTTGAGGTACGCTAGAGTGGGCCACGAGGGGGTCTGAAAGACAATTTCTACATTTTACTTGGTAGATTCTAATCTCTAGGCTTTCAAACTAAACGTAGGTACTCATGGAGTAAAATGTCAGAAAGCGAGCAAAAGTTCAGTCATTTCGAACTTTTATGTAAATAACTCGCTTTGTTATGTTATTCTTACGTGTGTCAAATTAAGCGTTTATATAGAAAGCCACATTGTGACAATTTATAATTATAATGGCTAAGACATATACATGCTTTACAACCGAATTCGTCCCGTTACGTACATAAGCTTCAGAACGCTGTTGTGTTATTGTGCATGTGAAAATATTGAGGCCCTACATATTATGTACGATTATAAGTACTATACTGTAATGCAAGTTATGCATTCGTGCAGAAAAAAAATTGAGATGACAGTCAAACATGATATTACGATGATAGAGAAAGATTTTTAAGTTACTGGCAAAATTCTGTCCGTCTGTCTGTCTGTCTGTATTTTGGACTGTAGCCTAAACGGTTGGGCCAATCGTCTTCAAATTTAGAACTTGAGGTTATTTTGACATTCTACATTTCCTATAATTTTTTTTTTAGCTCAACGGTACCTGCCATATAACCGTCAAGTAAAGGCTTATTTTTACGGAAACGGTACCTCTTAAGGACCGGTTTTTTCAACTTTCTCGAAAACTGGTTATCCGATTACCATCAAAATTGATATTTGAGAAGATGTAGGTAGACTTAGTAATTTCACTTTAAAATATTTTCGAAAAGTTTTTTTTTTATTTTTAATATTTTTTTATTTTTTTTTGTTTTTGAAAGTGTGAAATTTGTTTTTAAAAGTAGGTTATTTTTGTGCTTAAGCTTGCATTCTTGAATATATTTTTTTAATTTAAAAAAAAAAGTTGTAAAAAAACCGTTTTATTAAAAAACCGCTACTAGGATTTTGAACAAAGAATTCACATATTTATATGTTATCCTTACGTACGTCAAAAGAAGCGTTCATAGAGAAAGCCGTATTGTGATAATTTACATATTTCTTATTGTCGAACTTTTTCTACTTACGGCAGGTAGTTTTAGGTCGACAATCAATGGTCGAACTTAATGAAACTTTGGAATAATGTTAAGGGGTGTTTGAACAACATTTTCTTAAGTTTTGGACCTGTGCAAAAAAATGGGGAGGCGTTGGTTTTTCGTTAATAACTTTTTATTCTTACGTCCTACGTTAAAATCGTCAAGGTATATTTTGTAGAACAATACATTATTGGTTATTCAAACATGTTTGTTTGTTACTAAGATATGGCGTTTCAAAAAAAGGTAATTTTTCAAATTTCCCAAAAAAATGCAAAAAATATTCTTCTGTTACACTCAAACTATAATCAAATGTTGTTGTAATTATGATTTCTGAATATAACCACAAACTTTTGACAACCTAAACATTAACCCCGCACCCCCTCCTTTTCGCCACCAATCAAAATTAACAAGAACCAATTTACTTTTCTAATGAAAACTTACAATATTCACATCATTTTAGTTATTTTTCGAATCGGTTTACCCCTCCCTTATTTATAATTATCACAGCCAACTTTTTGGGACATATTTATCCAATTCGCAATACAAAAATATGGAAGAGGAAACAAAAAACGGGATATGGGCGTAAGAAGGCGTGAGTGAAAAATTTATTTTCTGACCGCGACCCTTCAATCCGCTCCTGGAGTCGGAGTTTTTTTTTCAAAGGTTTGTGGTAAATGGGTAGCTTAATTATAAAATCAAGAAATATTTTGAGGAACGAAAGCTTCTAAATGACCTTCAGTATGGCCTTCGTAGCAATAGGTCCACTGGTGATATGATGGTTTATCTCACCGAACAGTAGAACATATCTCTACATCGTTTCGGAGAAAGTAAGATTATTGCACTCGATTTTTCTAAAGCACTTGATAGAGTCTGGCACCAGGCTCCTTTACCGAAAATGCGTGCTTTCGGTTTCGATGTTTCTTTTCTTCGCTGGATTAGAAATTACCTTTCGGACCGTTCAATATAAGTTGTATTGGATGGGTCCAAATCTGATATCTTCTAAATAAATGCTGCTGTGCTCCAGGGCTCCGTTTTGTCTCCGACTCTCTTTCTCATTTGTATAAATGATCTCCTGTCTGAAACTTCTAATCCACTAAACAGCTTCGCTGATGACAGTACACTCAGCTTTTCAGTCACAAATGCGGTCTTCGGATGTGGATCTTCAACGGCAACGTATGATAAGCTCATTAAATTCTGATCATGACAGCATCAATCAAATGGGGAATAAGAAATCATGTAGAATTTAATGCGTCCAAAACACAATGCTGTCTTCTGTCTCTAAAGCGTAATATACCTCCCTTGCCATTATCCATGAGTTGTACTTACATTATGGAAGCTGATCATCTTGAAATTCTCGGTATGAGCATCACCAGTCACCTCTTGTGGAATGACCATATTTATAATGTTGCCAAAAATGCCGCAAGATGTTTGGGCTTCCTCCGAAGATGTAATAAATTTTTTTTCCCTTCTGATCTGGCTACTATCTACAAATCATACATTCATCCTTGAATATCGCCGGAATGTTTCATGTCTATCTCTTTTCTACCGTTATTTCAACGGTCAATGTTCTAGAGAAATATCCAGTTGCACCCCTCCCTTAAACAGTTTCACCGTAATACTCGCGCTTCCAGGAATGCCCACCAATTTATCCTTGAGCCCATTTCGGTCGTACAGTCAAGTACAGAGATTCGTTCTTCAGCCGTTCAACTCGAATGTGGAATCTCTTGCCTAACTCTGTTTTCCCCTCCTATTATGTTGTTCAGAAGTTTAAAACCAATGTGCATCGGCAACTCCTAATAAACCCTCTCCTTCTTTCCTAAGCTCGCGCTGTGTCCACCGACATCAAAAGGGTAACCCAAATCCCTTTAGCGTGTGCAAATTATATAAAAAAAAAAATTGAAAAATTACCTTTTTTCGAAACGCCATATCTTAGTAACAAATCAACACACAAACGTTTGAATAACCAATAATGTAGGAAATTTCAGGCTCTACAAAATATGCCTTAACGTTTTTAACGTAGGACTTAAGAAAAAAAGTTATTAACGAAAAACCAAAGAAAGGTCGACAATTTTGCAGTCCCCCCCCCCCCCCATTATTTTGCACTGGGTCCACGAGGTCCAAAACTTTAAAAAATGTTATTCAACCACCCCTTAATATTATCTCAAAGTTTCATTAAGTTCCGACTTTTGTCATCGTAAACCCATTTTTTCCGACCTTTCGACTAGACTGGAGTCGTGTTTGTGTTTCTGATTTCAAATTTTGAATCCCCATTTTTTACTTTATCCCCCCCCCCCCTCGCAAAATATGACAAAAAGAAGAATAAAGAAACAACTGGAAATAGGTATCATATAAACTAGGTCAAGGTGTTGAGTATCTTTTTATTAAGTCAAGGTTAAGGTAAAAAAAAACAATCACCTTACATGTGTACAAAGTGTTTCAATTCACAACCCAATTCCCGATTAGACATACAGGGTGTCTGCTGGGAAGGTATACTACTTTGTTTTGCCGCCATTTTGGTAAACATTAGTCTTGACCTTTCATATTTGGCAGTCGTGAAGTAGACACGTGGTAAATTTGAAAAATGTTCGATAAACCAACATGTTTTAATCGTTAAAACATTTTATCAAAATCAATCATCGATTACTGTGGCGATTAGAAAGTTACGTGAAATTTTTGGGAGAAACAACGTGCCAACAAAACGCACTGTTTATCGTGTAGTGAATGATTTTGAAGAAAGAGAGTCTGTAGGTGATAGGCCCAAGCATGGACAAACATTACTGCTGCTCAAGGAAGTGTGCAAAACAATCCATCAACCTCAATTCGACACCGTGCACAGGAGCTCGGTCTTCGAAGAACAACTTTGGTCACAATATTGCACAAGGATTTGCATTTGTATCCATTTAAGATTCAGTTGACACAACAGCTTCTTCTACAAGACCATTTACGCCACCGTACATAAGCCAGTAGGATGTTACAGCTAGCCCATGACAACCCCGATTTTCATGAAAAAATCATAATGACGAGGCACATTTACATTTGAATGGATATGTGAATATACAGAATTGGCAATGGAAAACCCTCAAATTATTCATTAGTCAACATTTCATCCATTAAAAGTTACAGTCTGGTGTGCAATTTGGTCAGGAGGAATTATTGGACCTTACCTCTTTGAAAATGAAAACGGCGTAACGGTAACTGTGAATGGGGAGCGATATCGTGATATGATTGAAAACTTTTTAACGCCACAACATGCTTTGGGCTTGATTAACATGTGGTATCAACAAGACGGCCACATCGCATACAGCCAGGATTACAATGGAATTACTGCGAGGCCTCTTTCCACAACAAGTTATTTCAAGAAATGGTGATGTTGATTAGCCTCCACGGTCGCCTGATTTGACTGCTCTGGACTTATTTTGTGGGGATATCTGAAAAGCGGGGTTTATGCAAACAAACCAGAAACGCTTGAGCAAACAAAATATTCGTGATGAAAATAATGAAATACTGCGTTAATCAATCAATCGACCCGTTTTCAAAATATTTCGAAAGCCAGTTTTTGTTTTAGAAAATATTAAAAAAATCGAAAACTAAAGTTTATGAAAATTTTGAAATGCAATATTAATTGAATTATAAATGACTTCATGTGTGCAAAATGTTATTGAAATCAGGATAATGGTTTACGATAAAACCGCATTTGAAAAAAACCGGTTCTATGAGAAGTACCGTTATAGAACAAATTTCGAAAGACCCATTCTTACTCAAAGATGTATTGTTGTAAAAAATAAGCTTCCTGAAAGTCTTATCAAAATCGTTAGAGCCTTTTTCGAGAAAATCAAACTTTTTGTTGAAAATTGTATGACATGTGCCGTTATTTTTCGATCCAGAGCAAAAATGAAAAACATACCCCGAGATACTACCAAATAAATAATAAATATTTAGTTTGAAGCAAATCGGCCCATCCCTTTAGGCTGTAGAGGTGCGAACAGACAGACAGACAGACAGACGGAATTTCCCGACCCACTTTTTCGACTTCTCTATCATCGTAATGATTGTTAGATTGTTGATTGTTAGAAAAAAATTTTTTTGCACGAATCCATAACTTGCACAGTACCTATAATCGTAAATAAAAATTAAATGACAATACGGGGAGAGTACGATAACTCCGGCGCCAAGAATTAATAACGGTTTTTTGTAGAGCGGTTAAATACAAGTATTTCTTACTATGGGAGTGTGAGATATCTCTCCCCGTTTAGAGGTTTGGGGCGATTTTAGAAAAAAAAATTCTTGAATGGAAATATGAATATTAAAAAACAACAGCAACACTTAAAATACATTATCTAATATAACGGTTTTTCTTTAATCCTACATTTAAATTAAGTTATCTGTGTCAATAGTTTTCAAAATATTCTTATTCAAAGTCAAAATTTTGATAAAAAAAATATCTTTGAACCAATATTGTCCAAAATTGTGAAACTGAATTAAAGTACAGCAATTCATTTAGCGTTACCCAGGATGCACGACGAGGAGGTAGAATTGCATACACCCAAACTTGCACATACCCCAAATCATAAAGTGAGCCCAATTAGGGGGGTTGTCTCGCCTCGCCGCCATAATGCTAGCAATTCAAGTAAATTAAAAATATCTCAAAAAAGAACTTTCAGTTATTTTCAATTTTCTCAAGAACTAGAAGACATAATAAAAGAAAGAAAATGTTATTTTCCATTTCACAATTTTGAACAAAATTGTTTCAAAGACTTTTTGCGTTTTTTTATAAACATTTCGACGAGTTTCAATGATTTTTTTCGAAAATCAACCCCTACCTCCTAAACGGGGCCATATAGACCCCCCTCCCATAGTAAAAAATGTTTGTATTTAACCCCTCTACAAAAAACCGTTACCAATTGGCGCCGGAGTTTCGTACTCGTACTGACAAAACTATTCCGGTATAATTTTTTTCAAGTGAGATAATTAAAGCGATTTAAGAAACAATAAATATTTCCGACACACAATTTCATTTCGGTTTTGCGGCAGTATATTTCTATCTACTTTTGTTACCAATGTTTATGTCTAAGAAAAATGCAATTTTTATTATACTTACGTAAGTATTGTCAAAACCACGATAATACTTACGTAGGTATAATTATAATTGTATTATTTTTTCTCTTCCTGTTCTCTAACGTTTCATATTTCCATCATATCATATAAATTTAATAATAACGTCGAGTCCCCGTCCATGATCCTATCCATCATCTTCTCATAACTATTTTTACTTGCGTTTATAGGTACTATAAGGCAAGTTATGGATTCGTGCAACGAAAATTCTAACAATCAAACATGACATTACGATGATAGAGAAGTCGACAAAAGTGGGTCCGGAAATTCCGTCTGTCTGTCTGTTCGCACCTCTACAGCCTAAACGGATGGGCCGATTAGCTTCAAACTTGGTATTTAGTATTTATTTGGTGGTATCTCGGGGGTTGTTTTTCATTTTTGCTCTAGGTCAAAAAATAACGGTACCTGCCATACAATTTTTAACAACAAGTTTGATTTTCTAACGATTTTGGTAAAACTTTCAGGAAGCTAATTTTTTACAACAATACATCTTTGAGTTAGAATGGATTTTTCGAAATTTGTTCTATAACGGTACCTCTCATAGAACCGGTTTTTCAAATGCGGTTTTATCGTAAACTATTATCCCGATTTCAATAAAATATTGCACGCAAGAAGTCAATTGTAATTCAATTCATATTGCATTTAAAAAAATAAATTTTTTTTTTCGATTTTTTTAAATTTTCTAAAAAAAATGGTTTTCGAAATATTTTGAGAACGGGTTGATTGAAAATTTTTTAAATAGTTTTCCCACATCAAAACTACAGATTTCCTTTTAATGAAATAGTAAAAAATTTAAATATTTTTTCGAAAAGTTTTTCAAAAAAAACGACTTTTCAAAAAAAACTGGTCGAACGATATTCACATTATAGGTACTATAATACAAGTTATGCATTCGTGCAGATTAAAAATTTTGAGATAACAATCAAACATGACATTACGATGATAGAGAAACATATTTGAGTTGCTGGCAAAATTCTGTCCGTCTGTCTGTCTGTCTGCCTGTCTGTCTGTCTCTACGGATGTATTTTAGACTGCAGCCTAAACGGTTGGGCTAATCGTCTTCAAATTTTGAACTTAAGGTTCTTTTGACAATCTACAGAGGACTTTTTTTATTTTTTTTTTTAGCTCAAAAATTAACGGTACCTGTCATATAACCGTTATGTAAAAGCTTATTTTTCTCGAAAACAGCTACAAGAATTTTTATAAAAAAAATCAGTGTACTACTTGTAGGTACGCATTATATTTTGGTGAACAAAAAATTTGATATGGTAGGCTAAAAACGGTACGGTTTTTTTTCTTCGACTTTTTCGAAAATTGGTGATCCGATTACAATCAAAATTGATATTCAGGAAGATGTAGGCAGCCTGAGTAATTTTGCATAATTTTTTTTCCGAAAACTTTTTTTTTTGTATTTTTAATAACTTTTTTAATTTTTTTTTTTGAAAAATCAATATTTTGAAAACGGGTGAGTGAATTTTTTTTTAATTTTGTTTTTAAATGTACGTTATTTTTGTGCTTAAGTTTGTTTTCTTGAATTATTTTTTTTAATTTTTAAAAAAACCATTTTATTTAAAAACAGCTCTAACGATTTTGAAAAAAATCACACTTTTTCACATATTTTAAGGAAACAAAATGGCGTTTAAATTTTTCCGCTGAAAACTATTTTCGTTCTTTTTTCAAACAATCAAAAGTCAGAAAAATCGAATATAATCTTTGAAGTTCCCTTAATATTTTTCAAATTTTATTCCATATTGTGACCGCACATAAGAGAAGATCTAGTCGTGCAATTTATTTTTCTCTCGATAGTCATTTAGTTTTAAAATTTTATGGCATACTTAGTTTTTCCGAAAAAAACCCTTAAACTAATTACAAAAATGAAAGAATTTTGTTGAGTTTTTTTTAAATTTTGGTTTTTTTTTCAAAAACGGTTTGTTAAAAATTTAAATTTTTTTGTTTTCTGATAATGACTACCATCTGCTAGATGTTCGCATACTCAAAAAAAAATTGGAATATGTTTTCGAAAAGTTTTAAAAAAACCGTTTTTTTGAAAAAAAAAACTAGTCAAATGATTTTGAAAAAATGTTTTCTTAAAATTCAAAACTGTAGAAGAAATTAAATGGCTTACTTCATTTTTTCTAAAAAACGTTTTAAGTAGTGATTTTCAAAAAATCTCAAGCCCCAAGAACAATGTCGCACATTAGAGCATGTTTGTGCGACCCAGTCGTGCACTTTATTTTCCAATATGCACTGGTATTTTCACAGTCCTTATCTTCTCAGCGAAGAAGCTACTCCAAGCGACTCAGTATTAATACATCACCCACTCAGTAATATTGCGAAGATCAGCAAACATTTCATAATTTTGTTTTCAACAAGTCCTGCCTGAATTTAAAACGTTAATGATAAGGCTCATCTAAGGAAATAAGGAATGTTTAACTTGTTAAACAAGTTTGTGTTTCATTTTTAACTGTTTAAAACAAAAATAAAACGATAAAGTCCAAATTTTGATAAAAAAAAAATTTTTGATAAAAAAAAATATCAGCCTAAACGGATGGGCCGATTTGCTTCAAACTTGGTATTTAGTATTTATTTGGTGGTATCTCGGGGGTTGTTTTTCATTTTTGCTCTAGGTCGAAAAATAACGGTACCTGCCATACAATTTTTAACAACAAGTTTGATTTTCTAACGATTTTGATAAAACTTTCAGGATTTGTTCTATAACGGTACCTCTCATAGAACCGGTTTTTCAAATGCGGTTTTATCGTAAACTATTATCCCGATTTCAATAAAATATTGCACACAAGAAGTCAATTGTAATTCAATTCATATTGCATTTAAAAAAAATTTAATTTTTTTTTCGATTTTTTTAAATTTTCTAAAAAAAATGGTTTTCGAAATATTTTGAAAACGGGTTGATTGAAATTTTTTTAAATAATTTTCCCAGATCAAAACTACAGATTTCCTTTAAATCACTTAGTAAAAAAAATTAAATATTTTTTCGAAAAGTTTTTCAAAAAAAAACGACTTTTCAAAAAAACTGGTCGAACGATATTCACATTATAGGTACTATAATACAAGTTATGCATTCGTGCAGATTAAAAATTTTGAGATAACAATCAAACATGACATTACGATGATAGAGAAACATATTTGAGTTGCTGGCAAAATTCTGTCCGTCTGTCTGTCTGTCTGCCTGTCTGTCTGTCTCTACGGATGTATTTTAGACTGCAGCCTAAACGGTTGGGCTAATCGTCTTCAAATTTTGAACTTAAGGTTCTTTTGACAATCTACAGAGGACTTTTTTTATTTTTTTTTTTAGCTCAAAAATTAACGGTACCTGTCATATAACCGTTATGTAAAAGCTTATTTTTCTCGAAAACAGCTACAAGAATTTTTATAAAAAAAATCAGTGTACTACTTGTAGGTACGCATTATATTTTGGTGAACAAAAAATTTGATATGGTAGGCTAAAAACGGTACGGTTTTTTTTCTTCGACTTTTTCGAAAATTGGTGATCCGATTACAATCAAAATTGATATTCAGGAAGATGTAGGCAGCCTGAGTAATTTTGCATAATTTTTTTTCCGAAAACTTTTTTTTTTGTATTTTTAATAACTTTTTTAATTTTTTTTTTTGAAAAATCAATATTTTGAAAACGGGTGAGTGAATTTTTTTTAAATTTTGTTTTTAAATGTACGTTATTTTTGTGCTTAAGTTTGTATTCTTGAATTATTTTTTTTAATTCTTAAAAAAACCATTTTATTTAAAAACAGCTCTAACGATTTTGAAAAAAATCACACTTTTTCACATATTTTAAGGAAACAAAATGGCGTTTAAATTTTTCCGCTGAAAACTATTTTCGTTCTTTTTTCAAACAATCAAAAGTCAGAAAAATCGAATATAATCTTTGAAGTTCCCTTAATATTTTTCAAATTTTATTCCAAGCTGTGACCGCACATAAGAGTAGATCTAGTCGTGCAATTTATTTTTCTCTCGATAGTCATTTAGTTTTAAAATTTTATGGCATACTTAGTTTTTCCGAAAAAAACCCTTAAACTAATTACAAAAATGAAAGAATTTTGTTGAGTTTTTTTTAAATTTTGGTTTTTTTTTCAAAAACGGTTTGTTAAAAATTTAATTTTTTTTGTTTTCTGATAATGACTACCATCTGCTAGATGTTCGCATACTCAAAAAAAAATTGGAATATGTTTTCGAAAAGTTTTAAAAAAACCGTTTTTTTGAAAAAAAAAACTAGTCAAATGATTTTGAAAAAATGTTTTCTTAAAATTCAAAACTGTAAAAGAAATTAAATGGCTTACTTCATTTTTTCCAAAAAACGTTTTAAGTAGTGATTTTCAAAATATCTCAAGCCCCAAGAACAATGTCGCACATTAGAGCATGTTTGTGCGACCCAGTCGTGCACTTTATTTTCCAATATGCACTGGTATTTTCACAGTCCTTATTTTCTCAGCGAAGAAGCTACTCCACGCGACTCAGTATTAATACATCACCCACTCAGTAATATTGCGAAGATCAGCAAACATTTCATAATTTTGTTTTCAACAAGTCCTGCCTGAATTTAAAACGTTAATGATAAGGCTCATCTAAGGAAATAAGGAATGTTTAACTTGTTAAACAAGTTTGTGTTTCATTTTTAACTGTTTAAAACAAAAATAAAACGATAAAGTCCAAATTTTGATAAAAAAAAAAAATTTTTGATAAAAAAAATATCAGCCTAAACGGATGTGCCGATTTGCTTCAAACTTGGTATTTAGTATTTATTTGGTGGTATCTCGGGGGTTGTTTTTAATTTTTGCTCTAGGTCGAAAAATAACGGTACCTGTCATACAATTTTTAACAACAAGTTTGATTTTCTAACGATTTTGATAAAACTTTCAGGAAGCAAATTTTTACAACAATACATCTTTGAGTTAGAATGGATTTTTCAAAATTTCGAAATATATTTCTATCTACTTTTGTTACCAATGTTTATGGCTAAGAAAAAAACAATTTGTATTATACCTACGTAAGTATTGTCAAAACCACGATAATACTTACGTAGGTATAATTATAATTATAATCGTATTATTTTTTCTAACGTTTTATATTTCCATCATATCATATAAATTTAATTTATCGAGTCCCCGTCCATGATCCTATCCATCATCTTCTCATATCTATTTTTATTTGCGTTTATAGGTACTATAAGTCAAGTTATGGATTCATGCAACAAAAATTCTAATAATCAAACATGACATTACGATGATAGAGAAACATATTTGAGTTGCTGGCAAAATTCTGTCCGTCTGTCTGTCTGTCTGCCTGTCTGTCTGTCTCTACGGATGTATTTTAGACTGCAGCCTAAACGGTTGGGCTAATCGTCTTCAAATTTTGAACTTAAGGTTCTTTTGACAATCTACAGAGGACTTTTTTTATTTTTTTTTTAGCTCAAAAATTAACGGTACCTGTCATATAACCGTTATGTAAAAGCTTATTTTTCTCGAAAACAGCTACAAGAATTTTTATAAAAAAAATCAGTGTACTATTTGTAGGTACGCATTATATTTTGGTGAACAAAAAATTTGATATGGTGGGCTAAAAACGGTACGGTTTTTTTTCTTCGACTTTTTCGAAAATTGGTGATCCGATTACAATCAAAATTGATATTCAGGAAGATGTAGGCAGCCTGAGTAATTTTGCATAATTTTTTTTTCGAAAACTTTTTTTTTTGTATTTTTTATAACTTTTTTTAATTTTTTTTTTTGAAAAATCAATATTTTGAAAACGGGTGAGTGAATTTTTTTTAAATTTTGCTTTTAAATGTACGTTATTTTTGTGCTTAAGTTTGTATTCTTGAATTATTTTTTTTAATTTAAAAAAAAAACCATTTTATTTAAAAACAGCTCTAACGATTTTGAAAAAAATCACACTTTTTCACATATTTTAAGGAAACAAAATGGCGTTTAAATTTTTCCGCTGAAAACTATTTTCGTTTTTTTTTCAAACAATCAAAAGTCAGAAAAATCGAATATAATCTTTGAAGTTCCCTTAATATTTTTCAAATTTTATTCCAAGCTGTGACCGCACATAAGAGTAGATCTAGTCGTGCAATTTATTTTTCTCTCGATAGTCATTTAGTTTTAAAATTTTATGGCATACTTAGTTTTTCCGAAAAAAACCCTTAAACTAATTACAAAAATGAAAGAATTTTGTTGAGTTTTTTTTTAAATTTTGGTTTTTTTTCAAAAACGGTTTGTTAAAAATTTAATTTTTTTTGTTTTCTGATAATGACTACCATCTGCTAGATGTTCGCATACTCAAAAAAAAAATGGAATATGTTTTCGAAAAGTTTTAAAAAAACCGTTTTTTTGAAAAAAAAAAAAAACTAGTCAAATGATTTTGAAAAAATGTTTTCTTAAAATTCAAAACTGTAAAAGAAATTAAATGGCTTACTTCATTTTTTCCAAAAAACGTTTTAAGTAGTGATTTTCAAAAAATCTCAAGCCCCAAGAACAATGTCGCACATTAGAGCATGTTTGTGCGACCCAGTCGTGCACTTTATTTTCCAATATGCACTGGTATTTTCACAGTCCTTATCTTCTCAGCGAAGAAGCTACTCCACGCGACTCAGTATTAATACATCACCCACTCAGTAATATTGCGAAGATCAGCAAACATTTCATAATTTTGTTTTCAACAAGTCCTGCCTGAATTTAAAACGTTAATGATAAGGCTCATCTAAGGAAATAAGGAATGTTTAACTTGTTAAACAAGTTTGTGTTTCATTTTTAACTGTTTAAAACAAAAATAAAACGATAAAGTCCAAATTTTGATAAAAAAAAAATTTTTGATAAAAAAAAATATCAGCCTAAACGGATGGGCCGATTTGCTTCAAACTTGGTATTTAGTATTTATTTGGTGGTATCTCGGGGGTTGTTTTTCATTTTTGCTCTAGGTCGAAAAATAGCGGTACCTGCCATACAATTTTTAACAACAAGTTTGATTTTCTAACGATTTTGATAAAACTTTCAGGAAGCTAATTTCTTACAACAATACATCTTTGAGTTAGAATGGATTTTTCGAAATTTGTTCTATAACGGTACCTCTCATAGAACCGGTTTTTCAAATGCGGTTTTATCGTAAACTATTATCCCGATTTCAATAAAATATTGCACACAAGAAGTCAATTGTAATTCAATTCATATTGCATTTAAAAAAAAATTAATTTTTTTTTTCGATTTTTTTAAATTTTCTAAAAAAATGGTTTTCGAAATATTTTGAAAACGGGTTGATTGAAATTTTTTTAAATAATTTTCCCAGATCAAAACTACAGATTTCCTTTTAATCACATAGTAAAAAAATTTAAATATTTTTTCGAAAAGTTTTTCAAAAAAAACGACTTTTCAAAAAAACTGGTCGAACGATATTCACATTTTTACTTGCGATTATAGGTACTATAATACAAGTTATGCATTCGTGCAGATTAAAAATTTTGAGAAAACAATCAAACATCACATTACGATGATAGAGAAACATATTTGAGTTACTGGCAAAATTCTGTCCGTCTGTCTGTCTACCTGCCTGTCTGTCTGTCTGTACGGATGTATTTTGGACTGCAGCCTAAACGGTTGGGTTAATCGTCTTCAAATTTTGAACTTAAGGTTCTTTTGACATTCTACAGAGGACTTTTTTTAATTTTTTTTTTAGCTCAAAAATTAACGGTACCTGTCATATAACCGTTATGTAAAACCTTTTTTTTCTCGAAAACTTGCGATTATAGGTACTATAATACAAGTTATGCATTCGTGCAGATTAAAAATATGAGATAACAATCAAACATGACATAACGATGATAGAGAAACATATTTGAGTTACTGGCAAAATTCTGTCCGTCTGTCTGTCTGTTCGGATGTATTTTGGACTGCAGCCTAAACGGTTGCGCAATCGTCTTCAAATTTTGAACTTAAGGTTATTTTGACATTCTACAGAGGAGCTTTTTAATTTTTTTTTAGCTCAAAAATTAACGGTACCTGTCATATAACCGTTATGTAAAAGCTTATTTTTCTCGAAAACGGCTCCAAGAATATTTATAAAAAAAATCTGTGTACTACTGTAGGTATGCATCATATTTTAGTGAAAAAAAAATTAATATGGTGGGCTAAAAACGGTACCTCCCATTGGACCGGTTTTTTTCCGATTACAATCAAAGTTGATATTCAAGAAGATGTAGGTAGCTTGAGTATTTTGCATTATTTTTTTTCGAAAACTTCTTTTTGTATTTTTAATAATTAAACATTTTTTTTTTTTTGAAAAATCAATATTTTGAAAACGGGTAAGTGAATTTTTTTTTAAATTTTGTTTTTAAATGTATGTTATTTTTGTGCTTAAGATTGTATTCTTGAATTAATTTTTTTTTAATTTTTTAAGAAAAGTTGTTAAGAAAACCGTTTTATTTAAAAACCGCTCTAACGATTTTGAAAAAAAAAATCACACTTTTTCACATTTTTTAAAGAAATAAAATGGCGTTTAAATTTTTCCGCTGAAAACTATTGTTTTTTATAATTTTTGGAGTTCCCTTAATATTTTTCAAATTTTATTCCAAGCTCTGACCTCACATAAGAGCAAGTACGTGCGATCCAGTCGTGCAATTTATTTTGATTGTGACAATCACTTATAACATATCACCACCCCTTAATTGCCGCTTGCTTCTAATATGGGCCAACTACAAAGTTACTGTTTAGTACAGAATAAAATTTAATTATTTGTGCCAAGGACTCAAAAAAAAAAGAAAGAAATAAAAGTGGTTCGCAATAAATATTCCAAAGGATTAAAAGAAAAAATATTGTCTGAATATAAAAAGGGAGAACCTTCAACATTAATTGCCAATAAATTTGGTATATAAGTTATTCCTTAATTTCAGGAATATTATATCGGTTACGTGCTCGTGGTAATGTCCAAACAATGCACATGGCTCTAAACTCCGAAAAACCATAAGACGCGATGATTAGAAAATGATCAAGCTAATTAAAAAGGACCCCTTTACATCATCAACCCATATCTAGAAGGAATTAGGACTAAAAATCTCTAGCAGGACGATTTGGCGAAGACCAGAAATGTTGAAATTTTATCGACCTATAAAAAAGCAGGTGGCATGAACGTTGCATTTCCAACATTCCACTTAAATGGAAAGTGACCGAAGTTATTATGGTCCCAAACCCAGGGAAAACTCTTAATGAAAAGAAGTAATCTCTAAGATCTTTGAGAATTATTACTTAAGCACCTGACTCCAACTGTAGTACTGTAGTAGAGAAACCTATTATTCCCGAACTCCAACTTGGTTTTAGAAATAACCAGCAATACATCAAATAAATAAATACATTGAAAAATCCCTAGAGGCTAGAGGCTATGTCGGATTGACCCTTAAGCAGAGTAGGGTATATACGTATACTTTAGGGTATATTTTATAGATCATACAATTTCTAACAATATTGGCGGTTCAAACATATTTGTATGTCAATTTGTTACCAAGATATGACGCTTCCAAAAAAGGTATTTTTTTAAATTTCTCTAAAAAATGCCAAAAACTGCAGATTTTCCCCTCATGTTAAACTCGAATTATAATCAACTTTTGTTGTAATTATGATTTTTGGATAAATTGACAAACTTTTGACACCCTTTAAATCTAACCCGCAACCCCTCCCCACCACAACAAACCAAAATTAACAAAAGCTAATTTGCCTTTCTGATGAAAGCCAACGATATTCACATAATATTAGTATTGATTTTAGTTACTTTTCGGATCGATCTCCCCCTCCACCACTATATAATTATCAGAGGCGGTTCTGAGGGAAATATTAATGTAATTATCAATACAAGCAAAAAGAAAAGAAAAAAAATTAAACTATAAAAGCGTGATATAGGCATGTGAAAGCTTGAGTGAAATTTTTTTTTTGACACCTGACCCTTCAATCCGTTCCTGGAGACGTATTTATTTGTTTGGGAGATATTGATCGGGTAGGCAAACTCACCTAATACCTATCTGACAGTGTAAAACATATTCAGATAGGATTGCTATAAAACGAGATATAGGCACGTGAAAGTTTATTTGTGGTATATGGGTCGGGTATCTGAACTCAATACCTATTTGACAATGTAAAACATACTCAGCCAGAACTTCCACATGACGAGGCTTAGGTATTTGAAAGCTTGAGTGAAAATATGTATAATATAATAATATGTAAATATTTTTGTCATAGACCTCCTCGGATTTGAGGATTGGAAGGAGACCTTAATGCATTTTGTATCTTTGAATCAGAGCAACCAAATAAGTTCTGCACTTCTGCGTGCGATTGGTTTTTTTTTCTGAAATCAGCTATGTTATAAAAGCGCGCTTTTCAGCGGAACCGTGCTTTCAACAACCCATAATTGGCCAAAACTAAGTAAAGGCTTTATCAAAAAAAAAATAGAATTAATTGATAATAATTACATTTATTTTTAAAAGCCTTTTATTGCAAATATAATACTTAAATTATGTTTTTAGCAAAACTTTTCAAACACTACCTACTTTTATTTTGATTGGTCCGAAACCTCTGTATATGAAAACATACCAGAAAACGAAATTCAACAAAATTGTTATGGAAGCGAAACCTTAGAATTTTAATTGGACGTTCACAAAACGTTGAACTGGTAAGGAAAATAAACCAAAAAAGTATCAATTTACGACAATAAGAGACTTTAAACATATATGTATTTGGGATATTATGTATCTGATGTATTTGTAACTACAGCCTAAACGGTTGGGCCAATCGACTTCAAATGTAGAACTTAAGGTTATTTTGACGTTCTACAGAGGACTTTTTTAATTTTTTTTTTAGCTCAAATAATTTCGGTACATGCCATAAAACCGTTAAGTAAAATCTTATTTTTTTCGAAAACGGCTTTTTGCTACTGTACTATTGTAGGTATGGCGTATGTTTTGGTGAAATAAATAAAGTTGGTGGGCTAAAAACGGTACCCCCAATAGGGCCGTTAACCTAGTTAACCAATTACTATCACATTTGATATTCGGAAAGATGTTCGCTGAAAACTTTTTGTACTTTTTTTCAAACAATTAAAAGTCACAAAAATCGAATACAATTTGTAAACTTCCCTGCATATTTTTCAAATTATATTCGACGATGTCGCACATAAGAGCAACTACGTGCGATCCAGTCGCGCAATTTAGTTTTTATATTCACGAAGCCTAAGCTCACTCACCTTATACTTGGTAGCTATAATCGCAAGAAATGAAGAGGAACTCTCTATTAGTTTTTACCGTCGCTCATTTGCTGAAATGACACTGATGTGCTTTGGATCATCTTGCCTTGCTACGTAATAGCAACCTGAACCATTTCACTTGTATCCATAAAAATACATCGCCCATTCATTTAATATGATAAGCATTCAAATATTCTTGAAGTGCATTGCCATCGCTACATAGGATACAATTTCATGTGCATACACCACTATGGAGCGAATGACCGAATGCAAGCGACAAACAACAACCGAAATTATTAAGGGCTCATGTTACTGCTAAAGTATTTCGAATACACTGCATGGGCCTCGTTGTTAAAATTATATGAGATACGTTTGAATGTTTAGGCAATAAATAATAATGCTGATATCACGACGGCGTAACCGCCAACGTTTTGAGCCAGAACCTAAACTAAAATCCAATTTGAAAGATCTAAGACGAGATCTTTGCATGGCGATCCTGCCAGGAGCTCAACAAAAAGCCCCGGACTTCCTGGACATCGCTGAGGCAGAAAGAATCTTAAAAAATTCAGGGATAAAGCCCGCCACGTTAGTCCGTTCCCAAGAAGAGGTGCCAGGACCTAAGCGCCTCACCATAGAGGAATACAAAAAACGGCAAGTAAGACGACAAGAAGCCGTACTGACCACCATCGTTTCCCCTGCGCCTCCATCAAGAAGAAGAGGAAGAACGGCCACGCTAAAGGCCCAGATACGAGAAATACACCGCCTCGGAAATATACCCGGTACTAGCTCCGACGATCTACATAAGTACCGCCAAGAGATCAGGGTTATCCGGAAGATGCTGAGAGAAGACCGGAGCTCAAAGAAAGCAGCCAAAAAACGAGAAGAGGCGCAGTTCCACGAACTCTTCAACAACATCACGACTAGCCCGGCATGGGGGGCAAAGAAAGTAAGTCCGAGGTAATCAACACTGGCCCCCAAATCCTTAACGCCGCCAACTTAGCACAGAGCCAGCTCGACCACACCGCAATCATACTGGGGTTAATGTTTATAACCACCGTATTAGTTGGTCTGACACATCTGGGGCTTCAGCATTTCCGAAGGAAGCTCATCTCGGATGTAGTAGAACATTTAGAAAAGCGAAACGAAAAGGTATAAAACCTTATTGGCAAATTTTTTTTTGTTGTATATTTAAAATAAAAATAAACTATCAATAATAATCTAAAATAAAAAAAAAATGTTTTGTAGTAAAAAGAAAAAGAATATACCCATTTAAAAAAAATTAAAATTGTTTCTTCGTTGCAAACGGCTCTCTCTCCCACAAATTTCGTTTTATCTATAGTCCAAAAATCCAATCAGTTTTGCCAAACTAGAACTAGTCTTGGGCCAACTTAATCAAATCTACTTTAACCTTAAAAAAGCGCCGAATCGTACTAGGACTCCCATTAAAGCAGAAGAAAAACTTCAGCAAATTGGTGATCTCTTCGAAGCCTTCTCGAATCTCTTTGAAGAAGTTGACCAAAATAGAATATCTGAGTTGGAACGCATCGCATTGAAACGACTTGGTGCCGAGGCCAACAGATATAAAAACGATTCTGAGGACATTGTCAACCGCAACATAAGAAGCGTATCCCCCGACCTCGAAGAGCACAAAGAAGAAAAATTAACATCCCAAACAGTATCCCAAACCAACACAATGAGTGGTGAAGAATTTAGCTTCAGTACAGCTCAAAAGCTGCCCACTCTTTCATTCGAAGAAAACACCAGGTCAGAAAGTTTAAGAGACTTCTTGAATAGTATCGAATTTTACTACGACACACTAACGACCACAGCCAAAGGTACCCTAATTAAATTCGTGCTAAAATGTAAAATCCAGGGAAAGGCCCTGGCTGAACTGGGAAATACCAGTCCCAAGGACTTTACTGAGCTAAAGAAAAGCTTGCTCGAGAAATGTGGGCTCAAGGATACAATCGAGCAAATTCAATCACGACTAAGCCGAGCAAATCAAGGCAACCGACCTGCCAGAGAATTCATTACCGAAATAGAAACGCTAGTTAATCGGATGACTGAATTTGAAGTCGCATGCCACGGTGAAGAAACCAGAGCAACCCTGACCACTGCTAACGATCGTAGAGGACTGTCATTCCTAAAGCGAGGAGTCAACGATCGACTTAAACTGGTACTAGACAGCGCACGGCACACGACTTTAAAAAGCGCTTCCCAGCATTTACTAGAAATCGATCAAGGGTCAACCCAACCGGCGACTTTAAAATATTTCGGAGAACGGCAACAAAACTTCAGGGGACACTAAGCAAGAAGATCGAACTCCAGATGTCGAGAAATAAGAGGCGACAGACATATCAATAATAGTTACCAACCAAGCTACCAAAATTATAATTTAAATCCAAACCATTATCAGATAATGGGTTCCCAACATATCCCAAATAATCCACGAACCCAGTACAGAGCAGGCTCCCAAAATAGCCAATTTAATACATATAACCGCTCAAGATACCAAAACCGTGAAAATAATAACTATAGACAAGGTAACCAACTGGATTACAACCAACAGGGACATCAAATTCAAGCCAACTTACCTATTAGAACCAATTTACCACACAACAACCGCCAAACGAGTTACAAACCCCGTAGTAACAGGGAAAATGGACAGCGAATAAACTACCCCAGCTTAAGGGTGTTGGGAAACGAACAACCCACCGAGGGGACAGCCGACCCGTCGGAGGGAAGTCTATAGAATCCCTACCAAACGCAATATACACAGCGGGGATAGAAAACGGCATTTATGTACAAATACTTTTTGATAATGACAAACCCGTACGATGCTTACTAGATACAGGTGCATATATCTGCGTAGACAAAAGCTCTGTAATCGACGGAAACACTTCAATAGACAAGCAAACCATCACCACCATCATAGGTATATCCGGAGACCTAAAATCAAAAGGCACATGTATTAACACCTTGCACTTCGGACGTAACGACCGTCCTTATGAATTTCATGTAGTACCTGATTCATTTCCGATACTCGTTGACGGAATTATTGGAGCAAATTTCTTAACCGAATTTGGTGCAGTAATAGATCTTGAAAACCTACTTCTAAAATTGAAAATAAATTACAGGCAAATTTCGATACCGATATTGTCACACCATAGCTTGATCACAGTAACCGTTTCTCCAAGATGCGAAGCAACCTACTGGTTAGATACACAATATACTGACCCTAGAATATTCCATCCCCAAGAGTTGTGTAAGGGTGTCTACATGGCCGGATCCATATCACAGGCCAAAGAAGGAAAAATTCCAATTAAAATTTTAAGCACCCGCGAAACATGTGTAAACCTTAAATGGGCGGAACCACAATCGCTACCCGCCTCAGAATATGATCTTGTCTCACCAGAAAAATTGAAAACTACAGTATCACCTACCAGAGTTAAGAAAAAGCCGAAATTAAGGCTATAGTTACCAAATATCACGATATTTTCCACCTAGAAGGTGATAAACTTACTTACAGTCATGTAGGACAAGCAGAAATTGCACTTAAAGAAGGAGCTACACCAAAATACACTAAACCTTACCGGCTTCCACATACACAGAAGCAAAACATAAAAAAAGAAATAGACAAAATGATAGAAAACAACATAATCGAACCATCCGTGTCTGCGTGGAACTCACCGATCCTCATAGTACCAAAGAAAAAAAGATCCTGTTACTGGCTTACAAAAGTTCCGCGTAGTAATAGACTACCGAAACGTAAATGAGCGAATAGAGGACGATAAATTCCCATTGACCAACATAAGTGACATCTACGATATGGTAGGAGGAGCAATGTATTTTTCATGCATTGATTTAAGCCAAGGTTATTACCAAATGGAACTTGAACCAAACAGTAGACCTATGACAGCATTTTCACGGAAGACGGTCATTTTCAATTAAAACGACTTCCGATGGGACTTAAAATCTCTCCCAGCAAATTTTCGAGAATGATGTCCATAGCTATGGCTGGACTCACTTACTCACGCTGCTTTGTCTACCTTGACGACCTCATAGTCGACTTAGGGAAGTAAATCTAAAAATTCATCCTGGTAAATGTGCTTTTCTGAGAAAAGAAGTTCTTTATCTAGGACATGTTATTTCCAACAAGGGAATACCCCCAGACCCTGATAAATCAGCTACTATGCAAAATTATCTCACCCCTACGAACGCCGACGAAGTAAGAAGATTCGTAGCATTCGCAAATTATTACCGCAAATTTATACCCAACTTCGCTATACATCTCAATAGATTACTTAAGAAAAATGTAGACTTCAATTTTGACCAAGACTGTGAAAAATCTTTCCAACTTTTAAAAACAATCCTCACTAGCCCCCAAATTTTACAGTTCCCGAATTCCGAAGAGGAATTCGTTCTACGTACAGATGCCTCAGGCTTTGCTTTAGGGGCTGTACTTTCAAATTTCGATGAAAAGCCTATTGCTTATGCTAGCAAAACTCTAAATAAAGCCGAAAAGAATTATAGTACAATTTAAAAGGAGTTGCTAGCAATATTATGGGCCGTAAAGCATTTTCGACCATATCTCTTTGGCAGAAAATTTAAAATAATAACTGATCATAGACCCCTAGTATACCTTTTTTCCCTTAAGGAACCTTCTAGTAGACTGACCAAATTCAGATTACTACTGGAAGAATATAACTTCTCCGTTGAATACACACCCGGAAAAGATAATTGCGCAGCTGATGCCTTAAGTAGAATAAAGTTAGATTCAGACAACCTTAAACAACTCCAAATATGCGTAGTCACAAGGTCACAATCAAAGACGGAAAAATCGGTTCATGAAGAAAAGAAACAAGAAACAGAAGCGGAAGAAAATAATCGTATTATTACAGAATTGCTTAAACCACCAGAACATGGGCATAAAATAATTGAGCTAAAAATATGTAACAGTTTCGAGGACGATGAATATAGAAAAGATATAACTATGATCCTGGGACCAAACAAAGTGTTGGCATACATCCCAGAGATGAATTGTATACTCCTAAGGAAGCCCAAGGAAAGCAATACCGCCCGATCGACATCATTTTGCGATTTGTTGTCGAGGGACGTGCATAAAATCTGCGGACTATTATCAACAGATAAATTATATATTACAAAAGAAGAAATCAAAAAACTCACAGACGGCCGTCGAGAATGTAAAATTCATTAGTTACAAAAAATCTTAGGAGATATGTTTAAAAATAGTAAAGTAAAGGTGCACCTCATGAATAAATATATAGAAATTACTGATCCTCACAAAAAGAAAATATTGCTCAATGATTACCACGTATTACCAACAAGTGGACATGCAGGAATAAACCGCATGCTTAAAACGATTAAACAAAAATATTTCTGGACTGGAATGCAAAATGACATAGCTAATTATGTAAAACATTGCCCAATTTGTCAGAAAAACAAATATATATCACCCAGAAAACAGCCTATGGAAATAACGTCAATTGCTGAATCAAGCTTTGATAAAATTTATTTGGACCTAGTAGGTCCCTTGGACAAATCAGTCAATGGATACAGGTACATACTGACGTTACAAGACGAACTGACGAAATTTACTGAAGCAGTCCCAATCGTGAACAAAGAAGCTAGCACAGTAGCTAGAGGACTAGTAGAATGCTTTATTCTTAGATATGGAGTTCCTAAGATAATAGCCTCTGATCAAGGCACCGAATTTATCAAACTACTAAAAATAGAGCAACTACAATCTACAGAATACCATCACGAAAGCATAGGAGCATAAGAAAACTCTCATAAAGTCCTAGGAGCATACCTTAGAAGTTACGTATCTGAAAAACACACAGACTGGTGTACATGGTTACCTTACTATGTGTTTTACTATAACACCGCAGTACATACGGAAACAGGGTATTCACCATTTGAATTGGTTTTCGGACGACAATGTACATTACCTTCAAATTTGACAAAACAAGTGGACCCCAGGTAAAATTATGAAGACTATGTAATTGAACTAAGAGAAAAACTACAAATTGTCCATAGAGATACAAGAGATGTGCTGTTAGAAAAGAAAAATACAAGAAAAGCTGAGTACGATAAAAAAGCTAAGAGTAAACCAATTAGTTTCGAAACAGGAAGCTTGGTTCTATTAAGAAATGAAAATAGAAGAAAATTGGATCCTATTTTCATTGGGCCATACGAAGTATTGGCCGAAGATGGTGTAAACTGCGATATAAAATACGAAGGAAAAAAAGTTACGGTACACAAAAATCGTTTAAAGAATTTTATGTTTACATACTAAAACAATGCTTATTTGCATTAGACTAATCTAAAAAAAAAAAAAAAAAAAAAATATAAGGAGGGAGAGAGCCTTCGCATAAGCATATAATTAAGTCAACTATAATCAAAAAAAATTAAATAAGTATAATTTAAATAAATATAACTACATATAGTTGATTAACTTTAAATGCATAAAACACATAAGTAATTAAGTAACGTATACATATACTTACATATAGTTATTAATCACATATTTTATAGTTATTAATTATTATATTATGTTATAATAGTTAGTCTTTTAGTTATTACATTATGTTACACAAATAGTTCTTAATTATTATATTATAAATGTAAATATAAAGCTGAAGTAAAATAGTTTAAGAAACAAAGAAAGTTTAAGTAACGTAAAAAAAAAATTTAAGTTAAATATAAATAGAAAATAATAACATAGAAATTTGAAGTAACGAAACAAAATTAAAAACTTCAGTTTAATTAAAACCAAATGAAAAAAAACGAAAAAAATATATTATTAATGAATTTTAGTAGCATAGATATAATGAAAAAAACGTTTTAAATTGTAAAAAAAAAAAAAAAAAAAAAAAAAAAAAAAAAAAAAAAAAAAAAAAAAATTATGTAATTAAAATCTTTAAACTCGCTACAAAAAAAAAAGAACAAATTTTTATAGTAACTAATCCCAAAAATGAACAATGCACGAAAAAAAAGGAAACCTCGCGATTTAATTTTTTTCCCCCAGGAGGGTGGTGTGAAGAAATCGCACCAGTGATCATTTTATCTCGAGCTTCGATAATTGAAACCTCACAGCACACGCCTGGCGCCATATCTTCCTGTGTCGTTCTTGCCTTGCTACGTAATAGCAACCTGAACTATTTCACTTGTATCCATAAAAATACATCGTCCATTCATTTAATATGATAAGCATTCAAATATTCTTGAAGTGCATTGCCATCGCTACATAGGATTCAATTTCATGTGCATACACCACTATGGAGCGAATGACCGAATGCAAGCGACAAACAACAACCGAAATAATTAAGGGCTCATGTTACTGCTAAAGTATTTCGAATACACTGCATGGGCCTCGTTGTTAAAATTATATGAGATACATTTGAATGTTTAGGCAATAAATAATAATGCTGATATGGCAATATGTTTAAGCGAGGTGTGAGGTGATTGGAGTTCAATTATCGAAGGCCGGAAAATATGAAATACCAAATTGAATGGAAAATGAACCACAATGTTTTGTATAAAAGAGGGATGAAAACCCAAAATAAATGTTGTCTATCTTCAATCGCCAACCAGTGTGTTTGTTATTTTTAAGAGCAGCTCGCTCGATTTATACACATACTTCTTCCTGATATAATAGGTTATTCCATTTTAAAGAGCAACCCGCTTGGAATGGAATAACCCATCCCATACTCTGCTCGCTCTATTATATAGCGTTCGCGCTTATAGAGGAAAACGACGGCGTAACCGCCAACGTTTTGAGCCAGAACCTAACCTAAAATCCAATTTGAAAGGTCTAAGACGAGATCTTTGCACAACAATTAGTACAATTAGTAACATATCTAGCTTTACTAGCTACACATTGTGATGTTCGTCTACTGTAATGGTTCGTAGATTTCCTAACCGGCAGTGATGCCTTACACCGTTAAAATATGTCTAAGTATTATTTGACGGGCAGGGCACGAGTGCCATAGGTGTCTGCCATAAAATGAAACAACTTATTTGAATACTAAATTGAATCTCCCTTTTATTGCCAAAAATGTACTCCTTATATACTAATTTCATTCACCTACGGTGAATCTATACCTCTAATAGTAACTTACTTTAATGTTGTTTCTATTTTTTTTTTTGCACTTCGTACTTAATCAGCAGTTTCGGTCGTAGTCTTCGTCATAGTGGCTTCGATTGATAGAAAAATCTTTCCAACTTTTAAAAACAATCCTCACTAGCCCCCAAATTTTAGAGTTCCCGAATTCCGAAGAGGAATTCGTTCTACGTACAGATGCCTCAGGCTTTGCTTTAGGGGCTCTACTTTCAAATTTCGATGAAAAGCCTATTGCTTATGCTAGCAAAACTCTAAATAAAGCCGAAAAGAATTATAGTACAATTTAAAAGGAGTTGCTAGCAATATTATGGGCCGTAAAGCATTTTCGACCATATCTCTTTGGCAGAAAATTTAAAATAATAACTGATCATAGACCCCTAGTATACCTTTTTTCCCTTAAGGAACCTTCTAGTAGACTGACCAAATTCAGATTACTACTGGAAGAATATAACTTCTCCGTTGAATACACACCCGGAAAAGATAATTGCGCAGCTGATGCCTTAAGTAGAATAAAGTTAGATTCAGACAACCTTAAACAACTCCAAATATGCGTAGTCACAAGGTCACAATCAAAGACGGAAAAATCGGTTCATGAAGAAAAGAAACAAGAAACAGAAGCGGAAGAAAATAATCGTTTTATTACAGAATTGCTTAAACCACCAGAACATGGGCATAAAATAATTGAGCTAAAAATATGTAACAGTTTCGAGGACGATGAATATAGAAAAGATATAACTATGATCCTGGGACCAAACAAAGTGTTGGCATACATCCCAGAGATGAATTGTATACTCCTAAGGAAGCCCAAGGAAAGCAATACCGCCCGATCGACATCATTTTGCGATTTGTTGTCGAGGGACGTGCATAAAATCTGCGGACTATTATCAACAGATAAATTATATATTACAAAAGAAGAAATCAAAAAACTCACAGAAGGCCGTCGAGAATGTAAAATTCATTAGTTACAAAAAATCTTAGGAGATATGTTTAAAAATAGTAAAGTAAAGGTGCACCTCATGAATAAATATATAGAAATTACTGATCCTCACAAAAAGAAAATATTGCTCAATGATTACCACGTATTACCAACAAGTGGACATGCAGGAATAAACCGCATGCTTAAAACGATTAAACAAAAATATTTCTGGACTGGAATGCAAAATGACATAGCTAATTATGTAAAACATTGCCCAATTTGTCAGAAAAACATATATATATCACCCAGAAAATAGCCTATGGAAATAACGTCAACTGCTGAATCAAGCTTTGATAAAATTTATTTGGACCTAGTAGGTCCCTTGGACAAATCAGTCAATGGATACAGGTACATACTGACGTTACAAGATGAACTGACGAAATTTACTGAAGCAGTCCCAATCGTGAACAAAGAAGCTAGCACAGTAGCTAGAGGACTAGTAGAATGCTTTATTCTTAGATATGGAGTTCCTAAGATAATAGCCTCTGATCAAGGCACCGAATTTATCAAACTACTAAAAATAGAGCAACTACAATCTACAGAATACCATCACGAAAGCATAGGAGCATAAGAAAACTCTCATAAAGTCCTAGGAGCATACCTTAGAAGTTACGTATCTGAAAAACACACAGACTGGTGTACATGGTTACCTTACTATGTGTTTTACTATAACACCGCAGTACATACGGAAACAGGGTATTCACCATTTGAATTGGTTTTCGGACGACAATGTACATTACCTTCAAATTTGACAAAACAAGTGGACCCCAGGTAAAATTATGAAGACTATGTAATTGAACTAAGAGAAAAACTACAAATTGTCCATAGAGATACAAGAGATGTGCTGTTAGAAAAGAAAAATACAAGAAAAGCTGAGTACGATAAAAAAGCTAAGAGTAAACCAATTAGTTTCGAAACAGGAAGCTTGGTTCTATTAAGAAATGAAAATAGAAGAAAATTGGATCCTATTTTCATTGGGCCATACGAAGTATTGGCCGAAGATGGTGTAAACTGCGATATAAAATACGAAGGAAAAAAAGTTACGGTACACAAAAATCGTTTAAAGAATTTTATGTTTACATACTAAAACAATGCTTATTTGCATTAGACTAATCTAAAAAAAAAAAAAAAAAAAAAAAATATAAGGAGGGAGAGAGCCTTCGCATAAGCATATAATTAAGTCAACTATAATCAAAAAAAATTAAATAAGTATAATTTAAATAAATATAACAACATATAGTTGATTAACTTTAAATGCATAAAACACATAAGTAATTAAGTAACGTATACATATACTTACATATAGTTATTAATCACATATTTTATAGTTATTAATTATTATATTATGTTATAATAGTTAGTCTTTTAGTTATTACATTATGTTACACAAATAGTTCTTAATTATTATATTATAAATGTAAATATAAAGCTGAAGTAAAATAGTTTAAGAAACAAAGAAAGTTTAAGTAACGTAAAAAAAAAATTTAAGTTAAATATAAATAGAAAATAATAACATAGAAATTTGAAGTAACGAAACAAAATTAAAAACTTCAGTTTAATTAAAACCAAATGAAAAAAAACGAAAAAAATATATTATTAATGAATTTTAGTAGCATAGATATAATGAAAAAAACGTTTTAAATTGTAAAAAAAAAAAAAAAAAAAAAAAAAAAAAAAAAAAAAAAAAAAAAAAAAAAAAAAAATTATGTAATTAAAATCTTTAAACTCGCTACAAAAAAAAAAGAACAAATTTTTATAGTAACTAATCCCAAAAATGAACAATGCACGAAAAAAAAGGAAACCTCGCGATTTAATTTTTTTCCCCCAGGAGGGTGGTGTGAAGAAATCGCACCAGTGATCATTTTATCTCGAGCTTCGATAATTGAAACCTCACAGCACACGCCTGGCGCCATATCTTCCTGTGTCGTTCTTGCCTTGCTACGTAATAGCAACCTGAACTATTTCACTTGTATCCATAAAAATACATCGTCCATTCATTTAATATGATAAGCATTCAAATATTCTTGAAGTGCATTGCCATCGCTACATAGGATTCAATTTCATGTGCATACACCACTATGGAGCGAATGACCGAATGCAAGCGACAAACAACAACCGAAATAATTAAGGGCTCATGTTACTGCTAAAGTATTTCGAATACACTGCATGGGCCTCGTTGTTAAAATTATATGAGATACATTTGAATGTTTAGGCAATAAATAATAATGCTGATATGGCGATATGTTTAAGCGAGGTGTGAGGTGATTGGAGTTCAATTATCGAAGGCCGGAAAATATGAAATACCAAATTGAATGGAAAATGAACCACAATGTTTTGTATAAAAGAGGGATGAAAACCCAAAATAAATGTTGTCTATCTTCAATCGCCAACCAGTGTGTTTGTTATTTTTAAGAGCAGCTCGCTCGATTTATACACATACTTCTTCCTGATATAATAGGTTATTCCATTTTAAAGAGCAACCCGCTTGGAATGGAATAACCCATCCCATACTCTGCTCGCTCTATTATATAGCGTTCGCGCTTATAGAGGAAAACGACGGCGTAACCGCCAACGTTTTGAGCCAGAACCTAACCTAAAATCCAATTTGAAAGGTCTAAGACGAGATCTTTGCACAACAATTAGTACAATTAGTAACATATCTAGCTTTACTAGCTACACATTGTGATGTTCGTCTACTGTAATGGTTCGTAGATTTCCTAACCGGCAGTGATGCCTTACACCGTTAAAAAATGTCTAAGTACTATTTGACGGGCAGGGCACGAGTGCCATAGGTGTCTGCCATAAAATGAAACAACTTATTTGAATACTAAATTGAATCTCCCTTTTATTGCCAAAAATGTACTCCTTATATACTAATTTCATTCACCTACGGTGAATCTATAACTCTAATAGTAACTTACTTTAATGTTGTTTCTATTTTTTTTTTTGCACTTCGTACTTAATCAGCAGTTTCGGTCGTAGTCTTCGTCATAGTGGCTTCGATTGATAGTTGCATCGAATTTCATCGAATGCTAGGTCGTCGTCATCGTCGTCACCGTGGCTTGGATTGATGCATATTGTTACTGTTTCGGTTGAATGGTAGGTCGTTGTCATGGTGGCTTCGATCGATGCATTATGTTTCATAATGTTTGGTAGGTCGTTGTCATTGATGTGTTATTATTGAGGTAGGTTTTGCGATGAGTATAGGTACACTACACCCTCACCCTCAAGCGAAAAATTATCAGAAGAATAGTTTGTTATTTTGAGAATAATTTTTCAAGATAAATTTGAAATTGGAGTGGTCGCAAGTGCAGTACAAGTGGCGTGCTTATGTAGTTATGGAAGTGCTGTTTTATATCTACATTAATATCTTAATTATTTAACTTATTTCATTCATCTATATTATATTTCTTAAGGCTATTATTGTGGAGTTTCTTATGTTCTCCTTTTATGTCTACTATTGTGTTAACATTATTTGTTTTAATTATTTTATATGGTCCATGGTAGGGACTTTGTAATTTTTTCTTACTTTCTAGTCTTACAAATACTAAGTCTCCTATTTTAAAATCTGAAATATTTGTATTTTTATCGTATTCTAATTTTCTTTTACTTTTAACATTGTCAATAATTGAATGAGTTTTTGTAATTGCGTACCTAAGTCTAGTTTTTATTTCATTTACATAGTTTTCTAAATTATGTATTTTTGTATTAGTATTTATTACATCATTAGGTAAATAACATATTTTTCCGAATATTAATTCGTATGGTGTATAATTAGTGTCAATATGTGGTGTTGTGTTATATGAAAATGTGTAGTATGGAATCCAAATATCCCATTCATGGTCTTCGGTAAAATTTAAAAGGAATTCATTGAGAACTCTTTGGTTTCTTTCTATAGAACCTATGCTTTGATGATGATAAGGTGCTGAATAAACTTGTTTTATTTTTAACAATTCGCATATATTTTTCATTAGTTCATTTTTGAATTCAGTTCCGTTATCTGATTTAAGAATTTTGAAACATCCGTATTTTAAGATAAATTGTTCTACTAATGTTTTTGCTATGGTTTTTGCGTCTTTACTTTCGATAGGGTGTGCAACAACATATTTGGTGAGTTCACATTGCATTGTCAATATATATCTATATCCGTTCGATATTCTAAGCGGTCCTACTGTGTCTATCTGTATGGTTTCAAAACTAGTTGTAGGCGTATCAGTTATAGTCATTTTTTCTTTAATGTGTCTAGTTTGTTTGTTTTTTGTACATAGTTTACAAGTGTTTATAAATTTCTTTACCATTTGTCTCATATTTTTCCATACGTATTTATGTTTGAGTTTAATTACAGTTTTTCGAATACCTGAATGTCCTCCATGTGGTGTGTTGTGGTAATATTTTATTATGTTTAATTGTTCTTCATTTTTAATTATTCTTTTAGGGGGTTTATATATAAGTATTTTCGTGGGCGAGTGTATATCATCTGGTTGCAACCTATTATAAATATCTTTTAATTTTTCTTTTTCAATATATGTGAATATTAAATCTTCTTCACTAAGCGCTATTTCTTTTATGGGTACCCTTTTTAAAATTGATACGAGCTTCTCCAGGGTCAAAACGTGTTTCGCTGGATTATCGCTGCATCTCACAATAACTTCATTTTTATTCATTTCAATACTAGTATCATTTTTTATTTTATTACAACTCGCTATTTCAAATCTTAATTTTTTCATATTTCTGACGTCAGTTATGGATGTACAATCCCACATATGAAGGTAGCTAGTCTTCTGCTGAGATGTGTAGTTCTCCTCTATATTATTACTTTTATTGGCAATGTTTTTTTGCCATACTGCTTGTTATTGCCATGATCCGCTCCTTGGAATCGCAATCATTTTGGCTTTTATTATTATCATTATTTACCAGCATGGATTTTAAAATGTCACTGTCAATTTTAATTCTTGAGAGTGCATCGGCATTTTTATTTGCTGAACCTTGTTTGTAGATTATCTCAAATCATAGTCTGATAAGTCTATTCTAATTCTCGTCAATTTTGAAGATGGATTTTTATGTGAAGATAGTGAGACTAACGGTCTATGGTCAGTTACAACTATAAATTTTCTTCCGTAGAGATAAGGTCGGAAAAAATGTATGTCCCAATGGATAGCCAATAATTCTTTTTCTATAATCGGTTTATTTATGTCATGTTTTTGTAAAGCTTTGCTCGCATAAGATATTGGCAAGTCATATCCTATTTCGCCTTGTGAGAGTATTGCGCCTAATGCAAAATCTGAGTATGAAAGGTTTATCAAAATTTGGGTACTGTAAAATTGGTGGGTTAATTGATTTCTGTTTTAAATCTTTAAAAGCTGTGTCACATTCGTTTGACCAAATGAAAGGTTGATTCTTTTTAAGGAGGGAATTTAGGCTTTTCGCAATTTCAGCAAAATTGGGAATGAATCGTCTATAATAGTTACAGAAAGCAACGAACCGTCTTACTTCGTCTGCATTTGTTGGTATGGGATAGTTTTCTATTGTTTTATATTTGGAAGGGTCGGTTTGTATGCCTTTGCTTGTTATCAGATGTCCTAAATATATTACTTCAGATTTTAGGAAATGACATTTGCTGGCGTTCAATTTGAGGTTGTATTTTCGTAACCGTTCGAAAACGTTAATTAAGTTCTGGTTGTGGTGCTGTATACTACACCCAAAGATAATTATATCGTCTACATATAAGAATGCTTCTGATTCTAGACCACTAAGTGCTTTTGTTAACATTCTTTGGAAACTATTTGAAGATATTTTGAGTCCAAATGGTAGTCTTTTGAATTGGTAGTGTCCGTCTGGTGTTGAGAATGCAGTTATAGGTCTTGATTCACGTTCTAAAGGTATTTGGTGAAACGAACTAGTCATGTCAAGAGTGGACAAATATTTTGCTCTACCTAGTCTATCGAGAACATCTTCTATTCTTGACAATAGAAACTTATCATTTACTATCTTGTCATTTAATTTACGGAAATCTATTACTAGTCGCCATTTTTTCTTATTTTCTTCGCTTTTCTTAGGTACTAAAAGCAATGGTGAATTGTAAGGACTAACTGAATGCTCTATAATGTCATTGTCAAGCAGTTCAGCTACTTGCTTTTTTATTTCTAAATTTTGTGTATGTGGTAGTCTGTAGTTTTTTGTGTATACTGGGTTCTCGTTTGTAATATTTAGTTTTTGTGTGTAAAAACTATTAGTTGTAAGAGGTTCATCTTTGAGATGAAAAATGTCTTGGTATTTTTGCATATTTGTTGCAGTGTTGTTTTTGTATTTGTGTCAGTTTGATCAATTTTTAGTTCTTCTAGTAATTTTTGTATTCTCTTTGTATCGTACCTAGTCTTTGTTTTTAGTATTGTGTAGTTATCTAGTCTCTCTATTTTGGGTTCTATATTGTTAATTGATACTTCAAAGTCGTTTACGTTTAGTAATTTTATGTGGCATCTACCTTTTGCAGGTATATTGTTTTTTGTAGTTTTGTAATAATAGGCTTAACGATTTCATTTTCTTCTATAATTGTAGTAATTGTATATGTTTCGTTATCTATTTTACACATGTACTTCGAAAGGAAATCTCTACCTAAAATACCATCTGTCGTGGTTGGAAAATTGGTTTCGACTATATGGAAAGTATGAGATATTGTGTTGTTCGCAAACTTGAGATTTAATTCTTTTGTGCCTAGAGACAAAATTTCTTCTTCTGATATACCCGTGAGTCTGCATCTTTCATTTGCAAGGTTTGCTGTGTCTATGTTGTCTTCTTTATATATAGATATGTCTGCGCCTGTATCTAGGAGGAATGTTTGATTTAGGTTTAATTTAGGTATGAATATAGATACGCAGTTTGTCAGGTTGTTTGAAATATTTAGCACTATTGATTTTGGTATCCCGGATAATTGCTGTCTGCGATTTCCGGACCATCCACGTTTCCCTGATTGTTCAGAACGTTAATTCTTCTGTTATTTGTCATCCTGTTGTAAGTATTTTGGTTCCGGTTATTATAATTTGGTCTTCGTTGTTGGTTGTTGAAATTATTATTTTGGTAGTTACGTTGTTGGTAGTTGTTGTTCCATTGTTGTTGTTGATTTTGGAAATGTTGTCTGTTGTTGTTATAATTTGGTTGTTGGGTGTTGTATCTGTGAAGTTGTTTGTGCGTCCCCTATTGTTGACAAAACGGTTGTTGTTTCCTTGTTTCATAAATAACATGTGGATAGAATCGGTTTCTCTTTCCAGTTCGAGTGAAAGGTTGACTGCTTCTGATAAAGTTTTCGGTTGCGCAGCAAATAATGTTGGCTTTATGCTTTCATTGATGCCATTCTTGAAAATAGTGAGAGCATAGCTTTCGTTAATTTGTCCTATAACTTCTTTTTCTGCATTTGTTGCAGTGTATGGTAATTGTTCTATTTGTAAGTTGTTGAGTTCTGTTATCGGAGAGACTATCCTATCTTTATAGGGGGTTATGGTTTGGTTCCTCTGTGAAATTTGTGCTAGCTTTGTGTGGACTTGCGATATTGTAGTTGTGTTTTTGTATTTTTCTTTTAAGCTTTTGGTAAGTGTTGTTAATGTTTCAAATTTTTTACGTGAAAAATGAAACTTAAGAATTCAGCCTTTGCGGTTTCTTTTAAACTATCATGTAGGATTTTCAAGATCGTTAAAAGTGCATCAAGTTCCTTGAAACTTCCCGTGAAGATTGGGACAGGTTTCATGGTAGTTTCAATGTTAAAATCCGCCATTTCCACCTGTTTGCTTATGTTTGCTTCTAAAATGTTTTTTACTGTTCTGTATGTTTGTGTGAATGTGTCTATAAGTGAAGTGCTTGTTGTATCTAATTTTGAATTATCTACAAGATCTAGAAATTCCTTCTTAAGTGTCTTTATCTCTTCTAATTTACTTAACCATGTATTTTCTTTGTAACCTCTACTTCCATTTATTTTTTATATTTATATGTATATTATCGAGAGCCTTGAGTTTTTCTTCCATTAAAAAAAAAATATTTTTGTTCTATTTATGTATTATTTCTTTCTACTATTTTTTTTACATAATTTTTGATGTAATTTTGAATCTTAATTATAAAAGTTATTATTACTATTATGATTATAATTGTTATCAATAAGTGTTCTAAATATAAATTTTCATGTATCTTTTCTTTTTTGGGTCCAGCTGTTTTAGGCGTCGGAATATATTCTGGTGCTCCCGTGACTTTCTCCGGTGCGTATTCTTCTTTTAGTCCAGATTTTGTGCGGTTTTGTTCAGGATCGTTGTGTGCAGGATCGCCATGTGATGTTCGTCTACTGTAATGGTTCGTAGATTTCCTAACCGGCAGTGATGCCATAAACGGTTAAAAAATGTCTAAGTACTATTTGACGGACAGGGCACGAGTGCCATGGGTGTCTGCCATAAAATGAAACAAGTTATTTGAATACTAAATTGAATCTCCCTTTTATTGCCAAAAATGTACTCCTTATATACTAATTTCATTCACTTACGGTGAATCTATAACTCTAATAGTAACTTACTTTAATGTTATTTCTATTTTTGTTTTTGTTTGCACTTTGTACTTAATCAGCAGTTTCGGTCGTAGTCTTCGTCATAGTGGCTTTGACTCATAGTGGCTTCGATTGATAGTTGCATCGAATTTCATCGAATGCTAGGTCGTCGTCATCGTCGTCACCGTGGCTTGGATTGATACATATTGTTATTGTTTGGGTTGAATGGTAGGTCGTTGTCATGGTGGCTTGGATCGATGCATTATGTTTCATAATGTTTGGTAGGTCGTTGTCATTGATGTGTTATTGTTGAGGTAGGTTTTGCGATGAATATAGGTACACCACAACATGTCCTAGATTGCGTTATAACTGAGCCTATAAGATCCCTGTCAGGTAAGTGCTTAAATCATATCTATGCGCGCGTTGCAAAATTTTCTCGTGCATATGAAAAAGGTGTAATTGAATTATACATAACTGCGATGATGCAATGACAATTTCAATCGTTGTCTTGTATCTACTACATTAAAAAAAATCAAGTTTGTTAAGTCAAGAATTGGTCTTTTTTATGAGTTTTGAGAAGAGGTTTTTGCAGACAATGATGCTACTCGATCTTATTCTGCATTTATTAGAATGTTAAAAGAACATATAAAAAACAGTTAATTTACGCAAAGCTTAAAAAAGTCGGATTAAAGCCAGTGGATCTCTAGAAATTTGTTAAACAAAATTAATGCAAAAAATAAATTGAAAACAAAATGTGTACGAAATCCGTCAAATCGCCACTTAAAACAAAAGTATAAGCGCCTGTAGAAAAAAATTCAAGTTGTCGTTTTTTTTTTATTGGCGCGACAGCTCCTTAAGGAGCCAAGGCCTAGTGACTTATACTCTCAACCATTCCTGTGTGTGTGTTGTTAATCTGCAAGAATGGATAACGTGACGTGATAATCTGCAAGAATGGATAACGTGACGTGATAACTATTAAAGTTTCAAATTCAATTTAGCAAAAGGAAATTTAAGAAGTGAATGGCAGATTATAAACAACATTTTGAATAAGACATCGCTTTTCAAAAAAAACCAACTGCTATAAGAACTGTTGAAAACGGCTGTGAAGTTTCTGACAATTTGTCGATTGCTGAAGCATTTAGTAATTATTTTACAACTATTAGTAATAATTTAAAATCATCTGATACTTAAGCAACTTGTACTGTCGGTTCTTACTCTTCAGATACATTGCAAACGAATAGGTTTGCATTTGAGCCTGTTACATCCCGGAAACTATGAAAGCTATAAATAATTGTCGAAAATATTTACAATACATATAAATAACATAAAAACTAAATTCTTTATACAGACAGTCACAGTCAATACTCACAGTCAATAATAGAAAACCGAGATAGCCTTAAAGCAATAGAATAAGAGCTGAGGGTTTCGCTTGATCGTTTAATCGCGGCGAACGAGTGCTTGCGTAAAGCAAATCAAGAAGTTGTCTCTTTCATTAAAGAGTCTGACATAGCAAGGGAAGCAGATCTTGTGGCTGAGTACGCCGACAAAGCGGTTGCTTCTATAATTCGCATTTAACATAGGCTGGCTAACATCAAGGAAAATTAAACACGATTGATGAAAATCTCCATGAAACAGGTAACATTTTAAATAATATAACTGCAGAACCTCCACCGAACCACGCCTCAGCGCATGGTGCAGTCGTGTTACAAATACTGCAACCAAAAAAATTCTCAGGTGATTTCAAAGAGTGGATCCCGTTCTGGGAACAATATCGAACACTCATACATGCAAATTCCTCCTTGAGCACAATTGACAAATTCAACTAACTAGAAACGGTTTTAACGGGCAAAGCAACAGAGATAAAAAACAACTTTTAAAAATAGAAGGAAGGTGTTTTCGCTGCTGCAAGGTTGAACACAATTCTAGAATATGCAGAGTAAAATGGATAAAATGTAAAACCTGTAGTGGAAGACATGCAACAAGTATGTGTGACCCATCTTTCATTAAAAGAAATAACTACAACTATAGACCCAACCGGCATTACATCCACAAATTTGTATACAGCGGAATTAATTCAGCAGTCTAACGTTTATCTACAAACCGCTTGTGCATTTGCTTGTAGTAAATTTTCAACAACGCCATTATACATTCGAGTCGTCATGGATGGAGGCAGTCAGCTTTCATTTGTAAAATCATGACTGGCACGACGATTAAATTTGCCAATTATTGGTGTAAGTAATCTCAGTATGATTCCCTTTGGAATTGACAACAAGGTTCGTATATTGCAACAAGGTTCGTATATCGCTAAGTAGCCAACACGACAATAAAGCGGTGGTTTTTAAGGCAATAGGAGTGTCTGAAATATGTTTTGATGTGTTTGCAGTACCAACTAATGATGTTATTTTACCATTCTGTGAACTAAAGCTGGCAGATGCGAGAATTCAAGGTCAACGATTAGAAGAAGGAGTAAATGTGCTAATTGGTGCTGATGCATACTGGCAATTTGCAACGGGTGAGACCAGGCGTTTAACGGATAGGCTAGTTGCAGTCGAGACGATATTAGGGTGGACTATTTAAGGTCCCTTAACCGCACAATCAACACTTAATAGCCCAAGCTATTCAACTGCTCTTCACGTCTGTTTTTGTGAAGATGTGCAAAGATTTTGGAGTCTTGATATTATGAGAATATTCCCAGAAGAATAAAAAATTAAGCAATGATTTGTCATCACATATTCGTCGAAAAGGCGACCGCTATGAAGTGTCACTTCCGTGGAAGAATAATTCTGCAGTTTTGCATGATAATCGACTGGGGGCTTTGGTTCGGATGCAGTCACTGGTTCGTAAACTACGCTCATCTGGGAGGCTCAATGAATATAGTGAGGTTATGAATGAAATGCTGTCGTCGGGTGTAGCTGAAATTGTTAATGATGAAGGTACGTGAAAGTGGAAGACGTTTTTATTATTTATTATTTATTTATTATTTATTATCACCGGCCAGTCTACCGAGAACAAAAAGAAACGAAAAAGTTACGTATTGTGTTTGATGCTTCGGCACATGCACCTAATCATTCATCTCTTAACGATTGCTTAGACGTAGGACCGAATCTGTTGCCCGAGCTTCTGAATATTTTATTGAATTTTCGCATTGGTAAGATTGGACTTGTTGCTGATATTCAGCAGCTTTTCTGCAAACTTTATTAAATACGGCGGACAGAGACAGCCATCGATTTTTTGGTTCTCCAGCGAAGTCGACAATCAGAAGGAGCTTCCTACGTTGTGGGTCTTCAGAATGACTCGTTTAACTTTCGGTGTAAATAGCAGCCCATTTCTTCTAGCAGCATCATTGCAGCAAATCATTGAAGAAGCCAAAGAAAAATACCCTCAAACATGTAAGAGACTACGAGTGGCCTTTTATATGGATGATTTCATTTTCAGTGCCATGTATTACAAAACTTACCTTATTTTAAAGAGTGCTTCAATGACACTTCGAAAATGGAACAGCAACAACAAAAATGTTTGACAATGCTTTCCGATAGAGGACCGACTCGCTAACACTCAAAAGATTCTTGGATTGCGCTGGGTAGTAGCAGCAGATTTAAAGTTGATTTGAGTCTAGTCATACAGCTTCTTAGGTCAGAGTGCCCACAAGCTACAAAGCTAACCATTTTAAAGGTAATGGCTAAGGTGTTCGATCCATTTGATGTTCTGGCTCCATGGACGGTCCGGCTGAAAATACTTTTCCAAAATATTTGGCGACGCAAATTAGATTGGAAAGTAAGTCTGCCTGGTGATCTGCATAGCGTTTGGACTGCTTTTTTGCAATGAGTTTGAAGAAGTTAGCGAAATCGGTTTGCCTAGACATCTATTGAATAATTATTCGACTTAAGTGCATTTTTTTGCAGATGCAAGTAAATTTGCTTTTGGAGCCGCCGCTTATATTAGGACCATTGACAGCAACGGACAAATTTGTGCTCAATTTATTTGTGCTAAAAACAGAGTGGCACCTCTAAAAAATGACAATCAGAACGAATTGACCGTACCCAAGTTGGAACTTACCGCTGCCCTTATAGCTGCACGTTTACATTCAAATCAGCTTTTCTTTGGTCTCACTCTCAGATTGCTTTTTTCTGGATTCAAGGAGTCCAAAAGCCGTACATTGAGAGCCGAGTGAATGAAATTATAGCGCTGACTGATGTTTTATCCTGGAGGCACTGTCCTGGGTCGAATAATCCGGCAGACCTGTTGATACGTGGGATCAGTGCTACTTCTCTTGTTAACTCATCAACTTGGTTTAACGGACCTTCCTGGTTGCAACAAGATGGCATTAAAAGCTGAACCGAAGCAAGTGAAACATGGACTGCTATTTCTTTGTGTGCTTTGTCTTCAAATTTAGAGGAGGAAGAAAAGGGACTTCTGCAGGAAGACATGCCACCTGTTTTCGACGCTTAGGAATTCAGTGACGAAGTCTTTTGCGTGTAACAGATAACTTGTTTCGGCTTGTGGACACTAAGCGACAAATGTTTGGAACTGATCAGCCTAAGCAAAAAATTAAATTGCAGCTGAAGAAATGAACCGTGCGGAAAAGTATTGGATTCATAAAGTTCAGCGCGAGCATTATCCTGAAGAAATAACTGCTCTACAAAAAAGAACAAAGGTATACCTACAACATCTAAAATAATAACCCTTACTCCCTTTTTAGATGGTGATGCATTTTTAAGAGTAAGCGGCCAACTTGCATTTGCGGTAGTAAGCGACAACGAAGCTCATCCTATAATTCTACCTAAATCATCTCATGTCACCGAGTTAATCGTAACCGATGCACATGTGAGAACATTTCATGGCGGTACATCAGCTACTCTTTCACGGCTGCGTACCTCGGACGTCAACTGATTAAGAATGTCATCAAAAGGTGTTTTATATGCAAGGTTCTTCGAAGTTCTCCAGCTACGCAGATATTTGCACCACTTCCTAGAGACCGTATTTTAAATTCGCGACCGTTTGAGGTGATTGGAATGGACTTTGCCAGTCCCTTGTATATAACAGATCAAGCCATACAGCGCAGGAAAATTTATATTTTGTTATTTACGTGTGCTGCCGTTCATGCTGTACATATTGAGAGCACCACAGACCTGACTAGTGAATCCTGTCTTCTGGCAATCAGACGGTTTATAGCATGGCGAGGAGTTCCTCGTATAATATACTCCGATAATGCCACTACTTTCAAGAAAGCATCAGCGAAACTCCAAAAGATCGGTGATATGTTGGCAAACGAAAAATTCCTTGGATTCGTGAGCAATAACCGCATAAAGTGGAAATTCATCGTCGAGCGCGCCCCATGGTGGGGCGGATTCTGGAAGCGACTGGTTGGTGTGATTAAGTCTGCTCTCAAGAAGGTGTTTTGAGCTTGAGACCAATTACTTGTATTGGAGATGACCCGCTGGATCTTGCACCCCTCACCCCAGCACATTTTTTAAGTGCCGCAACCGATACTTCGGCAGTTGCAACATTTGAGCAACCTTCGGGAAAAGACCTGCGAAAGGTTTAGAAGGAGCGTATTCGTTTTTTGGCCAACTTTAAAAGGCGATGATACAAGGAATATCTACTACAATTGAGATCGCTACATCATGTGAAACGTCCATCGGTCTCCAATATTAAAATCGGTGACGTAGTGCTTTTGGAGGATTTATCAGTGCCGAGAAGTCTTTGGCATCTTGTGGTCGTAAATAAGTCTTTTCCTGGCAGAGATGGCCACACCCGAGCTTGTGAAATACGTCTGGCCAGCGGATCTATTTTCAAAAGGCCGATACAACGTTTGTATCCCTTGGAAATCACTGGTTAACTCTAAAACTTTGTGGGCGGAGGATGTCGAAAATATTTACAATACATATAAATAACATAAAGGCTAAATTCTTTCTATATACAGTCACAGTCAATACTCTTTGTTTAGTACACACAATTACGTTTACATACCCACAGTCTATAAATTAATTTCTCATTATGTACTTAAAATATGCATACATCATACATAGCTTAATAAGTTGCAATAGATCAGTTCTTTTTTTTTCTGTCTTGTGCCTATAGATCGACTTAGCCAAACTGTTAACTATTTAAAGAAATCTGATTTAAAATCATAAGTTTAATATAACGGCTCGTATTTTTCTTTCTTGTTTTTTGAAACGGGTGCATTTACAAAAATAATCTTAAGAACTCAAACGCTTATGGAGTTGATTGGATATCAAACAATATTTTAAAAAATATTTCGTTGTTCTTAGTAAATGTATTAACACATATATTTATAACATCTTTCCAGGAGTCTTTCCTGACTACCTGAAATGTGCAGGTGTTATACCTCTCTTCAAAAAAGGATCGATCAATAAATTAAATATTATCGCCCTATATCACTTCTTCCAAAAATAAGCAAGGTTTTGGAAAAAAATGTAAAGGAAAGGGTGGTGAGCTTTCTTAATAATATAAAGTTCTTTAGTCCAATTCAAAATGGTTTTCAAAAAGGAATGGTTTAAGTCATATCTTTGAAACAGATCTCAAAGTGTTAAGATAGGTGATACTAGAAGTAGTATAAGTTTTATAAACCTAGCAGTACCACAAGGATCTATTTTAGGACCGATTCTTTTTTAATTTATATAAATTCATTATTTGGTTTAAGTTTTAAAAGTAGTCTTACTTCTTTTGCTGATGACATAGGTTGTACTTACGGTTCTAAAAGTGCTTTAGATGTTGTTTCAGATATAAACTGGGATCTTGAACTGTTAAGAAATTGATTTGCACAACACGAATTAGTTATAAGCCCAACAACTAAAATAATGTTTTTCAGTTTATCATCGTTAAACTCATTTGCACCTAATATCTTTTATCATTCACCTGAGTGTCCAAGATATAAGATAATAAATTGTGCCTGCTCGTCTGATTGCTCATCGATTACTTTTTGTAGCGGTGTTAGTTGTCATGAAAAATGTTTTGAGGTTGAGACTGTCAACGAATTTAAATACCTTGGACTATATATTGACTGAAGAATGAACTTCTAATTTCATACAGTCTTTACGAAAATATTTTAATTTTTATTTTTTTTGCGAAATGTTTGCTCCATAACTTCTTTTTTTTACTATATTTCATTCCAAATTACAAAATGAAATTGCATGTTGGGGAGGATGTTATAGAAATAAAATTCAACCGTTACTTAAACTTCGAAAATGTGTAGTCAGGAAAATATGAAAATATCTAGGAAGAATCGTC